>JACEEZ010013848.1:72500-495000 GCA_016584305.1 Chionoecetes opilio
ATATTCATATTTCTTTGCTTAACTCACCTCCTACACAAGATAGGCCTATTTTGTTTGCATCAGTGAATCAGGCAGTGATTGGTCAACAATAACACGCTATTCGTAACTCAATAGGGTAAAAAAATAAAGTCATGACTGTGTATCACAAGAGTAGGCGGATTTTCAGGTTTCAATGCATTGAAATGTTGTACTCCTACCCGATATGACCAAGCTACCAGATAATATTTAGGTTAAACTGAGCCTACCATCATGTTCATAATACATTGCTGCATGCATGAGCATAAAAAAAATTACAGTAGACCACACTAATATTAAGATCATTGAAGGAAAGTAAAATAGTGTATAAACATTTTTTCTTGCTTATTTTGCTTAACTCGCTGTAACTCCATCGTTTGGTTGCAATTCCAATTTCAAGCACTGTTTCAAAATCTTATACTTTTCCGCTTCCTTTGTATGTATCAACGTACCAAAAGGAAAAGATTAGGTGGTCAAAATGCTAAGAAGTTAAACTACTACTCGCAAACTGGCACAAGTGACGGGTTGAAGCGCTTGCTCCCTATGTAGGAGAGACGAGTTTTAGGAGAGCTATCAGAGGCTTCAACCCGTCACGGCACCAGTATGAACCAGGTTTTGTGTTTACTTTCTTGCCATTTTGACCACCTACTCTTTTTCCTATTCGTACTGCTACATACCAAAGGAAAGAGGAAAAGTATGGGATTTTGAAACATGCTTGAAATTTTAATGCGACCAAAGCTGATGCAGTTACAGCGAGTTGAAGCAAAATAAGCAAGAAATTTTTTTACACTATTTTACTTCCTTAATTATTTTTAATATTACTGTTGTCTTACTGTAATTTTTTATGCTCAAGATATGCACAATGTATTATACACGATGGGTAGGCTCAGATTTCATAAATACTCTGTAGCTTGAGTAATATAGGGTAGAGTACAACATTTCATGCATTGAAACCTAAAAATCCGCCTACTTCTTGTGATACTCATCATGACTTTACTTTTTTTACCCTATTGGTTACGAATAGCGTGTTATTGTTGACCATCACTGCTTGATGTCATCTGATGCAAACAAAATAGGCCTTCTTGTGTAAGAGGTGAGTACAGCAAGAAATATGATATTTTTCTTAGGCAACGCAAGGGTTTGGTGGCAGCGAGGCAAGTACTCCCCACCATCAACACCCAGCCCGAGTCTATCAGCAATCAGCGCTTCCTTACAAACTCTGGTAGGCATCAGCCTCCACCCGGATCCGCTTAAGTGTAATAGACCTATAGTGAAATCCCTTACAAACAGCAAATAATTGATGTCAATAAACGCCACACATTACTGGGTACGTGTGTGTAGGAGCGTGTCCTCATTACATCCTAAAGTCCTTGCGATTTCTTAACCCACCGCTCAACCTTGGTCGTTGAGTAACACCCTCTCCCTCACAATTTCTTTTGAACTAAACCGATCTTATATATTTCTGTGAATACGGGTGATCTGGGTCTGCAGTCAACTGTGGCCTTGGGCCCCATATCCAACTGAGGCGAACCACTTCCCAAAAAAATGTTTTGGGTGACGTTTGGGATAATTCGCCGGACCTAGTGTCGATAAGAAATAATATGTCCTGGTCACTGCCCATTAAACTTTTTGGGGGGGAAAACTAAATGATTTGAAAAACTGCAAGGCAGGAAGTCAGGCCTGATGGAGTCCCAGACATTTTTTTTTTTTCAATCATTCCCATAGGAAGCGCCAGGAGGAAATTAAAGAAATTTGTCAAGGAGCGTGACGGATGCAAGACAAATTGGCCCGCCAACTTCTCTGTCTTTCCCTGTATTATCTACAGATTTTTTGATATTTTTTGCCCGAATTTCTCAGATTTTATGTAAAATTTGCAACACTGCTTTTTAGTCGCACACCTGCTTTTTCTTATGGTAAACACCTCATTACCCGATCTGTTTGCAGACATGGCGAAAGAGTTTTGTGGCTTTTGGCTGTTTCCTGGCCTCCTGGAGTTGCTGTTGTTCCTCTGCTTTATCCTGGCTGTATTCCTGATGAATCCTGCCTTCCCCACCTGTTAAGCGATCGAAAAGGGTATTGTCTCTGGAGGTGAAGCGGAAAGTCTTAAAAGGATTGACGAAGGTTGGTCTAGTTTCTAGGATCTGGCCTATGATCTTGCTAAGTCTACCCTTTCTGTATGTAGGAGATTCGAAAGATAAGCTCTGTGGTGTTATTCTGCTGAGTTTTATTTTGCTTCTAAGACTTGGAAGAAAAGGGCATAAGGAAGGTTCTGGCTAACCACTGTCCAGTAGATTAGATCACGGGTAAGGCAGTGGTTCTTGCAACATCCGTACTAGGGTGTGATGGGTTTTCGTTGTTTTGGAGAATGAAGATGGCTGCTGAGAAATTTTGCTGAAGATAGGTCTGCAAATTTCAAGGCTCTGATGGTTGGCTTTATCGATTCAACTTCGACATGTTCTTACGACAAGCGTAAGTCTTGTGGTGAAAGTTTGGATACCTCGGAAGAGCATGCAGAGAATTTCCGCAGACATTTAAGATTTTGATTAAGAAGGTAAATCTTTTACTTGAGCAAATCTAAATGCTGACGAAACAGGCCTTTACTATCACGGTCATTCCCGAGACTACCCTGGCCGTGAGAATGAGAAATCTGTGCCTGGTCAAAACGGTGCAAGTCGCGCGTGTCTGTGATGTGTTGTGCTAATGCTGCAGAGCACTCACCGCCTGACTCCTGGCATGATAGGCAAGGCAAAACAGCTGCGTTGTCTCCGTGGGAAGAATGAATAATCTTCCCTGTTTAATGACCATTCAAAGAAGGCTTGGTTTACTACCAAGATCTTCAAGGATTGGTTTTATTAAAATCTGTTCCGGATTATTAATTTTCAGACTGGAAAGGTCCTGCACTACAGCTGCGAACCGAGTCCGAGCTCTCGTTTTCTCCTCCGACATGCATCGCGCATCCTGTCGAGAGTGAGCTGTTGGTGCTAAAGGTTTGTATCAGGGGGTCTTGTATTTGCCTCCTAATAGGACTTCACTCATTCAACCAATGGACCAGGGTATTATCTTGGCTGATGAAAACGGCTGTACCGTCGGAGGTTTTTAACAGTAAATGTTGGTGATTGACGAGACGACGGGTGTTGGGCAGCTTGACACTCGACAACCTGTGCAAGTATGATCTCAAATCTGGCATTTTCAACCTGCTCGTTCTTGAAGGACCGTTTCCAGCCCAGCCCCCTGTCTAATTGCTGGAATCGTCTGATTCGTGGCACTGATCCAGTTGATTTGAATTGAGGGATTTGAGACTGCTAACTTTCACCGCACATTGTGCAGGCTGGGAGACAGCGACCGAAGAAGATGGTTAGTGATTGGTTGGATGGTGAAATGAGATACTCCTGGGTATCAGACACTGACAGTACGCTGAAATTGCTGATTCGGTTTTACACCGTATTCCCACAGACCTAGTGACGACGATGATGGACGATGACGTACTGCCGACTCGACCACGGCATCTGCCGTAAGGAAGGCCGCAGACCACCAAGTTTGAGTATTTGGAGCACCCAATACTGAAGTCTGAACTACTGTTTTTGCTACCTCCTCTACGGAGATCCGTGATCAGAATTTTTGGCAACCCGAGTCGCTGGCACTACGCCAGAACAACCATAGACCCTTCTTAAACCAGCTCCTTCTGGTCCTTCATCTCCCTATCCTTCTAAAACCCCACCTTGTCCCTCTCCTATGGCTGCCATCACCATCCTCACCTGTTTCAGCCCTTCATGCTTCAGTCCAATGGGCGTGACTCCGAATCGCCGGATTTCACCACTGCCTTTGATCGTGAGTAATCAGTGAGGGGGAGAGGAGGATGGGCCTTTATAAAGCTGCCACAAGTTCGCCACTAGACCACACGGAATTATCTCAACGACGGCATCAGAGTGGTGAGTGTAAAATACTGCACTGTAGCCTATTGTGTATTTTTTACTGTAGATCTCTTTATTTACATTATTTATCTTATGTTTAGTGATATTTGCATGACTTGGAAATGTTCTGTATTTACCTATAATCTTTTTCCTTTTTTTTTTTCTTCTTCAAATCCTCACATTATTTCGTATTCTTGCATTACTGGGACCACTCCTGGGCCCATACTCCGGAATACGCGAGGGTTTTACTGTATATATAATATATATATATACAGGGAGGTCCCGAAAGATTACGAGCAGTTAGGTGTCCACTGGCCTACTCGTAAATCGAAATCTCGTATAACGAAACACAAACTAATGGTAAAATAAAGGTTTTGGTTCCAGACCCCAACAATTATAAAAAAAAAAAAAAAAACCATGTTTTCAGGCTATCCTAAATTTTAATAATATTTAGTAGGGGTGCTAGAACCCTTTGAGGAATCCTATGATCCCTGTGATTCCTGTGGTGCTATCACATGCGTGCCGCCTGACCTGACTTCTCAGGAAGGCACATATTTATACAGCTGATAACGGGGTGTTGTGGTTTGTGCGGGCCGGCCGCCGATGTCTCGCCGCCAGCGAGATCTCCTTGGTAATTATTTAGTAGGAAAGACGAGGACCCTTTGAGGAATCCTAGTGATCAATTGGTGATATCCTATTGTGCTATCACAGGCGTAGGAGCTGACTCTCTTCTTCAGGAAGGCCACAGGTGAGCGGATGCGGCGGTTTTTGAGAGAGTCCGGGCGGACGGGGCCATGCCGCCGCCTCTCCGCCACGGTAGGATTTGGGCAGGCTTCAAACGTCTTATCACTCGTTATTATCAACTTAGTGATTATGGTGATCTGTTATTATTCCACGTGTCATTTAGCTAAATCAATTAGCACCTTATTCCCTTAAATAAGGGTGATTTAAAGATGTGTATGATGAGGTTGACTGCTGCCGAGCTGGCAGGCAGAGAGTGACGAAGAAATACTTGCCGCAGAGCAAGCCCATATCACAAAATATTCACCATTTTAACACACATAAACACCTTCTACCACGCAATCCCTACAACACAGGCTCCTTACTTATATATCTTACTATCTGATACTTAAAAACTACTTACAAAACGCAAGCATTCAAATAAAACGAGAATTTAGTTTTTAGATGACGTGTGACAGAAGGCGGAGAGGCGTCTGGCAGGCCATTCTTCCCGGAAATGATTATCGCTTGGCTTGTTATTGGTCGAAGTTTTAAAACTGTTTGGTCATTGGCTGGTGACGGATGAACCGCCTTTAGCCAGTCACAACCTTCCTACTCGTTTACGACCTATCGAGGGAGCTTTCAATCACTTTGTAGCTTCCGTCATTGGGAAAGTAGTACATAGTAGTGGCTAGAGCAGGTTGTTGCTGGCCATAACTACCTCGTTGCTGGCTTCCTCGCCCAGGGTTTGTGAATTTTTTGTAGCCACATTGGTCGTACTGAGCCACCAGAATTATTCATATTTTCAGATTATTATTGTACAACCTTAGTAAAAATCATATAGTCAGTAAATGACTTTATACTTTTAGTAAATAACTTGTAATTTACTTTAGTAATAACTTGTAATTTTACTCACCCAGTTTGAATGTCGTAACCTTGGATTTTCGAATCTCGTAATATTGAATAATACCCTAATTTACACATCTCGTATCATCGGATTTCTTCTATATCGCATGCTCTGTATACGTGCCCGTCCCTGTGTATAGATATATACAGTGAGGTCCCGAAAATTAACTAGCAGTTAGGTTCCACCTGGCATACTCGTAAAGTGAATCTCGTAAAGCGAAACACATAACTAATGGTAAAATATAAGTTTGGTTCCGAACCCCCATACAATAAAAAAAAAAGAAAGAAAAAAAAGACGTTTTTTCAAGCTAAAAATAAACTATAGCAAACACAACAACACACAGCGTCCCTATATTACCCCAATGTACTACCTATTCTGTATAAAACCAGCATTCTGCAGAGAAAATAGCACACAAAATAACATACCTGCCCACATTAAATTAAACATAAACATGCATAACAAGCAAAAAAAGACGTTGTAATGTATGGGGACGGCCCGCTTGATAAACAAGAGAAGGTAGTGTAGCGTTCCCAAGGTTGGGGGCCGGCACACCTGCTAATTACCCTAAGGTCAGTCGCGCCATATGATAATTACCACTTCAGTCACGCGTGGCTAGGGGTTGACCTGAACTGCGGTCCCCAAGGTTGGGGCCGCACCCTGCTATTAACACCAATTGTCAGGCGCGGCCATAAAATGCTTAATTACCCTTCAGGTCACCTTGCTAGGGGTGACCTCACTGGGGTCAACCAAATCCTCCTTTGTCCAGTCCCGGGAAAGTGGTAGGGCGAGCTTTTTGAACTTGATAATTTTACATCCACCCCAGTTTGAATGTCCGTATCATTGGATTTTCGATCTCGTATATTGAAAATAGACCCTATTACACATCTCGTATCATCGGATTCTCGTATACCGATGCTCGTATAACGGGACCTCCCTGTATATATAATATATATATATTATAATATAATATCTTATATATATAGATATATATATATATGTATATATATTATATATATATATATATACACACTACGGGTCCTCCCACATAAACGAGAAATTGGTCATAACGAGGTTCGTTTTAATGTGAATTCAGCTCTAAAATGCGAAACCCTAACCTATGGGCAAAAAATTGATATTGTCCGATATCGGTCCTCCCGCCCGTACCCGTCACATTTATAGTTCACAACCCCATGCATACCA
Organism: Chionoecetes opilio; assembly: GCA_016584305.1. Taxonomy (NCBI): domain Eukaryota; kingdom Metazoa; phylum Arthropoda; class Malacostraca; order Decapoda; family Majidae; genus Chionoecetes; species Chionoecetes opilio. The sequence goes on from JACEEZ010013848.1 coordinate 79,254, forward strand.
TAACATGTATGTATTTTACACTAGGATCACACCCTACACAATTGAGTATGGTATTCTGTTTACCTTATTGGATTCTAGGAAACATTCTTTTGGACTGTTGGAGATAATGACATGTTTGTTCATAGGGAGGGGAGAGACAAGGGGTTTTTTTGTTTTACGTGGCGGCGTGCCTATCACTCTTCTTCTTCTTGTGACTACATTCCGCCTCTGTTCTTCCCTTGCAGCGGACATTTTTAAAATGCAGATTTGTCTTTAGGTTAGAGTTAAAGCGTGCGGAATTAGGTTAGGTTAGTGACTCAAAAAGCAAGTTGCAATAGAACCTGGCTTAACTCTCGCTTGGGTGCCTCGCCAGAACTGGTGTTTTGTTGTTGTTGTTGTTTTAGGGCTGTGCTCGATCCCTTGTGGGGGAAACACTATGGACACATAAGTAACTATAAGAACAGAGAAAATAAGAAGCTACCAGATGCAGCGAAGCCTACACGTGGTAGTTCCTGTCACTAATCACCTACCTAACATCCACCTTTCATACCCCATCCATGAACCTAATCAGGCTCCCCTTTAAGCTCCCTAATGACTCCGCACTAACTACCTGTCTATACTGAACCATTCCACTCATTCAGCCACCCTATTTGTGAACCATTTTTCCCCTATTTCCTTTCTAAATCTACGCTTTCCAGCTTGAATCCTTTCCTATCTTGTTTCTACCCTGGTTAAAAGCCCGTAAGAACTTTTTTCCATACCTCTCCTTTATTCATCCCTTTAGCCACTTAAAAACTTCTATCAGATCGCCCCTTACTCTGCGTTCTCTCGAGTGAGTGTAATTTTAATAACTTCATCTCCTCTCATAACTAAATTTCGCATCCCTTTTAGCTTTTGGTCATCCTTCTCTGCACTTTTTCTAACACACTATATCCTCCTGTAATATGGGAGACCAAACTGAACTGCATAGTCTAGTGAGGCCTGAACTAGAGCCGATAAAGCTTTAGAATAACTTTTTCGCACTTCTACTTTTTAACACTTCTTGTAAGAATCCTAATACTCTTTAGCTTCTATTTCTGGCCTCAATACATTGTTCCTATGTCGGAGGTCTGGGCTCACCTCACTCCAAGATCTTTTTCACCTTCTGATCTTTTCACGATACATTGCTTAATGTGTATCTATTACAGGGTTTTTATCCTACCACATTCATAACGTCTACATTATCAATAATTAAATTCCATCTGGCCATCTGGCTGCCCACGTCTTAAGTTTTATCTAAGTCTCCCAGCAATATTTTACGTCAGACTGTGATCAAGAATCCTACCTAAACTTTAGTATCATCAGCCAAACTTGCTGGATATCACTGCTAATCCCACTAGCCCAAGTCGTTGATGTAAATCAAAAATAGTAATTGGCCCCAAAAACAGCCCTTGTGGAACTCCCCTTTTCACCAGTCCCCATTCAGATTTGGAACCATTAATTGTAATCCTTTGTTGCCTTTACTTAGCCAAGGCTCTGATCCCAATGAAAACCTTCCATCTATTACCTGACCCTACACCTTTAATTTAAGAGTCCGCTCGTGTGGTACTTTTTCAAATGGCCCTTACTAAAGTCCCAGATATATTCTTAAATCCTTATCATTATCTGCCGTCTCATAAACTTTTCCTATAAAACTCATCAAGTGTGAGACATGACCTACCCCCTTGGTGAATCCTTCTGTGAATCATTGATCCACTATGTTTATCTAAGTGGCTACTCTAATGTTTTTTGCAATAATAGATTCCAATATTACCACCCTGATGTTAGACTTTACGTGTCGATAAATTTGACTTTATTCCTCTGTCTCCCTTCTTAATATGGGAACAACATTTCCTTTTCCTCCACCATATGGGCCATCGCCTATCTCAAAAACCGATTTCCTAAAAATGTGCACTAACGACTCACTAAACACCCCTTTTGCATTCCCTTTAATACCTGGGATACACTGTCATCTGTTCCTGGGATTTAAATGTTTTCATTTTGTCTATACCCTCCTCCACCATTCCCTAGTTATCACAATAATCTTTAGTTTCTTCCTCCTCATCGCTTCCTTTGAACATCTGTTCACTATCAGGTATCGTCTGTGTATCCTCCTCCGTAAACACACTTAAGAATAATCATTTAAGACTCCTACACATATCCTCATCCGTATTTAAGGACCTCACCTTGTCCTGACCTTAAGGGCCCAACTAATTCCTTGTCTTTGTTTTTATAAACCTTATAGAACCCCTTTGGTTCCTGTTCGCCCTGTTCTGCTACTTTTAATAATCTCATAATGTTCTTACAACTCGAGTGTAATTTTCTTCACTGTCCCGGCCATCACGTTATACTGTTCTTTGTTTACCAATCCTGCCTTGACCTTAATAAATTTTTCTTTTACTCCAATGTGGTGTTTTAACTTGTGGTCATCCATTTTGGATCACTTCTTTCTGGACCTTTATTTCCCTGATAGGAATATTTCTTTCTGTCCGTCAATTATCTTCCTTACAAATGAGGTATGAATCCTCCTCAGCTCCGACCTCCTTCCTTCTAACTCGTCTCTGGATTACCGGTCCCTCATCCCTGACCTCACTTCCCTTTCTAACCGTCTAATTCTCTCCTCCGCCTCGACCTCACTACCCATATCTGAACCGCACCAATTACCTCCCCGGTTGCCTTTCCTAATCCTTCATAATTGGCTCTTTCCCGCTTGAAAACGCCTTGTCCTGGGAATTTTCTGCTCCTCCATCCCAACCTCTTATTAATAAACTCCAGGTGTCTTCTTACTCCGCATACTTGGCCTTTCTGAAATTATGTTATTCGATGCCCTATTGCCACTTAATTTTTCCAACTTTCCCATTTTAAGCTAAATCTGTCTCATAATGGTCGCTATTTATCTAAATTCCCCCCCGCCCTTCCACATTTGTAACTAAATCGTCTCTATTTGTCATCAATAGATCTATAATATTATCTCCTCTAGTAGCTCCGTGATTGCTTGACTTAGGAAGTTATCCTGGATTATATTATACACTTTCATCCTGCATCGCTGTCCCCTATCATTAAATACCAGTCTATATTCCTAAGATTAAAATCTCCCACCCGCATAAATTGGGGGGGGGGATTATATCTGCAGGCCTTGTTTATTTCTTCCCATATCGGAGCTGAATCCTCTTACATAATTTGGAGGCCCTATACACTAACCCAAAACCATTTTCTCATTCCCTCCCGTAACCTCTACCCGAAATATCGAATCTATGCTGTCATCTGTTGTATAACATTGTTAACCAACACTGCATGCATCTCTTGCATAAAGCTATCAACTCTCCTCCTCGTCTGCCTACTCTGTCCCTTGTGAACTAACTTATACCCAGCTATCTCGACTTCCGGATCGAATACCTTTCCTGACATATCCAACCATGTTTCTGTTAAGGCTATTATATCAAAATCCTCTACACTATTTATTCCTCTCAGAAATCCTATCTTTTTTAAAATACTCCTACAGTTTTGTATAGTAAACCTTCAAGCAACGCCTCTTTTTTTTGTTAATTTTCCCTTTATCTTTAACTAAACCCTCCGCTCTCTCTCTTCGTTATGAATCACTTTATTTTTTCCCTGCCTTCTGAAACCTCCTCCTAGTGTCGCAAGTTTCCTTTAGCCCCGACCCCCCGTGTCTAAACCACCCCCGGTTCTCTATCTTACAAAAAAGCCTGGCAGTGCAATCTACCTCCCTTTCCAAGGGATTTCAGACAAGAATCTGACTCCTTTCCCTTCCTCGAAAAGGTGCACCCCGTCCCTGCGGTAAGGCCTGTTATATGCCCGAAAAAGGGGTCCCAGCTGTCCGACAAAGGCCCAACCATTTGGGGGCTTTGCAATGAATGCCACCGGCAATTCACCGCCATAGCCAATAGCCTATGAGCCCTGTTGATGACCTATGATGCTATCACGGCGCATTAGTTACCCTGTCTTCCGCAGAAGAAGGCCTCAGGTGAGCGGATGACGGCGTGTTGCCGTGAAAGGGGGGACGCCAGCCACCGCCAGCAGGTGAAGCAGGTCAAAACTCAAGGCGTGACGTTTCCGGGTTGAGGATTGAGAGTGTAGCACTACACGGTGCAGTGGCAAGAAAGCGCGAACACTGCAGCAGAAAGTGTTTCAATAGTCCTCCGGAACATTCCATGCCCAAGGGAAGTGGGGGTCCGGGGACATACGGGGCGATGCAGTGACCTTGGATTGTCGTGTGCCCCAAAGCGGAGGCGTCGAGGGTGACAATCCGAACCGGGGACTTTGTCCTTCTCCACGGCGGGGGAAGAGTCCTGCGTATTGGCCCATGGAGGTGAAATGCGGATGGTTCGCCGAGCGTGTTATTACAGTGGAGCAGCAGACCCGGGAATGAAGGCGTTTAAGAGAGCAAAATGTATAACATTTTGGAATTCTATGTATTTAAAAAAAAAAATAATAATAATAATTTTTCGGTTTCGTTCCGCTCTATAGGGGGAAAACGCTTTATGCCGAACACTCTTTCTTCGTACCCTAGTGGGTGTAGATATATATATATATATATAATATATATATAGATATATATATACCGTATTGCCGGCGCATAAGTACGCACCCTCCGCTAGAACGAACCCCTATTTTACAAGGATGTTTGAGAGAAAAAAATATTGGTGTTTTTGAGGGACAACAAAAATTTCGTTAATTTAATTCAAGTTATTAAAAAAAAAGAAAAAAAAGGGATTTGTAGGGGAAAAGCAAATGATTATGAGCATTTACCTAAATCAAGTATTCACAGTGCAGTGATGTGAATTAAAAGTTATACTAGTTAAAATGTAAAAAGGAATGACAGGGTAACCAAAAATCGGTCATAAATATATTGCAGGATGCCCCTATGAAATTGATATCTCATATTTTTGCTACCCATGACTATAGCTTAGATGAATGTTGTAGGTATGGCCTTTGTTGCTTTCTGCTATGTGTTTAGAACCTTGTGGAAAATTGCATAGTATATTGGTATTATTTTGGTAGTGGCTTTCAAAAAGTCTAGGACTCTACCTACAATCATCAGTGTCGCTTTCTTCATTCAGAGTATTTGAACCCCATTTTCCCATTGCGTAATTGAATGATAATGGGCCTTACAAGTAGTAAACCGAAAATCTCAACCGTTATTTTCAGCCAGAAAGTTTAAGTTGTTTAAATCGATTAGTTAGGTTAGGGTGGGTTTGGTTTAGTAACAGATGATATAGAGAAAAACGAAAATTACCAATCATATGGCAGTGTGAAGCGTAAGCAATGTTTGTGAGGGCAGACCTGGAGTGTGGGGGGCGAATGCCCCCCCCCCCCACACAACACACACGTAAACAACATGATTTCCGACAAAAACGAGGAGCCAGATTACTCAACACATCAAACTATTCAGGAGGATAGGTTTTGGCCTCGAAAATCTGTGGTTGCCCAATAACAAAAATTTACGAAGACATTTAGATAACACTAGAATAAGGTAACAATCTCTAACTTGTTGTTATTGTTGTAATTTGTTTGAAGGGCACCGTTGTCGGGATCGACGATATTTGCCCTGTTTACACCTAGGAATCTATCACAGTCCGCGAAGGGTTGATTTGTCTTTCTTCAGAAGGTAGCTACAGGTGAGCTGGGTTCACAGTCTGAAATCACGGGTTAGCGTTCCGTCAGCCGTTCCGTGTATTCAACTATTCGTCAAGGTTCCGTCATTTTCGGCAGTTCCTGCTCACCCTCTAAGCAGACCATGGTGCCGTCAGAGGCTATGTTTGAAAAAAAATTTGCATTAATAGCACTTCGATATGTTGGAGAGAAAGGAGAGTTGAACTCTAAAGACACTGTTTTGGGTACATAAGTCTTGAGAAAACGACAAATATCACACAACAGTCCTCATTACGTTTACAATATTCTTCCCCAAAACCGTTACTTGACAGGACGGTGATGTATTTTGGAGGCCGTGACTGCGGCGCACCGTTTAGTGGGGTAACACGTCTATTATGTTTGAATGTATGAAATTCTAACGACGTGATGAGACGGTTCCGTTCCCCATGATGGTATGGTGTGATTCGCCTTGAGTCGACTGTGTGGGCGCGTGATGGGTCTTGGTCTTGGTGTACCGTGTAGAAAGATTTTTGTCCCATCTACAGTACCGTTGCAACCTTTTTATTAGCACTTTCAATACAGTTTCCTTTATCCGAAAGTAAAGGGGTGAGGATTGAGGGTCGAGGTGGTATAAAGGTCTATGCTGTCTCCTATCTCACCTTGCTTACCACTGTGCGGGTGCTAACACACACACGCACATACAAACACCTGCATCGGCTTTAGGCCACCCCCAATATCTGGGACCGACGGATTAGAGGGTGACCTGACGCTGACCTGACTTGTCCTCGCCGACACAACCTGCACAACCAACCAGGTAATTCGTCAGCCACAGGACAACACAAAGATACACATCGCCGCCGACCTCTTGTCCGCACGTTGTACATGACTCGCTTTCAAATAAACTACAAAGCCACGACGCCCCTTTCTCCATCCTTGTGTGTATAGACAGACTCCCCAAGATACTACACCACCCTCTCACCGCGTCACCGGCTCCTTCAAATAAAACTTTAAACACGCTCCTTTGTTTCCACCTAATTCCATTTATCAACAATACTCATTCCAGCGAAAATTCCAGCACACATTTTCCGCCTCCCTTCATCATCTTCCAACTGTTGTGTCAACTTGTGTGCCCGAGTCCGAATGCGGGTTTAAAGCGACTCTAATATGCGGGATATTGGTCCTTTTCCATGGGTGCGGGAGGAGTCTGAGCATTCATGACCCAAGTTGGATGCGCGTAGGGCTTCGCCGAGTGAATTATCCCAGGTGAAGCGGCCAGATCTTAGATATCAGACGTTTTACATTGGAGAGCAGCAGCGGGGGGTGGTTAATGTTTACATCTGACACCGGCCGTCTTGGCCACAATCGCTTCATTGTTTTGCCCCATCTCATGTTTTCTCTTAAAACTCCAACCTTTTTCTTAGTTTATGCATCACGGTTGGATTAACACAGTTACACATTTGCGCTCAGTGGACTACTGGCTCAGACACAGAATCACTCCCAGACCCCTTTAGTACTATCACCACCGGCTGTTTCTGCATTATCTGCCTGACCTCTCATTCGCTAATATGGCCGCATTAGACGCCGGGTGAACTTTGCATTCCTCCTTTTAGGGAAAACACTGCGTCTTATGGCGCCGGCAAATACGGTATATATATATATATATATATATATATAAATATATATATATATATATATATATATATATATATATTCTTATATATATATCTATATATATATATATATATATATCAGGAGAACCTCATTTACCGGCATTCAAAACACCGGCAGCCTCAAAACAAACGGCACTAATCGCCCAGGACTTTTTTTTTTTTTTTTTTTTTTTTTTTTTTTTTTTTTTTTTTTTCCACGAAAAACTCGGGAACTTCTTCCGTTTTATTTTTCCCTTTCCTATGATTTAAACTTTTAAAAAAGAGAGTAACAAGCACTCCCGAACTAAATGGTCACCCCCTTTTTTTATTTTATTCTTGACTGTTTTTTTTAGGGACTGCCCTAAGCGGACTTTTGTTCCCCATTTTTGGTTGGCCCTTGGGGTTTCCCCTGCGGGAAAAAAAAAAAAAAAAAAAAAAAAAAAAGGGATTTGGGCGTTTTCCATAAAAAACTTTAAAAAAAAGGGAAAAAATTTTTTATCCGGCATGCGCCCCCCCCCGAGGGTGCCGGAAAAAACGAGGTTCTCCTGTAGTTTTATATTTTTTAGTATTATTATATTATTATCATTATTTATTATTATTAGTATTTTAGTATTAATTAGTATTATTATTAGATTATTATTACATTATTCCATTATTATTATTTTTTTATTATTTTTATTTTTTTTTTTATTATTACAGGAGAACCTCGTTTAAACGGCATTTAAAACAACGGCAGCCTAAAAAACAACGGCACTAAGCCCCGGGCTTTTTTTATTATTATTTTTTTTTTTTTTTTTTTTTTTTTTTTTTTTTTTTTTTTTTTTCACTAAAACTCGGGAAACTCTCTTCCTTTTTCTATTTTTCCCTTCCTATGACTTACATTTTTAAAAAAAGGAGTAACAAGCCCCTCCCAACAAATTGGCTCCCCCTCTTTTTTTTTTTATTCTCTTACTGTCTTCTTTATAGGGGCTGGAACTAAGGGGGCTTTGTTTTCCCCCATTTTGTTGGCCTTGGCGGTTCTTGTAGGGGGGGAAAAAAAAAAAAAAAAAAAAAAAAAAAAAAAAAAAAATTGTGGCCATTCCATAAGAGAACCTCAAAAAAACGGCAAATTTACCCGGCATGTGCCCCCCCCCGAGGGTCCCGGAAAAAACGAGGTTTTCCCCTTTATTATTTTATTATTTTTATTGTTATTGTTTTATTATTATTTTTATTTTTATTTTTATTGTTATTGTTATTGTTGTTATTATTATTATTATTATTATATTTTTATTATTATTTATCATGAAAACGGAATTGAAGTGGAAGGAAAAACCAAAAAAAAGTCAAGGAAAAAATATGAAGGTGATGAAAAGAAATAGGAGCAGGGGGTAACGTTGTGGGGAGAAAAAGGGAAACAGGTGATAGTGGATAAAGGTGGGGAGGAAGGAACACTGGCAGAAAAAAGGGGACGCGTGGGATGTTTTGAGGGAGCCAGGCGGGAAAGGGAAAGAAAAGGGGGAGGGTTGGGTTTTTTATATTATAGGACAAAAAAGAACTGCAATAAAAATGAACACTTCAAATTTGGGCCCCCTCCCCTTTCGGGCTGGCACGAACACCATCTAAATTTTAGGTTTAAAAACCACCAGGTAGTGATGCAGAACCCACCCCATCCCCGTGACGCGCTGGGTCCCACAGCATCCCAGGTTCGCCACGCAAACAAGTCAAGAATAAAACACAATATGAAACTGAAACAATGTTGCCTGTAGTATAATGACGTGAGGTGCCTCTTCACGTCAGGCATCCCAGCCCCCCTCTCTCTTCTTTTTTTTTTTTTTTTTTCCAGATTTTTTTTTAATTTTTTTATTGTATTTTATTTTTATTTTTTTTTTATTTTATTTTTTTTTTTTATATATTTTTTTTTTTTTTTTTTTTTTTTTTTTTTTTTTTTTTTTTTTTTTTTTTTTTTTTTTTTTTTTTCCCATTAGCGGTGTCATTCGGAGATGTTAGAATCGCTCACTCCTAGGGGAGTTCGGCGCAGGGGCCTGGGTCTTCATCCTTTCTCTTCTGTTTGGAGGACCCCTTTGGGTGCGGTCCCTTGGGCCTCTCTGCCCTTTCCCGCCCTTGTGCCCTTGGGCCTGGGGCACCCCCGCTCCCTTTCTGCTTTGGGAAAAAAAAACACAGCTTCTTGAGCTCGGCAAGGCGTAAGTCAGCCCTCGGGTGCCCCCGTGAGGGTGCCGTTTTTCCCCTCCTGCCCTTGGGGGAGCGCACGCGCACGTCAAAGCGTCGTCCACCGTGGCGCGGCAGCCCCTGCAGCACGTTTTCCCTTTTCGCGCTCACCGGGAAGCCGCATTTTTCTCGTTCCGGCACGCGTCTCCTCCTTGTTTTCCTTTCTCTTCACCCCTAAGTTGAGTATTTCCTCGGCCGCCCCCGCCCCCCTACGTCGAGTTGCCCGGGCGGGACAGGGGGGCGGGATGCTGCTGCACCTTGATGCCCCATGCGGGAAAGAGACTCTTCAGGGCAGCAGCCTCGCCTGTGCTCCTATCCTTGCGCCCCTGCTTCTGCTTTTTTTTTCTTCAACTTATCCGGTTTCTGCGCTGCCTCCCCTTTGGCCTGCTGGCTTCTCCTGCTCCGACTTGCTGGGAGGACCTTCCTCTTGGGGTGTTTTTGAGGCGGTCCATGACCCTGTCGTCCCGCCTTTTGAAAGGATCTTGCGCCCCCCTTGGGGGGAAGACGAAGCCACCTCCCCGGCCTTCATGTGGCGGGTCTTGCTCATTTCGTCCCGCGGTACCCACCACCACGTTGGCCAGCTTGTTGCCCTTGGCACATTGGCCTTGCACAGCTGTGCCGCGCTTTCAGAAGGATGCGGGCACGTCGCGCAGGGCCGGCCGGGCTCCAGCGGGAGGTACCGGGGGGCCGAGGGAAAGGCGTCCACATGAAAGAACACGAGGCGCTCCGCCCTGCGCCGGAGGTGGTCGTTCTCAGCTTGTCGGAGCCCAAAAGGGAGGGTGGCGGGCGGGTACCACGTCGCGGGGGGAAGGTTATCACAGGCCGCGTGGCCCGCAAGCAGCAGCTGGGGGCGGAGGAGGGCGGGGGGCAGCCCCTTTTGGTGACCGCCGGGGGGCCTTTGGTGGTGCTGGGTCCTCCCATTGATGGCGGCTTTTTAAAGTCTTCATTTTCATTGTGTTTCCCCTTCTGTCGCCCCCTAAGTTGATATACAAGAAGGTGCATGCAAAACAGGAGGGTGGAAATTTTAAGGATGTCTTAAAAAACACCTGATTGAAACAAAGAAAAATAAGGCAGCAGTGATAGGAGAGGAGGATTTACCACTTGGAGTTATGAAGAATGGAACTTTTGTGGGTTCTATTCTTCATAACTCCCAAGCTGCTGCTAACTCCCCCCCTTTTCCCCTTCCCTTTTTTCCCGCACACCACCCACCAAACCCCCTTCTTTTTTTCTTCCTCTTGCTCCTCACCCAATCCTACCTCTTCCGTTTCCCGACTTTCTTCATTCTACACCCCCAGTGACCCCCACCACCTTCTGCTCCTCCCGCTCCTGCTCCTCCTCCTCCGTCGTCTTTTCCCGCTGCTCCCCTGCTCGTCCTTCTCCTCCTTTCCCTCCTGCTCCCCTTTTCCCCGCTGTCCTTCTTCCTGATCCCTGCCGTCCTTTTCTTGCTCGTCCCCCTCCTTCGTCCTTTCCCCGCTCGTCCTTCTGCTCCTGCCTCCCTCCTCTCTCCCCTTCTCTGCTCCCCCTTCTCCTGCTCCATCCCCCTGTTTTTCCTTCTCCGCTCCCCCCCCCCTCCTGCCCCTTCTTTCTCCCTTTCCCCCCTGCACCCTTTCTCTTTTCCCCTCCTCCTGCTCCTCCTTTTCCTGTTGTCCCCTTTGTTCCTCCTCTCCCCGCTCGTCCTTCTCCTGGCCCTCCTTCCTGTGATTGGTGGGGCTTGTTCAGTGTACTTACAGTACACTGTACATAAGCCCCCCTCAACGTCGTTTAGCTAACACAGTCTCCCTCACAATTTTTTTTTTTTTAATAAAACTGATCTTTTAAAAAGGTGTGAATACGGGTGATCTGGTCTGCATCAACTGGGCCAGACCCCATACAAATGAGCAAAAAACACTTTCCCAAAATGGTTTGGTGACGTTTTTTAATTGAACCGGGGGTGACGTAGGGAAACAAAATGTCCTGTCATGACCCTTAAGACTAAGAGTTGAACTGCAAGCAGGAAATCAAGGCCCGGGGGTGAGTTGTCCCGACACCTTTTTTTCAATTTTTCCCATAGGAAGCGCCATAAGGGAATTAAAATAAATTAGGCAAGGAGCGTGACGGTGCAAACACCGCCAACTTCCCTGTCTTGCACTGACACTGCAAGTAAATGTAAAAAAAAATGATAAAAATGTCTTTGGGGCCTGCTGGTTCCCGGACCCTTCTATAATGGGACTGGCACACTATCTGCGTGGCCATTTCTATCTATCTCTGAGCCCCCCTGGAAAGGAAATTTACTAAATAAGTGGAGATAGGGTTAAATTAAAAAAAAAAATGGAAAAGTCAAAAATGGTCGCAGTTTTGGTTATTACAAAAAAGAGTTGTAATAGTTTGTTTTTTTTATTGGGACCCCCCCCAAAAATGAAAATTTTGGGATGGCCGACAGGTGATCTCCATTTATTCCTGCCCTTTCACCCGAAAAACCCCTCGTTTTTTGGCGCCCCTTTTTCTCACATATTGTCCTCCCATTTCACTGGGGTCATCCCCCTAGTGTTGCGATCATCACTTATGCGATGAGGGCATTGGTCCCAAAGTCTCTGGATTACCGTCCCCCCTCTACTTATTTTTTGTGTCATAGACCCCATATCTCGGACTGTTCACACGACAATGTTTTGAAATTGGGGGCTGCATAGGGGCCGGGGGCACCCGAAAAGAGATAAGTGGCTATGGACTATCATATAGATGTTTTTTCAGTATAAGGAAACCTCGTTTAACGGCATTTTAAAAACAACGGCAGCCCCAAAAACAACGGCACTAATGACCCAGGCTTTTTTTTTTTTTTTTTTTTTTTTTTTTTTTTTCCCTTTTTTTTTTTTTTCCCCCTGATAAACTCTGGAAACCCCTTCCTGTTTCTATTTTTCCCCCTTTCCGACTTACATCTTTTCAAAAAAAGGGGTACAAGACACCTCCCGAACTAAATTGGCTACCCCACTTTTTTTTTTTATCCTGACTGTCTTCTTTTAGGGACTGCCAACTAAGCGGGTTTGTGTTTTCCCCTTTTTGTTGTGCCCTTGGCCAGTTCCCCTTTTGAGGGGAAAAAAAAAAAAAAAAAAAAAAAAAAAAAAAAAGGGTTTTGGGGGATTCCAAAGAGTAACTCTCAAAACAACGGGCAAAATGGTTACCGGTGGCTCCCCCCCCGAGGGTGCCGGATAAACGAGGTTCTCGATATATATATACATATAATTAATATACAGCAACCCCCGTTTAAAGGACCTCGGTTAACTGACTTCGGATTTCGGATCCATTGCGTGACAAATTTGCGGGGAAGAAATGGATGCTAGACGCTTATCGCTGCTCGAATTCCTCAACTAATTATTATTTTCTCATTTTACTTTGGGAAAGCTTGGATTTTAAGGGGTTTTTTTTGGTATCAAAAAATTTTAAGATATAAAGGAAGGAGCCCGTGTTGCTAGGATTTTGTGGTGAGGTGGTATGTTTAAAAAATGATTTTTTATGTTTTGGGTGGTCCTGCAAAACGTTCCCCCGCCACCTCAACACCTTTAAACACCCTTTTTTAAAGTGACACACGGTGGTACCTGACCTAAATAGTACACGTGTATAGAAAGCTATCAAAACCCTATAATAAAAAATAAGAGCAATAGTCTTTAAAAAGCTTACTTTGACAAACACACCTGTGCGGCTTGTTCTTTCTTGTGTCCTTTGCTTTGGATTTTTTTTTTTTTTTTTTTTTTTTTCCGAGCGTTTTTATTCCAGGGGGCGGGAGACCCGGAAGATGAGGTGTTTGGCAAAATTATAAAAATTTTTTGGAATTTTTTTATGAAAAAATAAAAAAAATTTTTAAAAACTATTTTTAGGTCGTTCGCTTTATAGGGGGAAAAGCTGTATGGAACACGCCTTTATTTGGGGGGCCCTAGGTACTCTCAACCCTCAGCTACGCGGTTTTTGGTGCCCCAACGGCGCGTTATGCCAAAAAAGCGATAGCCGAACAATAAAATAATGTAATAATTTTAATTGCGCCCGGTCCCCAAACTGCCACAATTTGTCACTTTTTTCATGTTTTTTTCCCGTTTTTTTCAAAATTTTTGTTCATGGAAAAAAGACTGACATTTCCCCCGGCAAAAGGGGACAAAAAGGTGTCAGGTGGGGCCGTCCTTTCTGGGGGGAATGTAGCGGGGTCGTGGGGGATCACCGGGTTACCTCCCTTTGCCAGCCGTCCTAGTAACCGGATGTAAAAACGGAAGCAGGTGTTAGTGGGGACTAGCGTTGGGAAAAGTACCCGAGGGTTTCGTTGCATGCTACCCCACTACTGCAATTGCGGCCTGCACCTGCGACGCTGTGGGAGAGGAGAACCCGAAGCCGGAAGTCGCCCCCCGGTCTGGCGCATATAAGGGAATTGACGAGAGATGGAGGCAATCCACCCAAGTTTTTTTAATATAGATGAAATATTACATCAAATCAGGGAAACAAAAAGCAGCAACCTTTACAGCACTTTATTTACCTTTTTGGGGGATGATAAGGGGTTAGATGGTGGGGGAAAATTCTGGGCTTTGTGAATGTTATCATTTTTGGGCCCAAAATGACAAAATGAAATCGTCCAGGATGTCTTTAAAATTTTGGGACTACCTCCAGAGCCTCCATCCAGCCCCGGGAGGGACTTTTTTATGGCCGAAAGGTTTAAAAAAAAAATTTTATAATAAAAAAAGGTATGGTGATACTGTAAAAAAGCGATACCCCAGGGGTTTAGTGTATAGTGACCCCCGATTTTTTAACGGACTAAAAGGGGGGAGAAGTTGTCCGTTAAAGCCGATTGTCCATTAGTACGAGGGTATTTTCCCAAGGGTGTGAAAATATAGGAAAAATGCAGGAACAATTGTGAAATAAATGAGAAATAATCACAAACACAACCACACCATGTAGCTATGTTGGGAGGTAAACAGTGACTGGCGCTACATGCTGGATTTGGCACATTCCTGCACGCTGTGAAATAAATGAGAAATAATCACAAACACAACCAGACCGTATAGCTATGTTGGGAGGTAAACAGTGACTGGCGCTACATGCTGGATTTGGCACACTCGCCCATGACTGCTCGGGACTGGTACAGGAGAACCTCGTTTATCCGGCACCCTCGGGGGGGAGCGCATGCCGGATAACTCATTTTGCCGTTGTTTTGAGAGTTACTCCTATGGAATCGCCCAAAATCCCTTTTTTTTTTTTTTTTTTTTTTTTTTTTTTTTTTTTTTTTTTTTTTTTTATTATACATCAAAGGAACTGGCCAAGGGCACAACAAAAATGGGTAACACAAAGCCCGCTTAGTTGCCAGCCCCTATAAAGAAGACAGTAAGAGAATAAAATAAAAAAGAGGGGTGAGCCAATTTAGTTCTGGAGGTGTCTTGTTACTCTTCTCTTGAAAAGATTTAAGTCATAGGAAAGTGGAAAAATAGAAACAGGAAGAGAGTTCCATAGCTTACCAGTGAAAGGGATGAAAGGGTTGCCAACCCTGCGTACCCCGCCAAATTTGAACTAAATTTCTGCCGATTTTCTCAGTTTTTGAAATAATGATACCTAATTACTGCCTGGGTTATCCTGCTGAGTGCCCCTTGCTACCCCCCACTCCTCGTCAGGATGGACAAGCCAGTCCTCGTGTCCCACGCCTCCACCACGAACACTCTCCTCTCTTTTCTCACAGGATCTTTGACGAGCTCAAGCTAGCCCGTGGTCCTCCCTGCTGGAGGCCCGGAGAAAAAAAAAAAAAAAAAAAAAAAAATGCCTGGGTCGATTAGTGCCGTTGTTTTGAGGCTGCCGTTGTTTTAAATGCCGGTTAAATGAGGTTCTGTATTAGGAAAGGTATTAAGTCTCCAGGCTCGCTCATTACTGCTTGGTATGCTATGAAATATCATTATTCTAGGTGAATGTAGACATATAATCGTATTTTAATGGCTATTATTCATATATATGAGTAAAGAAATTAAAATACAATCAAAGTGTCTCATCCACGCCTGGCAGCACGGTTGCGGCAGCAGCATCATGATGGCGGAGAGCTCAAGTTCTTGATATTGTGTTGTTTAGTAGGGGCGGCTGGGCTGCGAGGAGGCCTTTGAGGAACCCTATGGGCCCTGGTGATGTCCTATGATGCTATCACAGGCGTGGTAGCTGAGCTGTCTTCTTAGGAAGGCACAGGTGAGGCGGCTGACAGCGTTTTGTCCTTGACAGGTAGGGCGGCAGAGTCAGGCGGGGCGGCCCGCTGGCCCACTGGTGGCCACCTGCCAGCAGGTTGGGCAGGGTTTTACGCATATTACTCGTTATTATACATCGTAGTGATTATGATGAGCTGTTATATACATGTGTCATTATTTAGGTCAGTGTAGCACCGCGTGTCACCTTAAATAAGGGTGATTTAAAGATGTTATGATGAGGTGACGACTGGCGGGGCACTGAGTGACGGAGAAACATTCTTGCCGCCGTTGCCACCCCGTAATACTAATATTCACTATTTTAACCCACATACACACCTACCACTAAACCACTAGCACCACAGGCTCCTTCCTTGTATATTTTAATATCTGATACATTAAAACTCCTTAAAAACCTAAGCTTTCCAAAATAAAACGAGAAAAATTATGTTGAGTTGATAATTCGGCGGGCGATAAGTGGTCTGGCATGCCATTCTTGCCCGCAAATTTGTGTCGCGAATGGAGTCCAGTAAATCTAAAATCCGTTAAATCGAGGGTCGACTGTACAGTTGAAACTAAAAAGATTTTGTGAAACCACTTTTAGTACTTAGCAGTCAAATATTAGAGTAAATCAGGATTTCCTGGCATTCAGTAACAAACTTAGGTTCAATAAAAATCTTTGTGTATGCGGCCCACTGACGTCATTATTTCACCAACCATTTCTCAATCCATTACTTGGTCTGGCCAAGACTGGCTGCAGCCATGGCAACCATAGTGCGGTAGACATGGTTGGGTCATGATAGACATGTTTGTGCAGATATACAAGACGTGATTGCCGTAAAACTTTGTAGCTTGATACCGAGGGTTGAGGTACATTTCAGGGGAGGCGGTGGCCTTCTCCTATTACGGACCAGCACTGGGCTCTGTCACGCTGGACTAGAACCCTCCTAGGGAGAGACAAGGAGAGGTATGTCAGGAGTCTCGCTGAGGAAGTCCAGGGCCATTTGAACGCTAATGACCTCCGATCCGCCTACCGAGCCCTGAAGAAGCTTCGTTCCAAGTTTCCATCTCGGGCGAGTGCTATCTGAGCAGCAGATAGGCGCCTCGTGTCGGACATGTATCGGCAGATGGCTCTTTAGACTGAGTACTTTGGGCAGTTGTTCACGATGGACCCTTCAATTGAGCAGCTTCACACCACTGGATTACGGGCAGTGGATGCTGATCCTCCCATTGACGAAACCGCACCCACTCTTGACGAAGTCAGAGACGCTGTAGCAAAGTTGAGGGGTGGAAAGGCAGCTGGTGTTTGTAATATCAGTGCGGAGCTGCTCAAAGCTGGGGGTGAGGCCCATTCCTCTTGACTGGCAAAGGGGGCTGGTCATCCCTATCTGGAAAGGGAAAGGGGACCGTCAGGACTGAAACAATTACCGCGGTATTACATTGCTCAGCGTGCCAGGCAAGGTGCTTGACCATCTATTGCTGACATGGATCCGCAGCCATCTGCTGAAGCATCAGAGACCTCAGCAGTCTGGGCTCATGCCTGGTAAGTCAACAATGGACCATATCCTAGCGCTTAGTATCCTTGTGGAACGCCAACGTGAGCTTCGACAGGGGATGCTTGCAGCCTATGTTGATCTCAAGAAAGCGTTTGACTCAGTGCATCGTGAGTCATGGATCTTATTTAGGATAATCTGCTTTAAATATGAATTTTTACTTCAAGTGAGAAATTACAAAAATAATTTAATATCCTCTATTATGAAATTTTTAAGAAATCCTTTTGCTCTGCCACAAATGGTGCCTGACAAGCTAGATAGTGTTAAGATAGTAAAACTTTTTTTTTCTTCCAGGTTTTGATGCTCTTGAGTATGAGGAGCAGAGTGATTATGAGATTATCCAGTCCACCAATCCAGAATTCAGTGGCGCAGTGGTGCGCATTAATGTATTCAGAGACTATCGACAGACAGTACAGGTAAGGAACATACAATCATCATTCCGGGATGGCTTAATCAAGACACGGTTTATACTTGCAAAACTTAAAAATTGTTTCTGTACTATTTGTGGGTTTTTTTCAGACATTTGTAGAGACTAGAAAGCAAAATATTTTCCAGATTCATCGTGTTTCTGCTTAGGATTTACACTCATGTTTATAATATTTATGATAAAGAATCTGAATATGATAATGGTAATAATGATACATTTGATTTTAACAAGGCTCTCTCCCAAACTTGTGGGATGTCACAAATATAGAGCACTTTGCTCTGAAAATAGTACTCTATGCAATTTGTTATTTGTTCATATTAAATGTACAAAATAATGACGCATTGATCATAACAATGTTTACTCTATCCCATTGAGAAATTAAAGCAAGATCGGAAGTCAGGCACTCTGTGGCATATGTACGTGAATACTTATGATCAAACCACCTTAGGGTGCTGTGCTTCACCCTTTCAACCACTCCACATTTCATCCCTTCATCCCTACATGACATACCAAACATGTTATACACACTTTGATTACTTTCACCATTCATTCTTCTCTCACCACTAGTACTTTTCAAGTAACTCATTTCAACTCCTTAGATCCTTAACCTTTGTCTTTTATTCCACACCCAAGTCTCACTTGTATATGTAATTGTTGGTACAATTATTGCATCTCTTAGACCCTCTTTTACCTCCATCATCCATGCTCACAGTCCTTCCTTTCACCATATGTCAAAGAGATCCAATCACATTCCTCCCTTGCAGGGCTCTTTCTCTCGTCTCATCTTGGTTGCTATGCTTGCGCATTATCGAACCAATCAATCAATCAATCATTGGGGGCATACAACGGGGGGCGCGTCTCCTCGCCCATCCTACGACGCCACTCTCGGGGGTCACAACGCACGAGTCCCCATGCAGGCTCCATTACCATACCAAGCAACTCTCAACAGGAAACATCAACTTGCCCCAGCCACGAGCCTTGTGGACGCCCCCCTTAAGGCGGCATCACACTAGCACTTTTTCCGTCTAGTTAGACGATCTCCGTTGTTTTTTTCTCGCTCTGACTAGTTAGTCCGTCTGAATCAGTCAGTCTGAGTCAGACGATCGTGATCGTCTTCATATGGAAAGTTGAAGACAACCTTCATAGTCAAATCAAAATCCATAGTGATTACTTTAAAGATATTCGATATAAATTAGTAATTTTTTGTCAAATTATAATTCAATACATTTGAAAGTATTAAAAATATTCAACTGACTATTGTACATGTAGATACATTTAAAAGCCGGTTCTATATAACAGCCAACAGTCTCTCACATGACTCGATTGTTGTTCTTCTTCTTGTGACCTTTTCTGTTTAGTATCGCTTTGTAGGTCGTCTGTCAAGCTCGTTGTGCTTCTTTTTCAAGACATACTCAAAATTTGTTTCTCACTTTTCAAGACTTCAACTTAAGATTATAGACGAAATGCTGTGGACACGTAGCTCAGAAGAATTTCTCGTTGAATGCATACGCGTGGCCACCCAAGCTTGTCTCTGGGACCACAGATCAGACTTGTACACCAAGAAGGCCTTGATATTCTAGGTCTTATCTAGGTCTTATTATATCTAGGTCGATATTAGGTCTACTATTGATAAATAATACACATAATTAAGTGTATACCAGCAATAGCTTGCCCTGGCGTCGGAGCCATGTTTGTTTACAGTCGAAGGAACAGCTGACTGGTAGTGCAGGCGAACGATTGTGTGTGTGTGACGGCTTGCAGTCAGAAAATTGTTAGTTATTAGAAAGTTGCTGGAAAAAACTAGAGGGAAAAAGTGCTTGTGTGACGGCGCCTTTAGCCTCCTCCACGCCGGATTGTCTCCTACAGATACAACTTGGTGGAAAGGATCGGTTTCAGGGTAGCGTGCCACATGCCCATATAGCTGAAGTTGGTGTTGACGGACTATGCAGGTAATAGGCCTCAATTCAGTCTCACAGTGCAATCGCTGCTTGACATGTAATCATCCCAGTGATACCCCATGATTCTGCGAAGACACTTATTACCAAAGGCATCGATTCGCTTCTTCAAGTCGCTATTTGGTGTCCATGTCTCACAGCCATAGAGTAAGAAAGGGATCACAAGCGACTTGAAGATCTGGATCTTTGTCCTTCTGCACAGGTATCGATAACGCCAAATACTCGTGCTGAGCGAATTCATAACACCGTGGGCTATGTCAATCCGCCGTAAGACTTCTTGACGTAACCCGCTTTCATTCTGAACTGCGCTACCAAGGTATGTAAAACTTTACAAGATCTCAATGTCCTCGCCGCACGCATGAACTGACTGTACTGTTTCATCTAGTAAACCTCCAAACACCTGGACCTTGGTCTTGAGCCAGGAGACCTCAAATCCCTAAGGCTTTGCCTCCTCGTGCTGCACCTCGAGAGCCATCACCAAAACTTCCAGCGACTCAGCTAAGATTTCTGTATCATCGGCAAAAACAAGATCAATGATCTTGGTGTTGCCGAGGGAGGCTCTATCATCACTTTGATCTACAACTTTGTCCAATAGCCAGTCCATACAAGTGTTGAAAAGTGATGGGGCAAGGGCGCACCCTTGCCTCACTCCTGTATTCACAGGAAAAAAGCTGGATACACCTCCCCCACACTTCACAGCACTCTCAGTCCCAGAGTACAGACCAGTCATCAAACCAATAGTCCTTGCAGGAATCCCATGAAGTCGCAGAAGATCTCAGAGTGACTCACGATGCACTGAGTCAAACGCCTTCTTGAGATCAACATAGGCTGCAAGCAACCCCTGTCGAAACTCACGTCGGCGTTCCACCGTGACACGAAGCGCTAGGATACGGTCCGTTGTTGACCTACCAGGCGTGAACCCAGACTGCTGAGGTCTCTGATGTTTCAGCAGATGACTGCGGATCCGTGTCAGCAATAGATGGGCAAGCATTTTGCCTGGCTCGCTGAGCAGTGTAATACCATGGTAATTGTTGCAGTCCTGACGGTTCCCTTTCCCTTTCCAGATAAGGATGATCAGCCACCTTTTCAAGTCAGTAGGAATGGTACCTGATTGCCACACGGCAGTCAGGACAGCATGCAACCCGCGAATCATGGCCTCACCCCCCAGCTTTGAGGAGCTCTATACTGAGAGCTTCACACGTGTTGTTTTTTCTTGCGCCTTAGGCATGGTGAACGACAGCCTAACAGACAGACAGCTCACAACACAACAAAAATAGTTAACAGGAGCAACGAATGTACTTCCAAACATCGCAGGAGCAGAAGTAGAATTGAGGTGGCGGCGCGGCGGGGGTCTTTGTTTACATAGGGCGCTGGTCCACGTTCACCGACATGTGCACTAATGGAAAATCATTCTCCATTACGGAAAATTCCGTTATTGGGAATTTTTATAACGGAATGGAATTTTTCCGCTATATAGAATTCCGTTATAAGAAGTTTTCAATGTAAATAAATTAAGACCTTTTTTGGTGTCTGACAGGCAAACAGGCCTGTTTTCTTCACTCACCCAACATAGTTAGAGAAAACTATTTATAAACTTTTGTTACTTATAGAAAATTATGTATATGAGGGCTAACGGCAATATAGTACAGGGAGGTCCCGTTATACGAGCATTCGGTATACGAGAATCCGATGATACGAGAGGTGTAAATTAGGGTCTATTTTCAATATACGAGATCGAAAATCCAATGATACGACATTCAAACTGGGGTGAGTAAAATTATCAAGTTCAAAATGCACGCCCTACCACTCCCGGGCTGGACAAAGGGGGATTTGGTTGACCCCAGTGAGGTCACCCCTAGCAAGCCGTGACCTGAAGGGTAATTAAGCATATGGCGCGGCCTGACATTTAGGGGTAATTAGCAGGCGTGCGGCCCCAACCTTGGGACCGCAGTCAGGTCACCCCTAGCAAGGCGTGACCTGAAGGGTAATTAAGCATATGGCACGGCCTGACCTTTAGGGGTAATTAGCCAGGTGTGCGGCCCCAACCTTGGGACCACTACACTACCTTCTCTTGTATCACGCGGTGTCCCCTACAGTACAACGTCTTTTTTGCTTGTTATGCTTGTTTTATGTTTAATTAATGTGCAGTTATGTTATTTTGTGTGCTATTTTCTCTTTCAGAATGTTTTTTCTACAGAATAGGTAGTACAGTGTGGGTAATATAGACGCTGTGTGTTTGTTGTTTGCTATAGTTTATTTTAGCTTGAAAAACATGTCTTTTTTTTCTTTTTCTTTTTTAATTAATGGGGTCCTGGAACCAAACCTACATTTTACCATTAGTTATGTGTTTCGTTATACGAGATTTCGCTTTACGAGTATGCCAGGTGGAACCTAACTGCTCGTATCTTCGGGACCTCCCTGTACTTAATTGTCTATGAACACTACGTGTTTATTAAAAAGATCAAACCTTTTACTTACAGAAAATTTTGTTTCACTTATAGCCGTTGCAGTTAAAGTGAGGGTTTTCAGTAACCTAACCATGATATTAAGGGGATCGTCCACCACAAATTTTTGATGAATTTTTGAAAAAATTGAAATATTCAGAAAAAAATCCCCAGGCTCCGGCACCTTTCCTCTTGTATGTGAAGAAATTTTGCAGCAAAATTAGAAAAAATAATGAGTTATAGCTCTTTTTCTGAACCCACCTATCCCCCCGATACGCTCTGCTCTGCGGTACGTGCATTTTATTCCACAAAGTTACTTTATTTTTACTACAAATGGGAAAAATCGCTCCCAAATGGCATTCACTGGTATCTAGAGACTACCCGGCGACTCTGCTGAGGGGCGTATAAATAGTGTGAGCTGAGTGAAGGCCTCAGTATTCGTGACAAAACAGGGAGTGGAACTGTTTGTTGGTTTTTTTCATACTTTTGCTGCTTGTTGCTTTTTTTTTCTTTTTCTTGTACTTAGCTCTTACATACCTTCCTGTACTTTACTCAAGGCATCATGGGGAAAGTCATGTATCCGGAGGTTTTTAAGTTATGAAAACCTGGCAAAATTGAGAGAAGTTGTGTTTTCTGATACTTTTGCGTATTGCAAATAATACCTTTCAGTAGGGGGGGTCCAGTTACCAGATGCAATTTATAGACTTAAAAATGCCATTTGAATGCCATAGAATGCATCAAGATTGATGCATAATAAATACCTATATATTGGGGCTCCTCAAATGGGACCAAAGTCAAATAAAATATAAAAAAATATTGAAAGGCCAATATCTCAAAACTGCAAGTTCTGATATTTTTCATAATTTCTCTGTCACTATTTGAAGGATTGAAATGGGTTATGCATCATTAAAAAGAAAAGAAGATGCAATTTTTTGGCTGATTCTTTTTTTTATTGAAGGATAATTATTTCATATATTGAAATTATTTTCTAGACAAGGCCAAAAAAAAAATCCCACTAAAGCGAAGAAAAAAATTTAAAATTTGGTCATAGCCGTATATTTTTTTGGCAATTATATAAACAATATCTGAGATTTTTTCCATCAAAATTGGTAAAGAAATAATTTCAAAATATGGACTTTTTTTTCTTCCCAAAAAATAATTGTATTAATGAAAAAAAAATATTACAGGTCGAATGACATAAAACTTAGCTATGATTATTACACTATAAGTATACATAACATATAGTAAAATAATCAAAATCCGCCTATAAATAAAATACCCGCGGACGATTCCCTTAACCCTTTCATGCCCAGATCTTTCCTTGGCTATATAAAGTTGTCTGTAGGTAGCCATAAAATTATAAAAAGTGACTGAATATACCAAATGAACTAGTGGACAAGGATTCTAAACCGGTCATATCTATAAAATATTGCTTATATTAACTAAAAATGGTCTAATGGCAGCCAAAATACAATGAAAATTACGTTCTGGGTCTCAAGGGGTTAAGGGGAACGTCCGGCTGGAATTGGATATGCCATATCTACATTAAATATGCGTGAATCACTGTGATATTTATGTTATGAAGTAGTGACAACATGTACATCAATATTAGACCCCAAGCCCCTTACTAGCCCCCCTCCTTTCCGTGCCTTTTCACCCCTTGCTAAATCTTCAGAGCGCTATTTCTCCATTATTATATCCCCCCCCTCTTCAACATTTTATGGCTAAGACACATCGTGGTGGTGTTCATTTCTCCGTTACAATATTTTTTGATATTGGCCTATTGTGATTTATTTTATTTTTTTTCATTTTTTTTTCTTTTTTTTGACAAAAAAAATCAAACAAAAATCACAGTTCATAGATATATAAAAAAAAACATTACGGTCCATTGAAGAGCAATGATTGTTCTTGCTCTTAGTTTTGTTTCAATGAAATCAACCAAACACTTGCTGAGAAATAGAATTTTGAACATAGAAAACTTATGTTTTGACATACGGGTTGATGAAGTTTGTCCATCGATCGCACACCTGTAATGGCAAAACATGAAGTCATTTCAGGTATACTTTATATATTTTTAGGATTATTTGCATCTTGATAAGAAATTCACATGTATTTATAGCAAATCAGGCTCCTAGTCCCCCCTGCCCTCCCTCAAGACAAGGTATTATCTCTTCAGAGTTGCCCAGACTCCTCACTGGCTAGGAAAATTATGTGAACTTAGAAGTCACCAGGTGCATAGTCTCCTGATGTTTGTTCTCTCTTTTTGGCCTTGTGTTGTAGCTTGCCTTTGCTGTGCCTTTTTCTTTCTTTATCTTGTTGTGAGAGGGATTTTCATAGTGCCTTCGAGTTGACTTTGAAAGATTTCAGCAGACTTGCCTTCTGATAACCGAAGTTAATATCCAATATTGCTGACTGCAACAAACAATAGTCTTTTGAAGCCAACAAAACTTAGCTTTCCGTGCACATGACCACATCTTGCTGTGGAAGCTCTCATTTGCATTCTATGTCAGTCCACAGACTTATCTCTCCAGGATGTCGCACGATGTAGGGGGGTAGGGTGGGGAAAATCATCTATAACTATTGAACCATAAGGAATTTTGTGCTAAAACTTCAGAATTATACAGAATTATACTACTAAAGGTGTTGCCATTGCTCAGGAATTTTTTCAGTATTTTACATTTTTTCCCGATTATTTTCGTATTTCTAGCTGGACGCTCCCCTTAAGTGAGGTTGAACTGTATTTTGAAAAATGCTTTGCTATCAGAGAACTATTGTGATTGTTGAAAGCTGAATATTCTTGTGTACGTACTCTAAAATTAATCCTTTTTTATATTTGTAAGCTTTAAGTTATAAGGTTAACATGTTGCTCTCTTTCACAGTACATAGATCCATGTGATGCAGAAAAGTTGACCCATGCAGAGCTGGTGGTGGTGGATGAGGCAGCAGCCATACCATTGCCTCAGGTGAAGGCACTGATAGGTTCTTGCAATGCCATAATGGCATCAACTATCAATGGGTGAGTTGCACTTAGAGGAATCGCAAGAGAGGAATATAGTAAGCAATTTTTTCATAATTCTGGCCATCTTCTCAGTAGGTCATTTATCCTGAAACTTTGGACCAGGGTTGACTTGGATTTTAGATTCTGTCTTTTTAGCAATGCTCGATGTGAGCCACGATTAAAAAGTACTGAGACTACATCTATGAAAACCAGACAAAGCACCTGATTTAAATTTGGCCACCATCCCCTTTGAAGCAGTTACCTTGTGGAGTGATACACCACTCTCAGTGCTCTTGCTATGATTGGAATGATCCCTTGGAGTCCGGTTCTGTAAGCATGTCAAGCACCATCTGCGATTCACGCTTCATCTCCTCCTTGGTCAAAATGACACACCATCATGTCTTGCTGTTCTTGTGTACATTACCCTCCCGAGTTTCATGCTATGTGAGTTTTGCGATGCTCGAGTTTGGCGCCGAGTCCTAAATTCTTACCATCCCGACTTTCGCGCATTATCTCCCCGAGTTTCGCGCTGATTTCTACACGGTTTTTTTTTGTGTGTGTATTTACCTACTTGTATTTACCTAGTTTTAACATACAGGAAAAGAGCTATTAGTGTGGTATGATGTGTATATCCGTGGGATTTGAATGCCAAAATTGATTTTATTGATTTAACTGGTCATTTGGGGTCAAACTATTGGAAAATGATGGAGTTCAAATTTTCTGACCCCTCAACCCCCCTCTGGGGGGCCGTTCCATTTCGGGACCCCCCAGAACCGACTGAATTCCTAACTCTTCTAATAATGGACAGATTTCTATGATCTTAAGGTCGTTTTTGGGGTTTTAGCTGATGCTGAGTTCATTTGTCATGTTTTCGAGGCGACCGGAAATGCATATCATCGACTTCCTGTTATGTCAATGGCAAATTCAGGGTTAGTATCGTCATTATCATGGGAGAAATTCACCTATGCATGTAATACCTCTTTTTCATGTTTTTCAGGCACGATAAGATGACTGGTGACGTCTATTTTGCTTTCAGAATGCCCTGTTAATAGTTAAGGATGAAAAAGTATATCATAGAATGTAAATCTATTGCTCAAGTTTCTTTGATATAGTATATCTTTTCAGGTTAGGCGCTGAGATGCGGTGAATACGATCATCTACAATGTCCGGGAACAGTGTGTGCATCATCTGCAATAGGGGTGCCACCTCTTGCAAGAGACTGATAAACAATCCTGATATGATTGCAGAGCTTTTTCTATGTTGTGAAGAGCAACTGTCTTTGGGTCAAAAAGACATCAAACAAACTCAGTGATCATCTAGCTAGCTTGGATGATGTGGCCCGAAAGTCTGTGCATTATCACAGCGAATGTCGAAAGAACCATTGTCAACAAGGGCATGATTGAACGGCTCAAGGCCAAACGATCTCTGTCTGATTCCCAAGCCTGTCTTTCTCGAGGACCAGGACGCCCTGGCAGTTCGTCTGAATCTGTTCGTCCTAAAAGAACAAAACTCGTCCCCAAGGCAGAGGTGTGTCTATTCTCTTACTGCAGCTTTTGTCCTAATGACAATTCTGAACCGCTCCAGTGTTTTCTCCGACACGATGGGTGAACATTTCCTCGAAATAAAGGCCAACACTCAAGATGACTCTGTCAGAACATGTGTGTCAGATTTGGAGGGTGCTGGAGATGCTTCTGCTCTCGAGAAGTACTATCATCGGAATTGCTTGCGATCTGCTCAGCGTACCTACACTCTAAAGCACAATAGTAATGACCAGCTCATTCGCTCTCTGTGTGATGAAGAGGTGATTATCTCTATTCAGAACACCCTCATTGATGCGGATTCAACCCTGAGTATGGCTGAGGTGAATGGTGAATATCTGTCCATCCTGAAGAGGTACCAGATGGAGATCACGGAATCCACAAACTACCGCAAGTATCTCAGAGGGCTCATTTCTGAAAAGTTTCCAAAGGTGCAATTCGTCAAATCGGTGCGGAGAAATGAACCCGACAACCTCGTCCTCCCTATAGCCGTTAGCAAGGCAATGGAAATTCGGACTTCACTACTGGATAACGACAGCACAATTTTCCAGTTGAAGAACACGGCCAACATTCTACGCCACGAAGTAATGCAACACAGAAACTGGTGCTTCTCTGGCAGCTTTGACGACTTCGAACATCCTCCTTTACTCCAGTTCTTCCTAACACATCTTCTATTTGGCCCTCATGTTCTCACGGTGTCGGGAATGCGCAATGAAGAAGTGGACAAAACTGTAGATGTTGCCTCCCAATTTCTAATCCAGAACACTCGGAGTGATCGCCAGGTCATGCACCAGCCAAAGAAGGATAGCGGATTCCAGAAGACTGTCCAGACACCCCTCTCAATAGGGTTACCTCGTACCATCCACTCCAGAGTGTGTGATAAAAATCTAGTCAAGAATCTATCAGAGGTCTACATTGGGAGCGATTATCAGATGATCCTATTCCTGGAAAAGCGTGTGGAGCAAGGTGTTCTCCAGAGGATGAAGGACACCGGAGGATTCTGTCTGCCTGATTTCATGAAGAAAGCGGTGAACGTCTGGTTTGCTTTTGATAACATCGACTTCTTAGAAGATACGCCAACTGGACAGAACACATTTCACGGCACAGTGGTCGTGATCAACCAACGAGCAGAAGAAGGAGATCCCATCAACCAGCCACTTGCCATTCCAGACAAGCTTGTCTCCCCGTCACCACTCAAGTTTGAGGTCAAGTACATAGAAGAGCAAATCATCAAAACCAAGCCAATACGATTTGAAGTCTACCAGCTTGGACTGAGGAAACATCTTGCAACAACAGACTTCACTCGCACTTGGGCACTTGCGAACTACCTCGCTACTGACCACAGCAGTGTTGAAATCCCAGTTGACCGACCTGGCGAGAATGAGGAGAACCAAAGTATTGACGAGCAGCCAGATACCAGCCAAGACGATACAGCCAGCTCTACATCAAAGTTCCCAAAATCCTGAGACCTCTATTCTGTCAGTGACAGAACGGATCAAGAGGGATGCGAAGCCAGTTAAGGAAGAAGTGATGCCAACTTGGGCTGCAACGAAGTCTCTGCTGTTAACACGATCCTGTCACAATCGTTGTCAGACAAACACAGAGGTTATTGCTCCACTCTTCAAGAGATCACCGACCGACTATGCGACGCTACACACAGTTCTGATGTTGACACAGGGCATCTCTTCCTACGTGGTTGGCCCTGAGAGAAGAACCATCATAACGCTTGATCTGGATCTGTATAGTCGTGCAATGAAGATTCAGCAGTCTACAGGAAACACAAACTGGATCCTCAGAGCAGGCGTTCTGCACATCGCATTTGCTGCCTTACATGCCCTTGGCGAAACGATCGATGGAAGCGGAATCGACACATGGGCCATTGAATGTGGCATATACACATCAGTAGCTCTTTGTGGAATTTATGGCGGTAAGGCGTACAAACGAGAAGTTGAATACCACATCACTACCGGCCTGGCCATCCTGATGTTGAGGTTCGATGCAATTTTCACAACTCTTCCACCAGGACCTCTCCGGGAACAGTCCACTGCACTCAAGAAGGCGTTGCATGAACACAGTGCTGACATGGTTGAGATCTATGACAAGATACAGGCCAGCTACTCAGAAGATCTCACACCACATGCAGAAGAAGATATTGGGGAGCTTGCTGAGTTTCTGATGCAGTATCTTGAACAAGTGGAATGCCTTCTCAATCTCATCAGTGCCTGTCATTCGGGTGACTGGAAAAGGTATTTGGCTGCGCTACAGGACCTCATCAAATACTTCTTTGCTCACGATCTCCTCAACTATGCTCGCCTGATGCCAGTCTATCTCGCACAGCTGAATGCCTTGGAACGAGACGATCCAGCTACCTGGGAAGCACTGAAGTCTGGAGACTTTGTTGTTGCAAAGTTAGAGGTGCCATTCACCCACCTGTTCACCGACCAAACACTTGAACAGGAGATCAAGGGATTGAAGCGCCATGTAGGGATGGTTGGCCTGAGCCAAGAGGAAGCAGCTTTGGACCGCCTAGTAACCACGACTCCTCATCTCGCTTGTATGGTGAAGAATTACATCTACAGCTTCCCACAAGCTTCCACATCCTCTAAGCGAAACGAACACTACCAGCTCTCAGGAAGTATAGCTGTGAGATCCAGAACCAACGCACTGAAACTCCATAACTCCATCGAGTTGCACTGTGCAGGTAATCCTTTCGAAGTCAAGGTTTCATTGAAGAGTGTGGTTTCATCAGCTCTTGTACCAGCAGCTATGAAGGATGACATCACGTGCTTTGCGGAGAAGGGACAGCAGCGCTTCAAGGACTTCATTCATGAGAGACTGTTGCCGACGTCAACACTGTCAGTTTGGGATCGGATGAAAAAACTGAAACTGAAGACGTTCTCGAACTAGATGGAGAAAACGAAAGTCCGTGTGGGTGATAAGGTCATCAAGTTGCGAGAGGAGCGTGAGCTGCTGGGTCGATTTCTAATCATCCAAGGAAGCCGACCAGACCTGGTGCCAAAACTAGAGGAGACGATCTGAGACTATGAGATGTAAGTGGTGCCGCGCTCGCTATGTGCTGTTGATGGATCTCTGTATATCCCGACAGACAAAGCCAGTCTGATGCATGCCATTGAAGGAGTGAAAGATCAACCCCTACAAGCTGCACCGGCTCCTGATGTAGTGAAGATGGATCTTTCGTGCAGAGTACTTGTTGTCGACGCCAGGGCTGTGCTCCAGTGCATGAAAAAAACGCCCATGATGCAGAAGCTATCTGATCTTCAAGACGCATTCATCAAGCGCATCAAATCGATGATGGTCGGCTATCATGAGGGTCGAGTGATCTTTGACCGTTATATCGATCAATCTTTGAAGAGCAAGACACGACAGAAGAGGGCAGTAACGTCCACAGAATTCCAAATCCACAAAGACATGAAGCTCACTATGTCTATCAAGGAGCTCCTCTCTGCCTCAAAAACCAAGAGTAGCCTGACAGCTATTTTTCGCCAGGCCTTCTTGAGCACTTGCCAGAGTAACACCTTCAAGCTCGTTGTAGCTTACGACACCAAGATCAAAGGCCAAGATTTCGAAGAAAACCATTCCCACGAAGAGGCTGATACATTGATTCCTCATCAAGTCTTGGCTGCTACAGATGAGAGTGTGGAGCAAGAAATATGCGTTTGGTCGCCAGACACTGACGTACTCACACTTCTTCTCGACTTGGTTTCCCGTGGTCGCCTTGGAGCAAACACTTCTCTGAAGTTTCTCACTGGTAAAGGCATGAAATACCGTGAAATCGATGTGGTGGAACGAGTGCGAGTCATTGGACGATTCAAATCTCAAGGCCTCATCGGACTCCACAATTTCTCCAGTGCCGACTGGGGTGGCAAATTTGTGGGTATCACCAAGAAAACCTGGGCAGGTGCCTACATGAAACTGGATGAAGATGACCCTGTCATCGACTGTTTTCGGCAGCTTGGTGAAGATGTTATCCCAAATGAGCTAGTCAATGGTCAACTGCCAACGCAGGTCAAGGGGTTAGAGCAGTTTGTATGCCGAGTGTACAGTTCGACTGGCCCCACAACGATACCAGAGTTGAGGTGGGAGCTGTTTCATTCCAAAAATTTAGAGGGAGAGATGTTGCCTCCTACACGGGCAGCCTTGATGCCCCAGCTGACACGCGCAAACTACATTTCCATGCGAGACAAGTCCTACACCACCAATTGAACACAACGGCTGGCATGTAAAGGACGGAGTTCAAGTTCCTGTGAGATGTCTCGCCCTGCCTGCCCCTCAGGCAGTGGTTGAGCTGACGAAATGTGGCTGCAAATAAGGGTGCACAGGAAGGTGCAGCTGTCGTAGCAATGGGATTTCCTGCACTCCTCTCTGCAAATGCTACGCCGGTGAATGCACGAACGTGATCAGGGATGATGTAGATGAAGATGACATTGATGAATGACTGATTTAGTCTTCTAAATACCGGAACTGTAAATGTTGCAAAAGTTATCATTTATTATTATTATTATTATTATTATTATTGTTATTATTTTTATTATTATTATTATTATTATTATTATTTTATTATTAGTATTAGTATTAGTATTATCAGTATTATTATGTTTATACCTATGATGTATACATATTATCATGCAATTTATGGATAAATTTCTTCTATTTTGAACTTTTTTTTATCATTACATGTATTAGCATTGATGTACAGTTTTGATGAGAATTTTATTTGTGATGGTAATAAATTATTGTGTATTTTGAAATGTCAATCTTATTTATTATATATGCAATGAAACTTATAATATTATACACACTACAGATTACAGATACAAATACTGTATGGGCTAAATTCGAGCAATTATATGTACACCAATATTCATCACACTTGGGTAGTCTTGGCATACTTACCTTTTACCAGTAAGACGCCTTAATCGGCGAAGGACGAGCGAGCCCATAGAAACCCGCCGCACGTGCGCACGTGCTTTGTCACCCGGACTCTCGATAGCAAGGAAATTTGTCTGCTGTCATCTAAACTCCATTTACCTTTGCATTTTTATGCTGAAACTGTAGGGATTGAATTCGAGTATTCGAATTTGAATACTATCAGATGGCGAAGACCGCTTGTTAATCGGAAGCGGGATTCCAAAGATATAAGCTCCTGAAAAGTGTGACGGTCAGTCAGGTCGGGTCGGGTCGGCTGCTTGTCCTGGAAAAATCCGAGTGAGTGAGGACTCGCGAGTGCTTTGCGCTCGCTTGTAACCAGAACATTTTGAATGCAAAATAAGAGTGCACCAATTGTCTTATCGTGCCTGAAAAACATGAAAAAGAGGTATTACATGCATAGGTGAATTTCTCCCATGATAATAACGATACTAACCCTGAATTTGCCATTGACATAACCGGAAGTCGATGATATGCACTTCCGGTCGCCTCGAAAACATGACAAATGGACTCGGCATCAGCTAAAACCCCAAAAACGACCTTAAGATCATAGAAATCTGTCCATTATTAGAGGAGTTAGGAATTCAGTCGGTTCTGGGGGGGTCCCGAAATGGAACGGCCCCCCAGAGGGTGGTTGAGGGGTCGGAAAATTTGAACCCCATCATTTTCCAATAGTTTGACCCCAAATGAACCAGTTAAACCAATAAAATCAATTTTGGCATTCAAATCCTACGGGAGCTGTTTATATGACATGTCATACCACATATATGCTCGTACTCTCCCGTCTCCAAATCTACTATTATCCAGCTTGCCTTTGAAGCCCTGAATACTTCTTGCATTAATCACTTTTGCATCAAGGTTGTTCCAGGCTTCTATGCTTCTATACGGGAAGCTGTATTTTTTTATGTCTCTCTTGCATGTTGTCCTTTTCAATTTCTTCTCATGACCTCTTGTACTTCTATCGTCCCACACAAACAGATCTTCTCTATCAATTTTTTCCAGGCCCATTGATGCCTCTATACACTGCTATAAAATCTCGCCTTTCTCTTCTTTTATCAAGAGTTGGGAATTTTAGTCTTGAAAGTCTTTCCTCATATGGTAAATCTCTCAGGCTTGGAGCCATTTTTGTGGCTGCTCTTTGTATTCTCTCAATCTTTCTTATATCCTTCTTTTTATGTGGTGACCAAATCACTGCCGCATATTCCAACCTTGGTCGAATCAAAGATGTTATCAATTTCTTAATCATCTCTTCATCCAGATATTTGAATGCCATTCTTATATTCCTCAGCAACTGATATGTATCTCCTGTGATCTTGTTTATATGCTTCTCAGGTGACAAATTATCCGTAATCCATACTCCCAGATCTTTTTCGACCTTTGTTTTGATTATCCATTCATTTCCCATCGAATACTTTCCTCTCTGTCTCTTTTTGCTACTGCCCACTTCCATCACTTTACACTTTTTAGCATTAAACTCCATTTCCCATAGTTGACTCCATCTGAAAATCTTATCTAGGTCCTTTTGTAAATCCTCACAGTCCTCTTTACTTTCTACTTTTCTTAGTAATTTAGCATCATCAGCGAATAAACTCATATAACTGTTCACTCCCTCAGTCATATCATTTACATAGACCAAGAACATCACTGGGGCCAATACTGATCCTTGAGGAACTCCACTTATCACACTGCACCATTCTGACTTCTGATCTTTTATTACTGTTCTCATCTGTCTGTTGTTCAAAAAGTCTTCCATCCACTTCAGCAAACAACCCTTCAATCCTTCTACATGTTCTAGCTTCCAGAGCAGTCTCTTGTGAGGTCCTTGTCATATGCCTTCTTTAGGTCCAAGTATATGCAATCGACCCACCCCTCTCTTTCCTGTGTCACATCGATCACTCGAGTAAAAGATTAATAAATTCGTTGTACATGACATTCCTCCTCTAAATCCAAACTGGCCACCTGCGAGTGTGTTTGTCTCTTCCAAATATTTCAACCATCTGTCCTTCACAATTTTTTCGCACATATTTTTGCCACTACACTTTTTTTTTTTTTTTTTTTTTAGATATATATATAGAGTTTCGCGATCATCTAGGTTAGCGCTAAGCCTTCGGAAGAAAGCAAGCGTCAAACTCGGGAGGGTACTGTAGATATGCAACATACACTTTTCCCTATCAGCCGACTGCCTATTCCTTACCTTATAAGAGGAAACACTTTGTTTTGGGTTCCTCTGTGATAATCCGAGACAAAAGTTGTTGAGGACCCGGTGGTGATGGTAATGTCACGGCGGCCTCACAGAAAGTTAGCAGATGCTTAGAGGAAAAGATGATGAGAAACTAAAAGATATTGTGATAACTAAGGAAATAGTAGAAGAGGGTATAGATAGAATGAAGCTGTTTAAGTCACCAGAACCAGATGAAGTTTGTCCCACGGTGTTAAAAGAATGCAAAGATATTGTTAGTGAGTCGTAAGTGCGCATTTTAGGAAATTTGTTGATATAGGGGAAGTGCCGTTAATGTGGAGGAAAGGTGTTGTCCCCATATTTAAGAAGGCTGATGAGGATTAATGTCAAATTATCGACCCGTTAGTCTGACTTCAGTGGTAGGTAAATAATTGGAATCTGTTATTGCAAAAAACATTAGAAAGCATTTAGAAAAGCATAGTTTGGTTAATGATTTGCAACATGGGTTCACCAAGGGTAGGTTATGTCTCACTAATTTATTGAGTTTTTATAGGAAAGTTTATGAGGCAGCAGGTAATGATGAGCCCGTCAGGGTGGCAAGGTTGGTAGAAACGCGAGCTTGCAATGTGCAGAGTCCCTGCGCATTCAGTCAGCGGTTCGAGTCCGCCTAGTTCATGCTGACGTGGCGGCTCTTTGTATAGTCAATAACCTTGTAGTTGGTACTTGCAAAGTGTCTAGATAGGATGAAAATCTTATCTTATCTTAGGTAATGATGAGGATTCTGATATTGTATACCTGGGGCTACGTTTTCAAAAGGGTTCGTAGCTACTCCTTTGTAGCGTCTTAAGAACATCTTAGCTACACCGGGCCAAGAAGACTACTTACGAAGCATTTTCGAATGTCATATCAGGTTCGTGTAAGGCCAACCGTTCTTAGCTCAACCTCCTCCGCTTCAACCAATCAGCGCGTGTGAATGTGTATGGCGGCAAATATAAACATCAACAGAACATACACCTAAACATACATATACCAAAATACACCTAAACTGCTGGAAATTTGCCTTCTTGCTGGAAGTTTGCTCACATCCAACCTGTTCCTAAGAAGGGTGACCGTTCTAATCCTTCAAACTACCGTCCTATAGCTTTGACTTCCTGCCTTTCTGAAGTTTTTGAATCTATACTTAATAAGAAGATTCTTAAGCATCTATCTGCTCACAGTCTTCTCTCTGATCGTCAGTACGGTTTCTGTAAAGGGCAATCTACTGGCGATCTTCTAGCTTTCCTAACTGAATCTTGGTCATCCTCCTTTAGGGGTTTCGGTGAAACTTTTGCTGTTGCCCTTGACATATCAAAAGCTTTTGATAGAGTCTGGCACAAATCTTTAATTTCCAAACTACCCTCATTCGGTTTCTATCCTTCTCTCTGTACCTTCGTCTTAAGCTTCCTTTCAAACCGTTCTATTGCAGCTACTGTAGACGGACATTGTTCTTCTCCTAAATCTATCAATAGTGGTGTTCCCCAGGGTTCTGTCCTATCACCCACTCTCTTTCTATTATTCATTAATGATCTTCTAAGTCTAACTCAAAGCCCTATCCACTCCTATGCTGATGATTCTACCCTGCATTTTTCAACGTCGTTTATTAGACGTCCAACTCAACAGGAACTAAGTGATTCACGGAGAGATGCCACCGAGCGCCTAACTTCTGATCTTTCTATAATTTCTGATTTGGGCAAAGCAAACCTTGTTTTGTTCAATGCCTCAAAAACCCAATTTCTTCACCTATCTACTCGACAAAACCTACCAGATAACTATCCCCTCTTCTTCAATGA
This sequence comes from Chionoecetes opilio, assembly GCA_016584305.1. Lineage (NCBI taxonomy): Eukaryota > Metazoa > Arthropoda > Malacostraca > Decapoda > Majidae > Chionoecetes > Chionoecetes opilio. The sequence goes on from JACEEZ010013848.1 coordinate 114,755, forward strand.
CACTCAACTGTCTCCTACAATGAACATTCTAGGACTATCCTTTACTAAAAATCTGAACTGGAAATCTCACATCTCATCTATTGCTAAAACAGCTTCTAAGAAGTTAGGTGTCTTGTGGCGTCTGCGTCCTTTTTTTTCTCCCTCCCAATTGCTTGCTCTCTACAGCGGCCTTATCTGCCCATGTATGGAGTATGTCTCACATGTTTGGGGAGGATCCACTCATACAGCTCTCCTAAACAGGGTTGAGTCAAAAGCTTTTCGTCTCATCAACTCCTCTCCTCTGACTGACTGTCTTCAATCTTTAAATCACCGCTGCAATGTTGCTTCTCTTGCTCTCTTCTACCGTTATTTTCATACTCACTGCTCTTCTGAACTTGCTAACTGCATGCCTCCCCCCCTCCCGCGGCCTCGCTGCACAAGACTTTCTACTCATTCTCATCCCTATTCTGTCCATCTTCCTAATGCTAGAGATAATCAGTATCTTTACTCTTTCATCCCTTTCACTGGTAAACTCTGGAACTCTCTTCCTGTTTCTATTTTTCCACTTACGTATGACTTAAATCTTTTCAAAAGAAGAGTAACAAGACACCTCCCGAACTAAATTGGCGCACCCCTCTGTTTTTATTTTATTCTCTTACTGTCTTCTTTATAGGGACTGGCAACTAAGCAGGCTTCGTGTTACCCATTTTTGTTGTGCCCTTGGCCAGTTCCTTGTGATGTAAAAAAAAAAAAAAACACAACCAAATTATACCGAAGTACAGTCAAACCTCGATATAACGGACCTCGATGTAACGGACATCGGATATAACGGACTCCATTTGCGTGACTTTTTTTTTATTTATTTATTTATTTATTTATTTATTATTATTATTATTATTTTTTTTTTTTTTTTATTAGACCGCTTATCGCCACTCGAATTGTCAACTCAACATTATTGTATTATTTTTTCCTTTTATTTTGGAATGCTTGGGTTTTAAGGAGTTTTGATGTATCACATATTAAGATATAATATTATAAGGAAGGAGCCTGTGTTGCTAGTGATTTAGTGAGAAGGTAGAAGGTGTGTATTGTTTAAAATAGTGACTATTAGTGTTATGGCGTGGCCGCTGCTATGTCTCCCTGTCACCTCAACACCCTAAATCACCCTTATCTAAGGCGACACGCAGTGCTACACTGACCTAAATAGTGACACGTTTATAGAACTGCAGTTCACAACCATATAATATATATAATAATGAGCATTAGTCATGATAATAAGCAATACCTTTGGAAGAGCCACGGCTGAATCTGGCTCGTGGTAATTTGTTTACCTTTCACTAGAGCTTGAGCTTGACTAGCTACACGTTCTGGTTGTGTTTGTGATTATTTCTCATTTATTTCACGTGTAGGAGCGGACCAAGTTCAGCATGTAGTGCCAGTCACTGTTTACCTCCCAACATAGCTACACAGTCTGGTTGTGTTTGTAATTATTTCTCATTTATTTCACAATTTTTCCGGTTTTTTCATATATTTTTCCCCCCTTGGGAAAATACCCACGCTATAACGGACAATCGGCTATAACGGACTCCTCCTCCCCCCTTTACTCCGTTATATCGAGGTTTGACTGTATACATAAATGCATACCGAAATACGCCTAACCACTCAACAAATATACCTTAAATTGTGGCGTACAAGTCGACTAGGCGTACAAGTCGACCTCAAAATGATTAGTTCAAGATTACGGGTTAGAAGTGGGGATGGGGAGATGCATACTTACCCCACCGACCATGTGCTATATAGTTAGGATTGAGTATCAATAAAAAACATTGGTGACTAATCTGGCACTCAAAGGATTGCAATACATGGTGTGTATTTAATTGTCTGTCCAAACCTAACCAAAAATTCCTTGATTGCCCTGTCAGACACTAAACATTCATCATGGAGGTAAATATTAACTTTTAAGGGGATAGGCCAGTTTATTTTGAAAATCTTTGTTAATTATTCTATTGATAAATGAAATATTATTGGAAGTCAAGACCACTATACAGATAAGTGCTACGGTCCAAAAGTCTCCTAACCTCTGCCCTCTATTGCCCCACCCCTCGCTCTTTCCCTTTCCCCCATCGCTCTCAGCCGGATTTTTGAAACCTATCTCCTCCTACAGTTTTTATTGTACAGTAAAACCCTTATAACTCGGCACGATAGGGGCTCTGGCCCTTGCCGAGTTATTCAATGTGCCGAGTTATGCAATGTCCTCTGATATGGGTTAAATAAAATATTAATAAATAAAAAAAATGTAAATACAGTACTGTAAAAGCATAAAAACTACACTTACCAGTGAACGGGTAGAATGTGCTGGATTTGATATCAAACTCAGCACAAATAGCACGCATGGACGCACCTGCATCCATCCTTGCCAGCACTTTCACCTTTTCCTGCAGGCTCAGGCTCTTCAATTTCATTCCCTTCCTGCTGGTGGATGGAGCTGACATCTTGATATACCGTACTGTATGATGTAATCCCAAAACACATAAAATAGGTGGCAAAGTAAAGCAAAGGTCGGGTACCAGCGCATAGGCTGAGCCATGTTTTTGTTGTCCAAGCACCGTCTTGGATTACGAATCCCAATCCAATAACACTTGCTGAAATGTGTGTTATACTACTTTGTGATATTGTTTGCAATGTTTTGCATTGATTGCATTGCATTATTATTTCGGCTCCTACCAAGCTTGTTGTGTTTTTGAAGCAGAAACCAATCCTTTTTCAATTTCGACAAAAAACGGAATTCGTATCGAAGACGGTGCTTTGACGACATAAACACGGCTCAGCAGCTGACAGCCTACACGCTGGTACCCGACCTTTGCTTTACTTTGCCACCTATTTTACGTGTTTTGGGATTACATCATACAGTACTGTATTTCAATATGTCAGCTCCATCACGCAAGGGTGTCTCCAGCAGGAAGGGTATGAAATTGAAGAGCCTGAACCTGCAGGAAAGGGTCAAAAGGACAAAAACACGACTTTATGCGACTGAGGATGTGCCGAGTCGAGTTTAAGCAAAGAGATGCAGTAATAACATCAATATGCCGAGATACATTATTTTTTGCCGATTTTCTGTTTACATGTTCACACAAGAGGTTGTGAGGGCATGATATGCCGAGTGAAAACCAAGAGATGCAGTTTAGGGGAGGCGGTAGCAGAGTGGTTAGCGTCACCGAGTGGCGTTCTCGAAGACCCGAGTTCGATCCCGAGTGAGACCCATAAATCCACTTGAAATCTTTCTGCACCATCGAGTGGCCTAAGAACACCCACATGCCCTGTCCATTAACTCTACCTTGGACAGTGAGTGCATGGGAGGACACAGGGGGATGGCATGAGCCTCTAATTAGCCAACCATCACAGCCCTTGAGTGAGCCTCCAGGGCCTACCATCCCACCCCTGGAGCTCACTGCCTACACGCACTATAGGCATAGATGGGGAAGAAGGGGGAAAAAAAAAGAAAAAAACTCTCTGCCTTGCCGAGTTATATCAAATTCCGAGTTATAAGGGTTTTACTGTACCAAATTAGTTAGCTGACAAAGATACTAAATAGGTCATATCTATAAAATATTGCTCATATTCATTAAAATTGTCTAATGGTACCCAAATTACAATGGAAATTACATTCTGGGTCTCAAGGTGTTAAGAGCATAACGCATTTGGTGATCAAAACTATTATATTCTGCTGTGTTTTTATGTTTTGGACGAGTCACCATAAATAACTACGTAGACTCGTCTAGAAAATACTAAACCCATGTTTTCCTAACCTAACCCCACGTTTAAGCCACCTAATCTAATCTAATCTAACTAAACTTAAATTTAAAATAGACCTAATCCCATTTTTATTTTTTTTACCTCCTAACCTAACTCATCCCCATAAAGGTGCCTTATAAATGGAAAAAGAAAAGCAATTCAGATCACAAGAAAAAGAGTAAACCTGGTCAAGATCAGTTTTAGGTCTGCCATAAAACTTTTCAATGGCACATTTAAATGCATCCTTTTTTCTTCTTTTACATGATGGTGTAAATAATTTCTTGTGCAAACTTTTTAGAGCTTCAATTTTTTTCTTCAAGAATATAATCTTCCACCTAATCTAATATAAACTAACCTAATCTAACCCAACCTATTCTAACCAAACCTAATTTGGTATTATTTTGTTTCTCAGCATCCCACTATTTTCTTTTATGGGATTATTTTTTCTTGGTAGATTTTGATATGCATTTTGAGTGTGATCATTATTTATGGTGGTTTTCCTCAGAACTAGTCTTTTTTCACATGCCATTTGCTTACCATGTTTTGTAGCAAGGCATGGACCATTTTTGGTATCTTGCAGCATTCTTATGCACACACAAGGGTAGAATTTGTATTTTTCTGCTACCTGGTAGCATAATCACAACTTCTCAACATATTTGTGCAATGTGCATACATTTCTTTTGCAAGGTGAACAGGTGTTACAGCATTTAAGAAAATAAACCTATATTGTTCCCATCTGACTGGTCCTCTGGAATGTTATAGAACATGCTAATAGTGAGGTTTTTTATATATTACCTATTTTGCTTTTATTTATTTATGAAACTTTATTTTAGAAGTTGTTCAGATTTTGCTTTCATAATTGCTTTTGTTATTCTAAGAACATGGTATAATTTCAAAATGTTTATCTCCTGGCCACAGCTACGAAGGCACCGGACGCTCCCTCTCCTTAAAACTTCTGCAACAGCTGAGGATCCAGGCAGGACAGACTGGCACTGCTGTAGTGGCATCCAGCACTATTGAGGCTGCAACCCTAACCAGTAAGGGAAGCAGGGCACATAAGGTCGGATTGCTCAGGCTTGCGAATGACGCAGGACCATTGGGCTGGATACATTAGCACACTACATGCAACACGCACCTCTAATACACTACTTTTTACTATAGTGGTGGGAGTAGCATAATCTTAAGTCAAATACAGTTGACCACTTGGAAGACTAGAAGGGGAGTAGGGTTGTCAGAAAATCCAAAAAATTGAAGTTTCAGATGAATGTTGAAAATATTACAATAGTTTGTAAAGAAACTTTTTATTGTAATTCATGTAACAGCTATATGATTATGTAAACAACAGACAAGTAACAGGCTGTAACACTGTATCAAACTACATAAAAGTTACATAGGCACCAAAAAAGTAAAAATAATCAGATGAGCACAAGACAGAGAGAAACGACTGCTGCTCCACACCACCACTCCACTCCATAATTACCATATTTTTCAGGCTTGAAGATGATACCCTTTTCCTTATATATGTCACAGAAATGCAGTATGTACACCTATGAGGCCAAAGAATGTATTTTCTGGAGGTCTGTCTAAACCCCATAGGAGGTAATCTATCTAAGACAGTATTCTTTTCTTAACCCACATATATTATATGAACAGGGTGGAGTCAAGAGCTTTTTGTCTCATCAATTCCCCTCCTCTCACTGACTGTCTTCAATCTCTCAGTCACGGCCGTAATGTTGCCTCTCTTGCTATCGTTCTACCACAAGACTAGATTATAAAATTTGAAAACTAAAGTTTTCATTATTGCCTGAATAGTATGAGAACCAGACTTGGTTGGTGATGCAGGCTACCAATATCTTTCACTATCACTGCTGCTGTGTCTCAAACCAACTTGTCCCCAGGGCGATCACTACACGAGGTAACACTGGAGGAGAGTGTACGATATGGTCCACATGACCCTGTTGAGGCTTGGCTGCATCAACTGCTGTGTCTTGATGCCACCTCGGTCTTGCCTCCTTCTACCACTTGCCCACCACCCCATGTTTGCCAGCTCTATTATGTTAACAGGTGAGGTGCTGCAGATTCCTGGTAGTAACAGTCTCTGTTTCATTAAGTTAGTTGCTAGACTAATTTTTTGTATTGCAGTAACCCATTATACATCATGTAACTGATCCACATGCCTCCAAAGATTCTTTAAAGTAAAAAGTGGGGCTCCGCAGGGGTCTGTTTTAGGGCCATTACTATTTTTAGTTTACATTGATTAATTATTTAGACAGTAGGATTATTATGATAGTAAGTTTCCTGACGATTCAGAGATACATAAGATTATTAGCTCACACAGCCTCACATTCTGACAAAATCACCCTGCAAGGAAATCTCAATAAAATTAATGAGGGGATAGTTAAGTGGCAGATAGAATATAATTTTGAAAAGTGCAAAGCAATCCATGTTGGTAGAGAAATTCTTCATAATAGGTACACCATTGCAATGTGGAGCTGAAATTATTAAATGGTAGGAGGGATTTGGATGTGCTGGTAAGCTCAGATTTCTGTTCTAGAAAACAATGTACAGTGGAAACTCTATAACGGAATAATTCAGCCAACCCCCTTTCCGTTATAGGGAATTTTCCGCTATAGTGTTTGCCAGAACCCATTGCTACAGCACCAATTTTTGGGTATCATGCGAGTTTTGGTCAGTTTACCTCCTTGCAGTTAAAGTCACACATCAAAATCAAGTCAGCACTTTTCTCTTTTAGTTTCCCCAGTTGACCGGTTGTGGCGTTCAGCATTTCTTGATATTCATCACCTCTCCATGATCTAGTTTTTGGTGGAACGTATGCCACGGAAATATCTATTTTTCCTCCTTTTCTAGTTTCTAAGCTTATATGAATCAGCCCGTCAGGGTGGCAAGGTTGGTAGAGACGTGACCTCGCAATGTGCAGCGTCCCTGCGCATTCGGTCAGCGGTTCGAGTCCGCCTAGTTCGTGCTGACGTGGCGGCGCTTTGTATAGTCAATAACCTTGTAGTTGGTACTTGCAAAGTGTCTAGATAGGATGAAAATCTTATCTTATCTTATATGAATCAATTCTGCTTTACCTTCTCCCATCTCCACTTTAGATACTTTATGTTCCTTTTTGACTGCAATCATAACTCCTACTTTATTGTCAGTGTACAGTAAAAGCCTTATAACTCGGCACTGTATAACTCGGAATTTGATATAACTCGGCATGGCAAAGGCAACGTTTTTTTTTTTTTTTTTTTTCTTTTCCATTATTTTTATTATTTTTATTTTTATTTTTTTACACACCTATACCTATAGCGCGTGTAGGCAGTGAGCTACAGGGGTGGGATGGTAGGCCCTGGAGGCTCACTCGAGGGCTGTGATGGTTGGCCCTCGCCCGTGGTGGCGCAGGCAGGATTGTTATAGTGACGCCCAGGGCCGGATCAAGAGCTGTGGGGGCCCTGGGGCTCAGCTTTTGTGGGGGCCCTATATTCGCACAAAAATTAAGCACTTTTGTGGGTATTTTGAGGCCTATGTTTGGCAAAGAAATGTTAATGCATAGACTGGTATTCAGAGATAAAGGATGAAACAGAGACAGACAAATATGTTTTGGTTTTGTAACTTGCCAATGTTTTTAATATTACTGCTTAAAGCTAATATACATATGGTGGGGGCCCTTTTGGTGGGGGCCCTTTCGGTGGGGGCCCTGGGGAAAGAGCCCTGGTAGCCCCCCCCTTAATCCGGCCCTGGACTGACGCCTGTGATTAGAGGCTCATGCCGCCCCTTGTGTCCTCCCATGCACTCACAGTCGAAGGTGGAGTTAATGGACAGGGCATGTGGGTGTTCTTAGACCACTCGACGGTGCAGAAAGATTTCAAGTGGATTTATGGGTCTCACTCGGGATTGAACTCAGGTCTTCGAGAACGCCACTCAGTGACGCTAACCACTCTGCTACCAAGGTCCTAAACTGCATCTCATGGTTTTCACTCGGCATATCATGCCCTCACAACCTCTTGTGTGAACATGTAAACAGAAAGTCGGCAAAAAATAATGTATCTCGGCATATTGATGTTATAACTGCATCTCTTCGCTTACACTCGGCATATCGTCAGTCGCATAAAGTCGTATTTTTGTCCTTTTGATCTTTTCCTGCAGGCTCAGGCTCTTCAATTTCATTCCCTTCCTGCTGGAGACACCCTTGCGTGATGGAGCTGACATCTTGAAATACAGTACTGTATGATGTAATCCCAAAACACGTAAAATAGGTGGCAAAGTAAAGCAAAGGTCGGGAACGAGCATGTAGGCTGTCAGCTGAGCCGTGTTTATGTCGTCAAAGCACCGTCTTGGATACGAATTCCGTTTTTTGTCTAAATTGAAAAAGGATTGGTTTCTGCTTCAAAAACACAACAAGATTGGTAGGAGCCAAAATAATAATCAATGCAAAACATTGCAAACAATATCACAAAGTAGTATAACACACATTTCAGCAAGTGTTATTGGATTGGGATTCGTAATCCAAGACAGTGCTTGGACGACAAAAACACGGCTCAGCCTACGCGCTGGTACCCGACCTTTGCTTTACTTTGCCACCTATTTTAAGTGTTTTGGGATTACATCATACAGTACTGTATATCAAGATGTCAGCTCCATCACGCAAGGGTGTCTCCAGCAGGAAGGTAATGAAATTGAAGAGCCTGAGGCCCTGAACCTGCAGAAAAAGGTGAAAGTGCTGGCAAGGATGGATGCAGGTGCGTCTATGGGTGCCATTTGTGCTGAGTTTGATATCAAAGCCAGTACATTCCATTCTACCCGTTCACTGGTAAGTGTAGTTTTTATGCTTTTACAGTACTGTATTTACTTCTTCTTCTTCTTTTTTTTTTTTTTTTTTTTTTTTTTTTTTTTTTTTTTTTTTTTTTTCTTTTCTTTTCCCCATATCAGAGGAGGACATTGAATAACTCGGCAAGGGCCAGAGCCCCTATCGTGCCGAGTTATAAGGCTTTTACTGTAGTTATGAATTACGGGATTAATTCACCGGTACTGAAATTTTCCATGAATATGAATTTCCCATACAATGGGTATTCATCGGTACTGAAGGGATTAAAGTCCTTTTTCAGTCTTTGTACTTTCCCTTTTTGATATTGAACTGTTTATTAAGAGCTTCTAATATATTAAAGGACACTGTATATTCCCGCTTTAGTACAACATGGTCACTTTTCCCTTGGACTACAGTAGAACCCCTCTAACTCCGACCATGCATTTCTCAGGCAAATAATCTGGGCAGACAAAGTTCTTAAAACTGATACATGTCTGAGAAATACAAAATCTTGGGGAGAAACTCGGACAGCCACCACCAGAATTAGCGAAGCAATAACTTAATAACTCATCAGGTGACACATGAGCCATGTATGGGTGGTGTAACAAGCTCTCTCAGTGTTCAATGCTGTTCTTGTGTAAGCACCTCACCGAGTCGCCATCGTCTTGGTTTCTGATAACCACTGCTTTTTCTTCCCGAAAACACTTGTCATATTGTTCCGAGAGATGCATAGACGATGCAAGATCCTTCTCAGAAACAGAGCTAAGGGCAAAAGCAACGTGAGAATGTGATATGAGGGAGTGACTGTCCCACCACCCTAGCAAGTCAAGTCCACACACAGCTGCCAGTGGCATCACTTCCCCTCACATCCCTCACTTGTCACAGCCATCAGACCCTCCATCATCACCTACACCATATCCTTTTCTGCTACCAAGACTTTCAATACCACAAGAAACAAGATCATTATCTTCAGGAACCTGTTCACTTCCATCATCCATTACCACACTAATCGAGTGTTCCCAGGTCATGTCACATTCATGATATGTCTTCTTTTGTGAAAGTACCTCGCTGTGTCGCCATCGTCTTGGTTTCTGATTACCACTGCTTTTTGCTCAAAGCATTCTTGCATAAGATAGATCCAAGATATATTTAAATCCATTCACCTATTCTATCAAAAATTCATTTAAATTTTTTTATACTTTGCTTTTCGACCATGACTCTGATTTTTTTTTTTATGTACAAAATCAATAACTACTTTTTTTCTTCTCAAATATCATGACTACTTTTCCCATATTAATTTGAGTTTTCTCTTCTAAATGTTACTTAGTTGACCTACCAATTTCTTGCAAACGTTTTTTTCCATTCTGTTAGTAACTGTCACCTAAAGAGAAAAAAAATTCAGCTTTCACTTTGCATTATGTTTTTATCTTCATTCCAGAAATATCACCCCTTGCCTTCACAACTCCTTCCTTTTCCTGCTATTTCATTTATTCCTCCTTGACGCACCCATACCATTGGTGGTATACCCATGCATGTCATTTTTTCCTTCCTTTGATTGCATTCATTCATTTAGAAAAAATATTTAATATATTTTTTTTCATATTATTAATTTTCTCATCATACATCCGTTATTATTCTTCCATCCTTCATGTTATCCTATCTACTGTTCCATCCATTTCCTTTTCCTTTTTGTATGTATGATGATTGTTGTCTCATCTGTTTTTGTTTAAAATGTATCCCAGTTTCGTTAGTGCAAATCATCTGATATTTCATGTATTTTTTTTTCTTTTCAATGTGTTCTTTTCCTTTTTTTCACCTATTCAGGTATAATGATGGTAGGGTCACATCAAACAAAAGCATGATTGTGGTGATCTAAATCTTTTCCAGAGAGGTTCTGTTTAGCGGTCATAGTGAAAGTGAGGGCTTCCTGCAGCAGATGGTGGCACTGCTTGTTGCATCCCACTACCGCAACTCTCCTGACGACCTGCAGATTTTGTGTGATGCCCCAGCCCATCACCTTTTTGTACTCCTGCCGCCTCTACCACTCAACTCTGCTGTGACGCTGCCTACCATACTGGCTGTTTTACAGGTGCTTTAACCAAATGTCCTTTGCAGTTCTTGCTGCTTTTTTCTCCTGACTATTGTTACTGTATTGCTTCATAAATGTTTACACATTTTTCTATGTTGCTTGTTCTGTTATAGAATGCGTACTTGATTATGGATTCCATCTAGGCAGCAAAATGGTTGTGGGAAAGAAATGTGTTAAAGCTCAGAATATTGGGCATAATATGAGATAATGAGTTAAGTGAAAGAGTAACATTAAAATCTTAATGCATGCTTTAATTTTATGTCAAATTATGATTTAATTGTTGTAAAGATAGATGATGGTGCTTGACAGATATTTCTCCTTAATATGGAGTCATTATCAGATTTTCATTGAAGTGAAAAGTAAGGGAAGTAACTATTTCTAATGATAAAAGGTCGCTTTGGTAATGGCAAGCAGCCTAAGTCAGCAATACAAGTTAGGCTTCTAAGCCATCTTGGCTTATAGAAATTACATCTTCACTTTTTAATCCATCAAAAATCTTTAGCACCTTTATATTCAGGGGAAATATCTCTGTCTACGCTATGCTATATGTAATTGTATTATGCAGTTGCCTAAATATATCAGTGAGGAACATTTTACAGAAAGCTAAACTATAGAAATAGAAACCCTGGAAGCTTTGCACATAGTGTGTATGTTTACATACACCTTAATTTGAAGGGCTCCACAAACCTGGCGATTACGCTGCCACCACCCACAATAAGTGGGGAAAAAAAATAAAGATTTAGAGAATATATGAGGATAACTGGGACTTAATAAACGACTCGTTAACAGGGTTTCTTTATACTCGAACAGTAATCACATCCCAGTTCTAAATGGCTAATGGTTTCCCACCGAAAACTATACTTAACATCATGTAGTCGAACGAAACGCCTATATTTCTCCTCCTGGCTTCAAACACAAAAGGTTCCTACTCTTGAGTTACTAGGTACTATATCTATCTATCTAAAACACTCTGGGAAGCGTGTATAGGGCCTTAGCTAAATATACTGGTGTCTCAGCGGGTCATCCACTCAGCACAGCTCAGCAACACACAACCATCGCCATCAGCACACACATGGGTCCCTCAGGGGTTCAACCGCCCACTCAGCTCAGCTCAGCTCACTCAGCTCACTGTTCCCAGCTCCAGACCCTGAATATACACAACCCCCCATTACAAGTCATGTAATTTAAGATCAAGAACTAATCAATGCCCTATACATCCTTATAAGTACACCGCCACACACCTACCTTCGAAAAGGGTTGTAAGACACGACTCTCTCCGAGCGTGTGTTCTCGACAAGGGCTGGCACGAGAGAGAGAGAGAGAGCGCGTGTATTTTTCCCTACCTCGCCTTCTTGCCGTGACGTCACTAGCGACCACGGGTATAAAATATTGCCAGAACCTATATCTAACTGATTAGGGACTGAGGAGTGAAGAAAAATTGTGAGCATTTAATTACTAGCTATATATGTATTACTTTACTCTCACCACTCAATGTAAACTTTTCGTCAATCGTGAGTCACAGGATTAACCTATTTTCTCGCGTTACACTTGGATCCTCCAAAGTAAGGGCATGGGCACGAATCTCTTTTTTTCTTTTTCTTGATATCATAAGATGTGCTATTTGATATCAAACTCAGCACAAATAGCACGCATGGATGCACCTGCATTCATCCTTGCCGGCACTTTCACCTTTTCCTGCAGGCTCAGGCTCTTCAATTTCATTCCCTTCCTGCTGGAGTCACCCTTGCGTGATGGAGCTGACATCTTGAAATACAGTACTGTATGATGTAATCCCAAAACACATAAAATAGGTGGCAAAGTAAAGCAAAGGTCGGGTACCAGCGCTTAGGCTGACACGCGACATATGTCAAGCTCGAGATCGAGCTTGACAGACGACCTACAAAGCGATACTAAGCAAAAGAGGTCACAAGAAGAAGAAGAAGACCGAGGATATGCCGAGTGTAAGCAAAGAGATGCAGTTATAACTCGGCAATATGCCGAGATACATCATTTTTTGCCGACTTTATGTATACATGTTCACACAAGAGGTTGTGAGGGCATGATATTCTGAGTGTAAACCAAGAGATGCAGTTATAACTCGGCAACATGCCGAGATACAAAAAAATTGCCGACTCTCTTTGCCTTGCAAAGTTATATCAAATTCCGAGTTATAAGGGTTTTAGTGTAGCTACCTAAGCTAACCTCCTACAACATTGGTCTTGGAAGACGCATGAGTATTTTTTAGGGGAAAAAGTGCAACTTATAAGCCGTAAAATACGGTAAATGAAAATAAGCCCCATGTCTAAACAGTATGATTTTGTCTGAACTCTGCCGAGTAAAATTAGTTAGTGAATAAATAAAACAACAGCCTGAAGCATACAGATTGATACAGGCACAAAAACAGAACTTATGTCATATATCTCATCATTTATGAGTCAGAGTATGGAATCATAGAAACCATATATTATACATTGATCACTACACACAACACCAGAATATAGGCCTTTTGGGTGGTATGTAATTAATACATTTTTGATATGCTGATGCAGGCTAATTTATCATCATTATAGTTTTAGTCAAACTATATTATCCCTCAGCAGTCTTTTAAATTCTGCTTCGATTGGAACAGTGTCTTTTGTAGTAATCTCCTAGCCCACTAATATTCATACAATTGGAGAGGCAGTGGCCGATTGGTTAGGATCTGCGAGTGGTGCGCTCGGTGTATTGAGTTTGATTCCTGTTAGGTGCTCAAACCTTATTGCCATCGTCGAGTGGCCGAAAAATACGTACATGCTACCCATTAACTCTACCTTCAACGGCGAGTGCATCAGAGGACCACATATCACTTTTTTTTCATGTTCTTTTTTTTTCAACATATGATGAAATATTACATCAAATCAGGAATCATAAAAGTAACATACATTTTACAGCACTTTATTTATCTTTTTGTGGGATGATAAGGGGCTTAGATGGATGGGAATATTCTGAGGCTTGTGTGAAGTGTTATCATTTATGACCACCACAACGAGGCTGTAACTCGTCCAGGATGTTTTCAATTGCTGCACTACATCCAGAGCCTACCATCCGAGCCCTGGAGGCCACTGGCTATTGGCTGAAATGTTAAGGGAAAAAATATATATATTAGGTATGCGTGATAGCTGTAACATGCGATAGCTTGATGCGCTATAGCCAAGGTTTGAGGTACACTTAGGTATGCGTGATAGCCGTAAAACACGACGCCCCAACAATGGAAGAAACAGTTGCTCCTGGCAGGACTTGAACCTGGGACCTTGTGCCCTCCCACTTCCAGGTTTTAGTCATCCGGCCACCCCATTAAAGATTGCCGAAAGAGTTGCCCTCGGCGGTATCCGAACTCGTGACCTCGATAGTTTACCATTAATAGTTTTGTATCTTGTATTTTAATTTGAATACATAGGCATCTTCACTACAAGGTAATGTTAATTCATATTTCAGCTCTATTTTGTATATTCAATGTTATTCTTTTACTGGTAAATGTTTTTGATAAAGTGCTCACCTATCCATAACCTGAATACCTGTATGATTGCTTCCAGGTGTGTTTGGAGGGAGGAATCCCTGCTTCAGTGTCCAAAGCTACCAGGAGTCGGGGAGAGCGTCCTTCAGGGGATCTTGTGCCTTGGCTGCTAGCTACCCAGTTTCTCCAACCTGACCTCACTCAGATGAAGGGAGTGAGAGTGGTCAGAGTGGCAACACATCCTGATTATCAGGTAGGGACTCTTCTTTTCATATCCCATTACCTACTACACTATGGTCCATAGTATTCTGTGTTGCAATCAGCCTGGGTGTAGAATATCTGTATTCTTTGAATATTGTAGGAGGGGACTAAAAATGAATGAGGGGCCAGGGTTGGAATCTCTTCTGCCAGTAGTGCAAAGAAAAACAAAGCAAACATAAAAATGCTGAAAGATGGGTGCCTGAATGTGCATAGAAAAAAATAGATGGAGTGGTGGGGTTGAAAGTAGTGAAGGTAGGGAAGAAGAAAGGGAGTGCATGGTAGACGGGTGAGGTTAAGTAAGCGAGGAAAGAAAATAGATGCTTACAGGAAAACACTGGAAAGAAATATACCAGGGGAAATGAGAAATTAAAGAACAATAAATATACTTAATGTAAAAAGAAGTTTAGACAAATGGTAGAAGAGAGTAAAAGGAGAGTAGATGAAGACTGGAATATGAATGAGTGAGAAGTTTAAAAAGTCTAAATAGGATTTTTTTTAAACTATTGGAGGGAAGTTAAGGATGAGAGAGACATGGTAATAGAAGTGAGAAACAAAGGAAAAGAAGTGATGTACCTGTGGTTATTTAACCTATACATGGATGGTGTAATAAGTGAGATGAAAGCAAAAGTTGGAGATGTTGGAGTGGAAATGTCTGTTAATGATGGCAAATGGTTGTTGAATACAATCACAATATTCCCTCACTGAGCAATTTCCCCCTATATGATATTGCCATCATATGATTGATCTTATTTAGTACCCTATGTTCTACAGGGTGACCTAGCTATTCGATGCCCTGCTTAACGATAATTCGAACTTACGATATGTATCTTTTAATACCTACCAATTTTTTGCTATTAACGATCATCGTAGTGGGGATTATACCTCAGGATTCTACAGTAGCGCCATCAGTGCCACTTTGGCCAACAAGCGCAATCGTAAAGCTTCTTTATTGCCTCATAATTCTCCTCTTAGATTCTTCATGTCTTCATCAGCTTGCTTGAATCTAACAATACTCTCCCTTCAAAAAATTTCTAAGAATCTCAGAAAGAAAATGTAAAACACTCATTACAGCACAACATAATATTTTTTTTCTAGCCTAAAAAAAACCCATTAAATACAATGACATCCTTTAAAAAATAAGAAATATAGAATAGCATGATAAAAGTAATAGATATTAGAACCAACCGTGGGTCAGGATGTACTATGTGGCTTTTTATACATTGTGACCGATTGTCTCCCAATCTTTTCCGCGCTCTCCCCAAGCTCAAAGCTTATGTTATTGTGATTTTGTGGAGTTATTCTAAATGTTTATTTGGCCCTAATACTTATTTCTCCACGTTACTGGCCTGCCCCCACTTTGCTGCTGCCCGTTACAGTGCTTTCTCTCATGTGTCCTCCCTCTCCCAAAATCCTTGTCTTTCGGATGTCTTCACAGAATCCCCCTGTTGCTCCCTGAGTAATTTAATCGCCTTCCTCCAACAGAGTCCTTAATTTGATTTGACCATCCTGCTCTAACATCTCTTTCCTTTCCCCATCCCGCACCGTTTCACCCTCTCTTTCTGACCCCTTCATTTTTTCCATAGTGCCATTAGTTCCATTGTAACCCTTTGTTGCCTATCACTTAGTCAAGATCAAATCCAACGAAGAACCTTCCCATCTATTCCATGAGACTTAACCTTATTTAAGAGTCTCTCGTGTGGTACCTTGTCGAATGCGTTTCTAAAGTACAGGTATATTATATCATAATCCTCATCATAATATGCTGTCTCATAAACTTTCCTATAAAAACTCAATAAATTAGTGAGACATGACCTACCCTTGGTGAATCCATGTTGTGAATCATTTACCAAACTATGCTTTTCTAAATGCTCTAATGTATTTTGCAAAAACAGATTCCAATAATTTACCAACCGCTGCATTAGACTAAAGGGTCGATAATTTGACATTAGTCCTCTATCACCCTTCTTAAATATGGGGACTACATTTCCTTTCCTCCATATTAACGGCACCGCCCCTATATCAACCAATTTCCTAAAAATGTGCACTAACGACTTACAAACAACTTCTTTGCATTCTTTTAATACTTTGGGATAAACTTCATCTGGTCCTGACGTCTTAAAATTCTTCATTTTATCTATACCCTCTTCTACCATTTCCCTAGTTATCACAATATCTTTGAGTTTCTCATCATCCTTTCTTCTAAACATCTGTTCACTATCAGGTACCATCTGTATATCCTCCTGAGTAAAAATACTTCAGAAATAATCATTTAAAATTTTACATATATCATCATCAGAACTTACAATCTCACCCTGCTGTATTTTTAACGGCCCCACTAAATCCCTAGTCTTTGTCTTATAGACCTGAAAAAAATCCCTTAGGGTCGGTCTTTGCCATGCCAGCGACCTTAATCTCATAATTGTTCTTTGCTGCTCTTGTTAATCTCTTCACTGTCCTAGCCATTACGTTATACTGTTCTTTGCTCACCTGTCCTGCCTTGACCCTTAAGTACATGTTTCTTTTTATGCTAATGTTGTGTTTTAAATTCGCAGTCATCTATTTGGGGTCGTTTTTTCTTGATCTTATCACCCTATAAGGAATATTTTTTTCTGACCTGCAATTAAATTCCTTACAAATAATGTATAATCCTCATCAGCACTGACCTCACTGACACCTCTCTCTGCCCGGACCTCCGACCCGTCCTTCCCCTTCATCCTACACCCCCAGTTAATCCCCTCCAGGTGTCTTCTTAATCCTGCATAATTAGCCTTTCTGAGTGTGTCCTCGGGACACACTCATTGTCTTGGGCGACTTCAATGCTACTACTGGCACTGTGAGAGATGGCTACGAGTTATGTGTTGGTCCCCATGGCTCTGGTACCAGAAACATTAACAGTTTTCTGCTTCTAAATTTTGCGAGGTCCAGAAGGTTGAGAATTTCAGGTTCTTGGTATCAGAGACCAGAGCTGCACCACTGGACATGGTATAGTAATGCCAGAGGGGTAGCTAAGGAGATCGACTACATCCTCGTTAGTACTCATTGGAGGATCCTCCAGAACTGCAGGGTTTACCGAAGTGCTGAGTTCCTTGCAACTGATCACAGACTTATTGTTGCTACACTTAAGCTTAATGTCAAGTCCAGAAGAATCTCAAGAGGTAATCATACTGTGTTTCATCTTGAGAAGCTGAAGGACTTGACATGTGCCATTGAGTATGAAGTAGCAGTCTCAAATCGGTTAGATGTGCTCGCTGAACTTGAAAACCCTGTAGAACTGTGGGATACCTTCAAACGTGAAACTCTCCAGGCTGCCAAGGAGTGTATTGGGGAGCACCCGAGGTCAAGGCGTGGTTTTGTCTCTACGGAAACGCTGGAGAAAATGGAGGAGAGTCGAGCTGCCAGGCTTGCTGGGAACCAGCACAGGGTTCTGTCATGCAGGAATAGAACTCTCCTGGGGAGAGAGGTATGCCAGGAGTCTCGCTGAGGATGTCGAGGGTCACTTGAACGCTAAGGACCTCCGACCCGCCTACCGAGCCCTGAAGAAGCTCCGTTCCAAGTCTCCATCTCGGGCAAGTGCTATTCGAGCAGCAGATGAGTGCCTCGTGTCGGACATGGATGGGCAGATGGCTTGTTGGGCTGAGTACTTTGGGCAGTTGTTCACGGTGGACTTTCCAATTGAGCAGCTTCACACCACTGGATTACGGGCAGTGGATGTCGATCCTCCCATTGACGAAACCGCACCCTCTCTTGACGAAGTCAGAGAGGCTGTAGCAAAGTTGAGGGGTGGAAAGGCAGCTGTATCTGTAATATCAGTGCAGAGCTCCTCAAAGCTGGGGGTGAGGCCATGATCCGCGAGTTGCATGCTGTCCTAACTACCGTGTGGCAGTCAGGTACCATTCCTCCTAACTGGAAAAGGGGGCTGGTCGTCCCTATCTGGAAAGGGAAAGGGGACCGTCAGGACTGTAACAATTACCGCGGCATTACACTGCTCAGCGTGCCAGGCAATATGCTTGCCCATCTATTGGTGACACGGATCTGCAGTCATCTGCTAAAGCATCAGAAACCTCAGCAGTTTGGGTTCACGCCTGGTAAGTTAACAACGGACCGTACCCTAGCGCTTCGTGTCCTGGTGGAACGCCGACGTGAGTTTCGACAGGGGATGCTTGCAGCTTATGTTGATCTCAAGAAGGCGTTTGACTCAGTGCATCGTGAGTCACTGGGATCTTCTGCGACTTCGCGGGATTCCTGCAAGGACTATTGGTTTGATGACTGGTCTGTACTCTGGGACTGAGAGTGCTGTGAAGTGTGGGGGAGGTGTATCCAGCTTCTTTCCTGTGAATACAGGAACGAGGCAAGTGTGCGTCCTTGCCCCATCACTTTTCAACACCTGTATAGACTGGGTATTGGGCAAAGTTGTACATCAAAGTGATTGTGGAGCATCCCTCGGCAACACCAAAATCACTGATCTTGTTTTTGCCGATGATACAGTAATCTTTGCCGAGTCGCTGGAGGTCCTGGTGATGGCTCTCGAGGCACTGCACGAGGAGGCAAAACCTTTGGGACTTGAGGTTTCCTGGGTCAAGACCAACGTCCAGGTGTTTGGAGGCTTACTAGATGAAATAGTAGTCTGTTCATGCGTGCAGTGAGGATATTGAGATCTTGGAAAGTTATACATACCTTGGTAGCACAGTCCATAATGATGGTGGGTCACGTCAAGAAGTCTTACAACAGATTGGCATAGCCCACGGTGTTATGGACTTGCTCAGCAGGAGTACTTGGCGTTGTCAGTACCTATGCAGGAGGACAAAGATTCAGATCTTCAAGTCGCTTGTGTCAAGTCCCTGTCTTACTCTATGGTTGAGAGACATGGACATTAAATTGCGACTTGAAGAGGCGAATCGATGCCTTTGGTAATAAGTGTCTTCAAGGAATCATGGGGTATCGCTGGGATGATTACGTGTCAAACCAGCAATTGCACCGTGAGACTGAATCGAGGCCTATTACCTGCATAGTCCGTCAGTGCCAACTTCGGCTATATGGGCATGTGGCACGCTACCCTGAAACTGATCTTTCCCATCGGGTTGTATCTGTAAGAGACAATCCGGCGTGGAGGAGGCCAAGGGGGCGACCACAAGGCTCGTGGCTGGGGCAAGTTGATGCTTCCTGTTGAGAGTTGCTTGGTATGGGAAGAGAGCCTGCATGGCGACTTGAGCGAGATGACCCCCTTGAGTGACGTTGTAGGGTGGGCGAGGCGACGCGCCCCCCAGTGTATGCCCCCAATGATTGATTGATATCTCAACTTCCGGATTAAATTCCTTGCCTGACAAATCTAACCATGTTTCTGTTAATGTTATTACATCAAAATCTTCTACACTACAGTTATTCCTCTCAGTAAATCTATCTTGTTTAAAATATTCCTACAGTTTGTATAGTAAACCTTTAAGCTACTCCTCTTCTTCCTGTCAATTTTCCCTATAGCTTTAATTAACCCCTTCCTCGCTCTCTTCTTACGAATCACTTTAGTTCCCTGCCTTCTAAAACTATTTATACTTTATAGTGTCACTGGGTTCCTTTACTCTGACCCCTGTGTCTAATCCCTAGCTCTCTATCTTTAAAAAGCCTGTAAGGCACCTACTTCCCTTTCAAGGGATTCAGACAAGATCTGAACCCCTTTCCTCGAAAGGTGCACCCCATCTCTGTGGTAGAAGCTGTTATGCCCGAAAAAGAGGTCCCAGTTATCGACAAAGACCCAATCATTGGCTTTGCAATGAAATGCCAGCCGGCAATTCAGAGCAATAGCCCTGGAGTACCACAAGTCGTCAACAGAGCGTCTTGGAAGGACACCACACACCACAGGGACCCCACCCCTATCCATAACCTTACCTACAGCCTCCTTGAATCGTCGTAGCAGTTCCTTACTCCTTAAACAATCAACATCGTTTCCTCCTGCACTCAGGCAAATTATGGGCTTGCTCCCTTGGTCGGCCATGCACTCATCTATCTTATCACTAACATGACCTATCCCCTTCCCTGGGAAACACACCCGCTTCCTACACATCCCGTCTCTGTCACAAAACTCGCTGTTTAGGTACCTAATCTGACTATCCCCAACAACCAAGATTTTACCTTCGGGTAGGGATGTATCGTCTACCTTTTTATCCTTTACCTCCTCCTCCTCCTCTTGCAGTCCCGAGAGTAGCTGAAATGAATTCTTGCACACTACCTTGTTATTGTTCACCTGCCTCAGCCTTAGATGAGTTCCTCCTTGTTCTACCACCTTCCATCCCCCATTCCCAGGTAACTTACTAGGTACACCACCCTTAGTAGTACCCCCAGGCATGCCACCCTCTGGTACCCCTCCAGGTACGTCTCCCGCATGTGCCCCTCCAGGCAGTCCACTGGGACGGACACCTCCACATTTCAGAGTCGGATCTCTATCTCCTGCTTCTTCACAACACTTTTCAACTCATTTACTTCACCTACAAAACACATTTTCAGGTCTTCGATTGCCTCAAAAATAGTCTTAAGTACTCCACCACAAACTCCTTTACATCCTGACTCCACCATTCTCACACACTAACACACTCGAAGCTACTTGAGACTCGTTCCCTCCACTCCTCATTTCCACACTCACAACACCCTCACTAAGCTCCCCTGACGCTGCCATCCTAATCCTCTTCCTAGACCTCAGTCACGTCAACAACAGGGAGTGCGTGGGAATCACATCTTGTCACCACCACTGCGACGAGACCGCACAATTCAATTTCCCATTTAGTTAATTAAATTGAGGGTTGAGTGTATTCCCAAAAATTCCCCAAATTCCCGGACCCTGAAATTTCCAGGAAATATTCCCTGGATAGTTTTGATATTCCCGGAAACTTTTCCACTCTTTGCAACCATAGGGAGGATGGTAGTTCATTTTGATTTCATGTAGTGAGTGCAACTCACTAATAAAACTTAGGAGTAAACTCTATTTATTGCAAGAAATGTGACAAGTAGTGCCATAAAAGATGTTCGGGACTGGGAAATCTGAATTGGGTGGTAGATTCTGCTGTCCAGTGTGTGTAAGAAGAATCAACGGAGGAGGACTGCCAGAAGAGGAAGAGGTAGAAACTATAGAAGTGAATGGGGGTGTAATAGAAGAAGTGAAGCAGTTTTGTTATCTTGGTGACATGTTAGATAGTGATGGTGGAGTGGAGAGAGCAGTAAGAACACGGGTAGCAACTACATGGATGAAGTGGAGAGAGATAGCGGGACTGCTGATAAACAAGAGTATTCCACTGAAAAACAGTGGAAGAGTATTTGAAGCATGTATAAGATCAGTATTGATGTATGGTTCTGAGACATGGGGTATGACGAAGAAGTTGGAGGATGTGTTGGTTGGTTGTGATCGGAGAATGTTGAGGTATATGACTGGGATCACATGGAGTGATTAAATGTCCAGTGAAGAGTTGGCAAGAAAATGTGGATTGAAGGAACTGAGTACAGTGCTGAGAGTAAGGCTATTAAGGTGGTCTAGGCACGTGATGAGGAGAGAAGGAGGTGAGGCATTGGGGAGTGGAAGTGTCATGTTGCCATCCACCGGGCAGGCCAAGGAAGATGGAGGCAGTGTGTTGAAGAGGATCATGCAGCATTGGGCATTGAAGAAGTTGAGGCAACGGATAGAGATAGTTGGAAGCGTAGCATCGGCCGTC
Source organism: Chionoecetes opilio (assembly GCA_016584305.1). NCBI lineage: Eukaryota > Metazoa > Arthropoda > Malacostraca > Decapoda > Majidae > Chionoecetes > Chionoecetes opilio. The sequence goes on from JACEEZ010013848.1 coordinate 136,870, forward strand.
TAACCTCATAAGATATTATGGGGAAATCTGATGTTAAACAGAAAGAAGTTTTTTATTTATTTATTTATTTATTTATTTATTATTATTATATTATTATTTTTTTTTTTTTTTATTTATTTTTTTTTTTTTTTTTTTTTTTTTTTTTTTTTTTTTTTTTTTTTTTTTACATCTATGCCTATAGCGCCTGTAGGCAGTGACCTCCAGGGTTCGGATGGTAGGCCCTGGAGACTCACTTGAGGGCTGTGAGGTTGGCCCTCGCCTGTGGTGGCGCAGGCAGGATTTTTATAGTGACCCCTGTGATTAGAGGCTCATGCCGCCCCCCTGTGTCCTCCGATGCACTCGCAATCGGAGGTAGAGTTATGGACAGGGCATGTGGGTATTCTTAGGCCACTTGACGGTGCAAAGATATTTTAAGTGGATTTATGGGTCTCACTCGGGATCGAACTCGGGTCTTCGAGAACGCCACACGGTGACGCTAACCACTCTGCTACCGCCTCCCAGTAGTGAGTGCACAGGTTGTTGATAAGGCTCCCCTCTCCCTTTTTACTCCACCTTGAATTCTTGGACACAACATATGAAAATTTTCTCGCCACAATGTTTACAAGCCTGAATATTAGGATTAGAAAACCTAGATTTACCATGGTCATAAGCCAGGCATCCTGTACACAAGTGCAAATTCCTAGCCCTGTTTACCTATTGACTTGGAGTAGAATATTTTGGGCATCGAAACCAGTGGTTCTCAAAGTTTTCGGACTGCTGACCCCTTGGCTCCGTCGCCACATCCTTTACGCCTTTTTGCATCTTTGATTATTTTACCTGGGATACTAAAACATTTTCATTAGTTTCAGCCCTTATACTAGCATCCTAATTCATTCTCCTTTGTGTTCTTTTCTCCCAGCACTGCGTTAGGAACACTTGTGAAGTTTACAATACTTTCTGTTTCCTTTCTGTCCCCTTACAGCCCTAACACCGTACACAGGGCCCTGTTTTCCTGCTCTAGCCTCCTGTCCCACTCCTCTCTGCCTAGGACTGTTACTATTGAAGCTATTAACCTTTCCCTCTGGCTCCTAATAACAGTTGCATTCCACAATTATATGTGTAGAAATTTATTTCACATACATATATTTAATAAGAGGTCTTACCTAATCAAAACCCATCGTCTATCTCATCCCGACACAATACCTCAACTAGTCAACTAACTAGGATACTTATCGGTGGATAGTGGGTTGAAATCACTGTAGTCTTTTATCAATACTGCCTGTCCTGTGATCCGAAGTGGTCAGCGCGTGATCGAGGCCGCCCGTGAAGGACAGGCGGAGGGCTGGAGGCGGTGTGTATTGTTATGGGCGTCAGAAGGTTTTTCATTACCCAGTTATCTTGACGCGGTGAATTGTTATCTGTGTTGATTTTAACACGTCCTATTGGTTTAACACTATGTGCAAAGTGAACGTATGTACAAATCTCCATTATAATCAGAGAAGAGATGTTAATCCCGTGGGAGCTGGAAGTGTACTTATATATACCAGCGCACTTATATACATTTAGTAAAGAGATGTTGTTCTCTCACGGAGGGTTAGGAGTGTACTTATATATACAAGCACGTATATATTAGTAAGAGATGTTAATCCCGCAAGGGTCTGGAGTGTACTTATCATTTACTTAAATTACCTTATATTAATACCCATTACCATTATAATTATATATATACATCCCTACGCTCCCCTATGATGAGCGGACAATTACCTCCCTCACAAGGGGTGGGGGAAACAAACCACCACTCTACCAATTATTGAGAGGGTGGTTGGTGGATAATTTCCACAATATGCTTAACGGTTTATTTCTCATGTATAAACAAACGTTTGTGATCTTGATCTTGATTTTAGAGGTGGCCTATTCTAAATAGGCCACGCTTTTAAACTGGCTGCTCTTGTAAAAGCCACACAAACTTAAGGAAAAAAAGCAAGAACAAAACTACATACAAAGCATCCAGTCCTATTGTCTATTTCTCATACACTGCATTCTTTCCAAAAACTCTTTCACTGTCTCAATCATCTGTCCCCTTGACTCACCACAGCCCCAGCAACAATAATATCCATTTTCTTCCTGTCTTTTCAACCACCTCATTCATTTCACATCCCATTTCAGTCAAAATCACACGCATCATTTCCATTTTCTCCCCGTTATACTTCTCACGTTCTAATATAACATGTTCCACTGTTTCATCCTCACCCATGTCACACATCTGGCACACTTTGCTGCGGGATTCAGACCATCTATAGTTCCTTGCATTCATATCCATACACTGTGTCCTGGGTTGGAAGAGTCGCCACCCACAGTTCCATCACACAAACTTTTACGCTAGTGAATTATGATAAAAAATCCATGATATTACAGGGGTCATTCCCTCTGAAAAGGAAAAATATGAATATGAAAAGAAAAACAAATGTATTCCCAGCATGATATAGAAAGCTACTTATCATAAATGGGTCAAAGGTAGTGGGATGTAAGACTATCTTATTTTTGATAACTTGCCTACTCCAATGCATAAAGGAAGTCAAAGGACCTATATCTTATTTTCCTAATAATTTTGATGTCACTTCATGTATGCAGGAAAAGATAAGTTAATTGAAGTAATCGGCCAAACCATTTCATTATTCCTGATTTAATGTAGTCAAAATAAAGCCATTATCGAGTATATCAATAATATGTTGCCACTTTTGTATCCAGTCAGCCGTTTTTAATTAATGCGCAAACAAAATCCGTAAATTCCCCGACCTTTCAAAACACTCCTGACAACTAGCAGACGATGCACCCATAACTCGATGGCGTCACACGAGGTACTCTCTCTTTTATTCCCTCTTTTGCTTAATTTAATTTCCTCCATCTCTTATTTTTTTTCACTTTCTCTTTACTTCATGTTCCTTCCTTCCTCTTCTATCCACTTGCCTCTACTTCTTCACATTTTTCTCCCACCTTCACCTCATATATTTTTGCCTTTGAAGCATCAGTAGAATGGATATGACCTTTTTCCTCCTTACCCTCTTCTTCCTCCTCTTTTTCTATCATTTCTTCTTATTTTTTCTTGTTATTGTTCTTCTTTATTGTACACATCATGACACCCCAACACACACTGCACACACACTACGCTTCCATGAACTTGTAATTTCTTCCGCATCGAAGTGGAGGAGGGGGAGGAAGAATCCTTGAAAGAAAATGAGATAGACAACCACAACAAAATTACGTTATAGAACATGGAAGACGAGATCAAAACTACTTGAGAATGACACGAAGACAAGGAAAACAAAAAGAGGAATAAAGAGAAAGAGGAGGTAACGAAGTATCATTATTTGGGGAAGGAGAATAACAACCATAGAATAACAGACTTGAGACATAAGACGATAACGAGGAAGAAGAAGAGGAGGAGTAGTGTGTGGCGTTGGGTGGGTGTGAGATAAGCCCCTGTCACACATTCCAAAATCGAACCACACCACGAAAGCACTTCTAATTTGATTATTAGCGCTATCGTGAAATTTGACCACTATAGCCTCACAACAATGTCACGCTGCCTGTATGTGTCATGACGGTCGTAAGATGGTCACGATGGAGTCATGACAGCTGTAAGACTAAGTCATTAATGGTAGATTTGGAAAAATAACGGTCAATTTTGAAGCTCCGTTCCAAGTCTCAATCGCGGGCAAGTCCTATTCGAGTAGCAGATAGGCGCCTCTTGTCGGACGTGGGGCAGATGGCTCGTTGGGCTGAGTGCTTTGGGCAGTTGTTCATGGTGGACCCTCCAATTTTGCAGCTTCACACCACTGGGTTACAGGCAGTGGATGCCGATCCTCCCATTGACCCTCTTTTGACGAAGTCAGAGAGGCTGTAGCAAAGTTGAGGGGTGGAAAGGCAGCTGGTGTTTGTAATATCAGTGCAGAGCTCCTCATAGCTGGGGGTGAGGCCATGATCCGTGGGCTGCATGCTGTCCTGAATGCCGTGTGGCAATCAGGTACCATTTCTCTTGAATGTAAAAGGGAGCTGGTCGTCCCTATCTGGAAAGGGAAAGGGGACCGTCAGGACTGCAACAATTACTGCAGTATTACATTGCTCAGCGTGCCAGGCAAGGTGCTTGCCCATCTATTGCTGACACGGATCCGCAGCCATCTGCTGAAGCATCAGAGACCTCAGCAGTATGGATTCACGCCTGGTAAGTCAACAACGGACCGTATCCTAGCGCTTCGTGTCCTGGTGGAGTGCCGACGTGAGTTTCGACAGGTGATGCTTGCAGCCTATGTTTATCTCAAGAAGGCGTTTGACTCAGTGCATCGTGAGTCACTCTGGGATCTTCTGCGACTTCGCGGGATTCCTGCAAGGACTATTTGTTTGATTCTTTTTTTTTTTTTTTTTTTTTTTTTTTTTTTTTTACATCACAAAGGACTGGCCAAGGGCACAAAAAAAGAGATAACAAAAGGCCTGCTTAGTTGTCAGTCCCTATAAAGAAGACAGTAAGAGAATTTTAAAAATGGGGGGTCGGTCAATTTAGTATGGGGGGTGTCTTGTCGCTCCTCTACTGAGAAAATTTAAGTCGTAGGAAGGTGGGAAATTTAGATACAGGAAGAAAGTTCCAGAGTTTACAAGTGAAAGGGATGAAAGAGTAAAGATACTGATTAACTCTTGCATTAGGAAGATGGACAGAATAGGGATGAGAATGAGTAGAAAGTTTTGTGCAGCGAGGCCACAGGAAAGGGGGAGGTACCGTAAATGGCGGCGTATAAGTCGACCAGGCGTACAAGTCGACCTCATGATTATTAGCTGAAGATTACGGGTTAGGCCTATACTTGCCGTATAAGTCGGCCCCAAAAATACGGTAGGCTACTGGTAGGCCAAAGCTTACAAAGTCTTTACCCCCGTAGTGTATGGTCACGATATATTTGTAGATCAGAATTACCGGTTGTATTGTTAGAGTGTGGGGTACGATGAGTTGGGCGGACAGCGCTGGCGCTCGGCGAGCAGCCAGGCAGTTGTTGTTGTAGTTGTCTGATTGGCTGCTTTGGTTCAGTGGCGTTCCGGTCAGTTGTTTACAATCTGTGCATCAGCTGTTGGAAACAGCCTATGGTTTTGTGTTGATATAAACTGAATTTATATTATTCTATTATTTATATATTAATCTGTGCGTTAAATATGTTAAGTAAGTTCACCGAACACAAGTTTTAGCTGGAAATATTTGTCGTAACCTGCTGGAGTTACGGTAAGAGGTGTACAGGGATTGTTAGTTGTGCTGATTCACTTGTTTGCCACTCGGTGGTAAAGGTTCGTATTTTATCCTTGCCGTATAAGTCGACCCCTAGTTTTGGAGAGATTTTTTCAGGCTCAAAGAGTCGACTTGTACGCCGCCATTTACGGTTTCCAGCTTACAAGTTTAGAAGAGCAGTGAGCATGAAAATAACTGTAAAAGATAGCAAGAGAAGCAGCATTGCGGCGGTGATTTAAAGATTGAAGACAGTCAGTTAGAGGAGGGGAGCTGATGAACGAAAAGCTTTTGACTCAAACCCTAGAGCTGTTTTAGCAAGAGATGAGATGTAAGATTTCCAGTTCAGGGGCTGGATGTTCGAACGTTCGTAACTTTCCGCCTCTAAGATCATCTTGGAGTGTTCATAGCGGCCATCTTAGATCTTGGGCTACGAACACTACAAAAATGTTTTATCAAAGGATCGTCCGAATGTTCTTAGCTCACGATGATGCGATCTTCAAGCTCGTTCCGTTCCGTTCCGACCACGAGGAATGGAACTCAGCTGACTGTCGCTTGGCCAATCAGAGGAAAGATTTCATCAACCTTTGAGATTATTAGCCAATCATAATGCAGTTAGAATGTAAACAAATATCATATGGCGTGTCCCCACACAACAAATTACAAACTTATAACCTCAATATAACATGAACTGGTAAAATTATATTTCTTTCCTGCCCTTAGGTCTCACTAGGAGTTTATTGGTAGGGTTAGATAAGGTTATAATGAGGTTAGGTTGGTATCCGGTCATTTCGCCCACATGCCATTTCGCCACACCATGGAGTCATTTTGCCCACACTATGGAGTCATTTCGCCCACAGGTCAATTCACCCACACTATGGAGTCATTTCGCCCAAGGTTACTGGTGGTTCATTCCATTTCTGCCTGCGGAAGATATAAGTTACATGACTCCGTGACATGGATCGTGTGGGCAAATTGACTCTTACATGTGGGCGAAATGTCTTGTCGGCGAATTGACTCGTACATGTGGGTGAATTGACTCTTACATGTGGACGAAATGTCTTGTGGGCGAATTGACTCTTATATGTGGGCGAAATGTCTTGTGGGCGAATTGACGTGTGGGCGAAATGACCGGTAACTGGTTAGGTTAGTATTATTTTGGGGGGTCATTTAGGACTTAAGGTGGGGTAAGGGGATGTTAAAGGGGGTAACTCTCCCACTTTATAATTACGTTTTAGAGGTATTTGAAGGGATTTGTGAAGGTCTTGATAATATCTTGATAGGTCTTGATATTGATCATTTTATTTTTTTCTTGATATCATGTTACTAAACCAAACCCCACCTCTAACCTAACCTAACCTAGTCTGATTTAACCTAACTTAGATGACTAAACCAAACGCCACCTCTAACCTAAACTAACCTAATCTGATTTAACCTAACTTAACAGTTTATGGCTGAAATAATGGTAGATTTTCGGTAATACGTACATGTAACGCCATTATTATTCAATTGTACCATGGGAAATGGGGTTCAAAATACTCAGAATGAAGAAATCTACACGATGATGTAGGTAAGAATCCTAGGACTTTTGAAAGCCCACTACCAATCTAATACCCACCCATTTTAGGGTGGGTATTATTAATGGGATACATTATCCAAGTAACTAGACAATACCTGGAACTGTCGCCGATAAGAATTCTCGCCAACGTTCCTATTTTTTTGTCGGCGAGTGTTCCTATTTAACCGTGTTTCTGAAGTCAAGGATTAAATACCAAACAATAGCCTGAACAGTTTTGGTTAGGTTGGCCAGTTTTACTATATGTCCCTTATTTAGGTTAGTGATTGAGCGGGGGTGATTCCCTCCCAGCTCAGCACCGAAATAATACCGACTTGACATATTACAGTAGATGGGTTAGGTTGAAATGAAAGCCTGCATTCTAGTGATTTTTATGTGCTTTAACCCCACAATTTCAGTGGTCGTGAACTTGCCTAGAATTACATCTCGCTACCCCAGCTTCCATCATTGAACCATTCATTCAATACTTTCGCATTACTCACATACCATCTCTTAGAGTTGGAGTAGAATGTACCTACTCTTCTCAGACATCCTTGCCCACCAATCACATATTCCTTTATCCTCTACATATCCTTTTAGGTAAATATGCAGTTTCAACCAATACTCCCTATTGACCAATACTCCACCATTAAAGTGTATACCTACGTACTCTTCTCAGACATTCTTGCCCACCAATCACACATTCCTTTATCCTCTACACACTCTTCTAGGTAAATATGCAGTTTCAACCAATACTCCCTTTTGACCAATACTCTTCTGACATAACTGGGGGGGCTACGCCCCCCAAGACCCCCTGCTGGTTACTAATCTAACCTGGGCATTAATTACGTAACCTAACCTCACTGGGGAGGGGGGGGGGTTCGCCCCCCCAGATCCCCATGTGTTATTTTTTCATTTCCGACAGCTTTTGTGTGGGTTAGAAATACTCCTTATAATAAGAACGAAACGTTCAGGGTACTTAAAACCACCGATTGGTTGTGTTGTATTGTATTGGTCTAAACTGCACTTATAAAGAAAAATAAATAAAATAGAATATATACTTTTATGTATTTCACTTTTCCACCTACAGTATACATGCATTCCACGCACTAGTACACCGGTGCTCGAATGTCTCTTATCTTTGCCTCTCCGTAGCATTGATGAGAGGAGGATGCAGTCAGTTTGTACACAAGTTGTTTCGTACACCAGTAGATTCGATCATTCGTTGACCTAAAAGTTGTTTCGTAGTCTATATGAAACTATAGTCGTTTCGTACATTCGGGTCAGAGTTTAACTTGATGACTACAGTTACGAAACGACACACCAGGTATGTATATGTACGAAAAACTCAAAATCAGTGTACGAAACAGCCAACAAAACCTGGGTACGAAACAACTTGTGTACGAAACTCCCTGTATTGCTAGTCCATCCGTATCCTTCACTTGACTCATTCTCTCCATCTCATCCTTGTCTCCTATTCTCCCCCTTCACTTCCCGCATCTTCCTCTGCCATATCATCTTCTCTATACACTTCTAGCACAAGACACATTTCTTTTTTATTTGCACTTCACTCATTCCAGTCACCTATAGGCATTCGGCAGCATACCATTCATTGCACCCTTTATTTTAATTCACATTCCCCCTACAGCGTCCTGACCAACGATAAACAACTCAACATGAAATATGCAACTAATAACATAACTTTATATGGCTTGTATATTAGAAAAACCTTCATCATGCGACCCTACGAACAGTGTGCGAGTGGTCTTCAGCAACCTTAGCACTACGGTGGAACAACGAACAAATATGGCGGATGGATGTTCGCAAAGATCGTTTGATAATACCTCTAAACGCGTTACGAACGTTCCAAGATCAATCTAAGTGCATAGATGATCTTAGAGACGCGTTACGAACGTTCGAACATCCGGCCCCAGATTTTTAGTTAAGGATAGTCCAAGAATGTTCATTGTAGAAGGAGATAGTTGATTGTCATTGAAGAAGAGGGGATAATTATCTGGTAGTCAATACCAGTTAGTTATTGGTAGTTATCAGCGACATCCAAGAGGCGAATCGATGCCTTTGTTAATAAGTGTCTTCGCAGAATCATGGTGTTTTGCTGGGATGATTACGTGTCAAATCAGTGATTGCACCATGAGACTGAATCAAGGCCTATTAATTGCATAGTCCATTAGCACCAACTTCGGCTATATGGTCATGTGGCACGCTACCCTGAAACCAATCCTTCCCATTGGGTTGTAACTGTAAGAAACAATCTGGCATGGAGAAGGTCAAGGGGGCGTCCACAAGGCTCATGGTTGGGGCAAGTTGATGTTTCCTGTCGAGAGTTGCTTGGTATGGGAAGGGAGCCTGCATGGGGACTCACGCGTGGTGACCCCCGAGAGTGGCGTCGTAGGTTGGGCGAGGTTACATGCTTATGCCTCCAATACTTGATTGATTGATAAAGCTGCTATAACCACAATAGTGCCATGACGGTACCATGAACATATCACGATACCGTTAAGAGCTATAGCAACGTTCCCCACATCAGGGATGTGGGCGGGGAAACAGTGATGGGTATTGGTGATGGAGAAGGGGGTGGTGGTGTGTTGGGATGAAGGTGGGAAAACAGGTGGGGGGGTGTTGGTGATGGAGAAGGGGGTGGGTGTTGGTGATGGAGTACGGGGTGGTTGTCGGGGGGTATTTGTGATGGAGAAGGGGATGGGTGTTGGTGGTGGAGATGTGAGTAGGTTTTGGTATTGAGTAGGGTGAATAATGGCAGTTTTTTTAAGGTTTCTATCATCTCTCTCTCTCTCTCTCTTCTCTCCTCTCTCCTCGTCTCTCTCTCTCTCTCCTCCTCTCTCTCCCTCTCTCTCCTCTCACTCCTCTCTCTCTCTCTCTCTCTCCTCTCTCTCTCTCTCTCTCTCTCTCTCTCTCTCTCTCTTTCTCTCTCCCCCCCCCCCCCCCCCTCGACCCCAAACTGTCTTGTTGTCGACACGACAGCTCTGTTACAAATGCAGGAGTTTGTTGTTTACATTCGGTGATGAGCTGTTCGCTGACCACTTTGTGTGACGTCATCTGCAACTATCTCGCAGCGGCCGGAACGGGGCAATTTTTTTTCTCACTCTTCTTACAAAAGTCGTGTTTTATGGTAATATTGATGGAAATTCATTATTTTTTGTGGTTAAGGTGTTTTGAATGAACATTAAACCTACCTATGCAAAGAAAGAGAGGGTCTGGCCGATTACTTCAAGAAACATAAAAGCAAGCCCCATACACAACCAGACCTGTCCTCATAAAGCACTTTCCTTCACAGTCAATGGGCTATGGATCAAGAGCTGTCAATCTACTCAGCGACTATTATGGAGGGAAGCATCTTGCCTTGGATGATCCTGCAGTGGCTCTCCCACATCCAGCACAAGACCCCAGCACTGATAAAGACAGCATTGGTAACTCTTCCTTTCTCGTTATGCACCTGTCATTTGGATGAATGTTCTAAACCAGTAGTTCTTAACCTGGGTTTGACCGAACCCCAGGGGTTCGGTGAGTACAACTCGAGGGTTCTGCAGAGACCCTCCAAAACACATTGCAATTTTTCAATTATTGTAATGTCGGATTATTCACCTGAGTAAATTATACGCAAAATTAACATAAATTCAAGCAGTGTGGTGGAAGGAAAGTTATGTACTTATTTACCTAGCTGTGATATGCAGGAAATGAGCTACACACGTGGGGTCCCGTCTCCGTATCTCATTTGGTCAATTTTATCCCTAAACTCTGAAATACACTGCATTTACTATATCGTTGTCCAGGTCATTCCACAGATCAATACTCCGTATTCCACAGTTTGGAGAACTTTTTTTTCTTAACCCCTTGAGACCCAGAACGTAATTTCCATTGTAATTTGGCTACCATTAGACTATTTTAGTGATATAACCAATATTTTATAGATATAACCTGTTTAGTATCCTTGTCAACTAACCAACTTGGTATATACCAAGTTACTTTTCGTAATTTTATGGCTAACAATATATGATTTTTTTATAGCAAAGGAAAGATCTGGGCGTGAAGGGGTTCATATCCTTCATGCATATTATTTTATTTTTCATTTCTCGTATTTTTCAGCTTTTTTCCATGTCCTCTTGTGTGTGTATGTGTGTGTATTTACCTAGTTGTGTTTTACAGGGCCTGAGTTACACTTGTGTGGTCCCGTCTCCGTATCTACATTTATCCAGTCTTTCTTTCAATTGGTGCACATTATGTGCTGATATCACCTCATTTAGTCCATTCCAAACTTCTACATTTCTATGAGGGAAGCTGTACTTCTTTATGTTGTTCAGGCATCTCCCTTTTCCTAGTTGTTTTGTATGTCCTCTTGTGTATCGACCTTCTCTTTGTTTCCGAGTCAGTAGTCTCTCATTGTCTGTTTCTTCCATCTTTGTTATCAGCTTAAAAATTGTTATTAAGTCTACTCTTTCTCTTCTCTGCTCAAGTGTTGGTAACTTTATTTCCTTCAACCTTTCCTCATAAGAAAGTTCTTCTAGCTCTGGTACCATCTTTGTTGCCATTCTCTGTATCCTCTCCAACTTTTTCACATGCTTCTTTTTATATGGGGACCATACAATGGCAGCATATTCCATTTTTTGTCGGATCATTGTAGTACCGTATTTTATGGCTTATAAGACGCTGCATCTTGGAAAATGCACCCTGATTTTAGAAAGAAATTTTTAAGAAAAAAAAAAACCTCCACCAAAACTGTTGTCTGATATATAGTCATTTTCACACAAGAACACACTCACTATTCATTATCTTCATTCGGCCCTGCTCATCAGCCATTTTTATTTGCTAGCTTGAATGCGATAGTATACCGTATTTGCCGGCGCATAAGACGCAGTTTCTTTCCAAGAAAGGGAATGCAAAATTCACCCTGCGTCTAATGCGGCCATATTACTAATGAGAGGTCGGGCAAAGAAGGCAGAATGGCCAGTGGTGTATTACTAAGGGGGTCTGGAGTTATCTGTGTTGAGCAGACCACTGAACACAAATTTGTAACTGTGTTACTAATAGTATCAACAGTAATGCATAATACCAAGAAAAAGTTGGAGTTTAAGAGAAAACAAGAGGTGGGTAACAAGGTGGCTGTTTCTTTTGTAGTTGATCATGGAGCCCGCCCGAAGGAGAAAAAGGTAAACAATGACCATGTTGTGTGCACGAACCCATTTCAGGTACTCTCAGGGCTGCAAGAGGGAGATACGAAGGTAAGGAAGGTGGACGATACATCATTACCCGAAGGTAAAATCTTGGTTGTTGGTGACAGTCAGGTTAGGCATCTTGACAGCAGGTTCTGTGGCAGAGAAGGGATGCGCATAAGTCGGTGAGTTATCCAGGGAAGGGGATAGGTTATGTTAGTGACAAGATAGTCGAGTGCATGGCGGACCAAGGGAAAAAGCCCATCGTCTGTCTGAGCGCTGGAGGAAATGATGTTGAGTGTGTTAAGAAGTGAGGAATTGCTACGGCGGTTCAAGGAAGCTGTAGGTAAAGTTAGGGACAGGGGTGGGTTCCCTGTGGTGTGTGGTGTCCTTCCAAGACGCTTTGTTGACGACTTGTGGTACTCCAGGGCTATTGCAATGAATTGCCGGCTGGCACTTCATTGCAAAGACAATGGTTGGGCCTTTGTAGACAGCTGGGACCTCTTTTTCGGGCATAACCACCTCTACCGCAGGGATGGGATGCACTTTTCGAGGAAAGGAGTTCAGATCTTGTCTGAATCCCTTGAAAGGGAGGTAGATGCACTGCAGGCTTTTTTAAGACAGAGAACCGGGGTTTAGACACTGGGGTCGGGGTAAAGGAAACTTGCGACACTAGGAGGAGTATCAGAAGGCAGGGAACTAAAGTGATTCGTAAGAAGAGAGAGAGGAGGGGTTTAGTTAAAGGTAAAGGGAAAATTGACAAAAAGAAGAGGAGTTGCTATACAAACTGTAGGAGTATTTAAAAAAAGATAGATTTCCTGAGAGGAATAAATAGTGTAGAGGATTTTGATATAATAGCATTAACAGAAACATGGTTGGATATGTCAGGAAAGGTATTTGATCCGGAAGTCGAGATAGCTGGGTATAAGTTATTTCACAAGGACAGAGTAGGCAGACGAGGTGGAGGAGTTGCGCTTTATGCAAGAGATGCATTGCAGTGTTGTGTTAATAATGTTATAAAAACAGATGACAGCATAGAGTCTATATGGGTAGAGGTTACGGAGGGAACTGAGAAAATGGTTTTGGGTGTAGTGTATAGGCCTCCAAACTTATGTAAAGAGGATTCAGCTCCTATATGGGAAGAAATAAACAAGGCCTGCAGATATAATCGACTATGCGTGGTGGGAGATTTTAATCTTAGGAATATAGACTGGGATTTAGTCATAGGTGACAGCGACGCAGATGAATTGTTAAATATAATCCAGGATAACTTCCTAAGTCAAGCAATCAAGGAGCCTACTAGAGGAGATAATATTCTAGATCTATTGCTGACAAATAGAAGACAATTTAGTTACAAATGTGGAGGTCGGTGGGAATTTAGATAATAGCGACCATTATGAGATCAGATTTAGCTTAAAATGGGAAGTTGGAAAATTAAGTGGCAATAAGCATCGAATACCTAATTTCAGAAAGGCCAATTATGCAGGATTAAGAAGACACCTGGAGGTTATTAATAAGAGGTGTGGGATGGAGGGGAAGAAAGTTTCCCAGAATAACGACAGGGCAATGACAGCTGGAAAGGCCAATTATGAAGGATTAGGAAGGCACCTGGAGGTAATTGGCGCGGTTAGATATGGAAGTGAGGTCACGGATGAGGAGGTAATTAGAGCGGTTAGACAGGGAAGTGAGGTCAGGGCTGAGGAGGTAATTAGAGAGGTTAGAAATGGAAGTGAGGATGGGGTTGAGGAGGATTATACCTCATTTGTAAGGAATATAATTGACGGACAGAAAAGAAATATTCCTTATAGGGAAATAAGGTCCAGAAAGAGTGATCCAAAATGGATGACCACCAATTTAAAACACAACATTGGAGTAAAAAGAAACATTTATTTAAGGTTCAAGGCAGGATTGGTAAACAAAGAACAGTATAACGTGATGGCAAGGACAGTGAAGAAATTAACTCGAGTTGCTAAGAACAATTATGAGATTAAAGTAGCAGGACAGGCGAAAAGGGACCCAAAAGGGTTCTATCAGGTATATAAAACAAAGACAAGGGAATTAGTTGGGCCGTTAAGGTCAGGACAGGGTGAGGTCTTAAATACGGATGAGGATATGTGTAAAAGTCTAAATGATTATTTCTTAAGTGTTTTTACGGAGGAGGATACGCAGACGATACCTGATAGTGAACAGATGTTCAAAGGAAGCGATGAGGAGAAACTCAAAGATATTGTGATAACTAGGGCCCGGATAGTTATGCACTAAAAAACCATGAAATATGCATGCAAATATGCACTAAAAATTGGACAAATATGCACTAAAAACAGGACAAATATGCATTTATATGCACTAAAAAATGTCACTTATAAAGCCAAGAATGCAGGTTATACGGAAACAAAATAGTTAATAGAAACTAATGTTAATGTTTATTAAGCAATATACATAATGTATTTAACATATATATGTGAAAGTGCTTCAAAAAATAAATATGAACATGTATTTACATTATAGACTGACATATTTTCAGACATTACAGATTGTGGTTGCATTTGATGATGACATGGTGGCGTAAGTTCTCAAAGTTAAAACTCCGCCTGTTGTCTGTCAGCATAGCTTTATATTCTGAGAACACCCTTTCTACGTCACACGAGACGATTGGTGCATGTTTCATACATAGCATGTTTGACATAGTGAGTGGCTGTACCGTCTCATCAATAATAGCATCACCACACATTATCTGACTGACTTTTTTCAGCTTTTCAAATCCCTTGTTTTTTGTACAACACGTTGCTCAGTTTACCATAGTAAGCATCAGACTGCAAACTTTTTAGTTCATCAAGACACCATTAACCAACGAAATTGCCGAGGACAACAGTAGTCCCCTTTCTTCAAGTCTAGTAATTGTTGATGAGAATGCACGCAAAATTCGTTGCAATGAAGAGCAAGCTTTCCTTCATTCCTTCAGTTTCAAGTAAGATCTTGCTTTCCTGAATGCTCTGAGCCTCCTCAGGGTCGAATGTCGCAATAACAGCTTCAATGACGTCGAAGTTTTTCCCATAGTACGTTGCAGCATCGATCCAGCTTCCCCATCTTGTCACCACAGGGGAAGGAGGAAGTGGTGTACTTGGAGCGATTTCTTTAAATCTCGCAGTTCGAGAAGGTGCCTTGAGAAAGATTTACTTGATGTTGGCTATCAGTCGATTTACATCTGGGTAGTTTGACCTAACCAGTTCTGCTACACGATGCAGACCATGGGCCACACAGGTCACATGGATCATTTTTGGATACAATACTTGCAGTCCATTCATTGCTTTGCACATGTAAGGTGCAGCATCAGTGCACACCAAGAGAACATTTTCATACTCTAACTTCGTTGGCCACAACAATTGCAGAGAATCATTGAGAAACCAGCAACAGTGGAGTGGTTTGACTTTAGATAGTACACCAACATTCACTAGGTAGTATTTGCCTCGCTCTGTTTCATCTCCTAACACACCAAAACAAGATTCACAATACACCGTTGCTCCACATCAGTGGTTTCATCGAGTGACACCCATATTTTCTTTCCACAAGCCTTTCTCCTTATGATTTCCATTGTGTCCTTGAACATTGTGAAACATAGTTCTTACGTAATGTTGATTCGTCAGGCACCTTTTTTCCAGTATACTGTTTCCAGGAATGACTTTAGGCACTTGTTATTCAGTTTATGCAATGGAATATCTGCTGAAACAAACGCCTTGCACAAATCTGCGTTGAACTGGGAACGATCAGGTCCTGACTTACTGGAACATGCAAGAAATAGTTGTTGCTCCTTCTGTGCACTATTGGACTTAACAGCTTCGAGTCGGATGTGCTTGGATGTTTTAAGGTGTTGTTGGACTTGAAATTTCTTGCTCGCTGTCACTGGTGCTTCACAATATTTACAAAACAGTACACTTCCATCAGTAGTAAATGCATCAAATTCCATTACATATGATCTCAGCACTTCATTTTGGTTTCTTTGTACTTTCGGCATTTTCACGAGCAGCTGAAGAGAGTAGCTCCACACAGCAGCACTGCTCCTGACTGACTGCTGCAGCAACAACAGTCAGGGGGTGGGGGTAACCCAGAAATACCAAGGACAGGAAACGACAGATTAAAGAGACGTGACCTCACCTCACTTCACCAAACCACACCTCACCTCACCTCACCTCCCAGTACCACTTGTGCTCAGATGAATATTTTACCAAAATATGCATTTATATGCAGTTATCTAGGAAATATGCACTTATCATAGAAATCACGCAAAATATGCATTTGCATATGAAATATGCAAATGCATAACTATCCGGGCCCTAGTGATAACTAAGGAAATGGTGGAAGAGGGTATAGATAAAATGAAAATTTTTAAATCGCCAGAACCAGATTAAGTGTATCCCAGGGTATTAAAGGAATGCAAGGAGGTTGTTAGTGAGTCTAGTGCACATTTTTAGGAAATCGGTTGAGATAGGCGATGTGCCATTATTGTGGAGGAAAGGAAATGTTGTTCCCATATTTAAGAAGGGAGACAGAGGACTAAAGTCAAATTATCGACCCGTAAGTCTAACATCAGTGGTGGGTAAATTATTGGAATCTATTATTGCAAAAAACATTAGAGAGCACTTAGATAAACATAGTTTGATCAATGATTCACAACATGGATTCACCAAGGGTAGGTCATGTCTCACCAATTTATTGAGTTTTTATAGGAAAGTTTATGAGACGGCAGATAATGATAAGGATTATGATATAATATATCTGGACTTTAGTAAGGCATTTGACAAAGTACCACACGAGCGACTCTTAAATAAGGTTAGGGCTCATGGAATAGATGGGAAGGTTCTTCATTGGATCAGAGCTTGGCTAAGTAATAGGCAACAAAGGGTTACAATTAATGGTTCTAAGTCTGAATGGGGACTGGTGACAAGTGGAGTTCCACAAGGGTCTGTTTTGGGTCCATTACTATTTTTAATTTACATCAACGACTTGGATAGTGGGATTAGCAGTGATCAGCAGTTTGCTGATGATACTAAGTTAGGTAGGATTATTGGATCACAGTCTGATGTAAACATATTGCAGGGAGACTTAGATAAACTTACCGAGTGGGCAGTCAGATGACAGATGGAATTTAATATTGATAAATGCAGCGTTATGAATGTTGGTAGAAAAAACCCTGGTAATAGATACACCATAAGCAATGTATCGCTGAAAAGATCAGAAGGTGAAAAATATCTTGGAGTGAGGGTGAGCCCAGACCTCCGACCTAGGAAACAATGTATTGAGGCCAGAAATAGAGCTAATAGAGTATTAGGATTCATTACCAGAAGTGTTAAAAGTAGAAGTGCGGAAGTTATTATAAAGCTTTATC
Source organism: Chionoecetes opilio (assembly GCA_016584305.1). NCBI lineage: Eukaryota > Metazoa > Arthropoda > Malacostraca > Decapoda > Majidae > Chionoecetes > Chionoecetes opilio. The sequence continues at coordinate 154,236 of JACEEZ010013848.1, forward strand.
TGGCTCTAGTCAGGCCTCACCTAGACTATGCGGTTCAGTTTTGGTCTCCATATTACAGGAAGGATATAGCCTTGTTAGAAACAGTGCAGAGAAGGATGACCAAAATGATACAAGGGATGCGTAACTTTAGTTATGAGATGAGATTGAAGTTATTAAAATTACACTCACTCGAGAGACGCAGAGTAAGGAGCGATCTGATAGAAGTTTTTAAGTGGATAAAGGGATTTATTAAAGGAGAGGTAGGAAAAGTTCTTACGGCTTTTAACCAGGGTAGAACAAGAAGTAACGGATTCAAGCTGGAAAAGCGTAGAATTAGAAAGGAAATAAGGAAAAACTGGTTCACAAATAGGGTGGTGAATGAATGGAATGGTCTCAGTAGACAGGTAGTTAGTGTGGAGTCATTAGGGAGCTTTAAAGAGGAGCTGGATAGGTTCATGGATGGGGATGAAAGGTGGATGTAGGTAGTGTTAGGCGACAGGAACTACCACGTGTAGGCCTCGCGGCCTCTTGTAGCTTCCTTATTTTCTTATGTTCTTATGTTAATTGCAGCATACTTGACTGCATCACGTACACCACAAAATGCGTGCATAAAAAATACGCACAAACACGTCTGGGGAAATCCCCGCACACGAGCACACCAACACCCCTAACACGTCAGCAGAACATCGCGAATATGTACACAATTATACTACAATACTTGAACCAGCTTTTACATGCCATGTAGCAATGGCTGTTCAGAAAGTAAATTTTCTGCAATGAAAAACACATTTATGGCGGCCATCTTGTTTTTTGTGTGTTTTATTGATATAATAATGGATACATTGTAATCTTGATGCCTAAAAACATATAAAAGGCCCTTTCATTCGTGTTTCTATCTCATATAGTTACGAAGATATGAGAAAAATAGATTTCCCAGATTCGATGGCGACCATCTTGGATTTCGCCTCCTAGCACAAATTGCTCAAGTATGACAAGATGTCATCCGGCAGTTTCTGAATATATATGCCCTTACCATCAATAATCAACATTAAAAAAACTTTATACCCCAAAAAGAGGTCAAGCACATATTTGGCGTTTATCTGCCGGACTAAGATGGCCCTTGTCTATTGTGAGGTGTCAACTTATTCTGGCATGGTTAGTCTAGGGGTATGTGTAGAAAATACACATACAACTATTCGCCGACTTTCGACCTACGCAACTTATGGCTTCGACTTTACGACCGGCGGTAAATGCTGATTTTTTTTTCTTCATTTTTTTCATTTATGCCTATAGCGCCTGTAGGCAGTGACTACTAAGGCATGGATGGTAGGCCCTGGAGGTTCACTTGAGGGCTGTGATGATTGGCCCTCGCCTCTGGTGGTGCAGGCAGGATTTTTATAGTGACACCTATGATTAGAGGCTCATGCCGCTCCCCTGTGTCCTCCGATGTACTCACAATCGAAGGTAGAGTTAATGGGCAGGGCATGTGGGTTTTCTTAGGCCACTTGACGGTGCCGGTGCAGAAAGAATTTGGTTCTCATCGGGGATCGAACTCGGTGATACGATGGTTATAACAATAATGAACAATGAAAATGTTGGTAAAATATGACTTAAAGGTGATTATAATATCATTACACATATTATCATTCTGCCTGAAAAAAAAGAAATAATCAGCTTTTACCGCCGGTCGTAAAGTCGGACAGTCGTAAGTTGCATAGGTCGTAAGTCGGCGAATAGTTGTACCAAGGCCATGCCAGACCGCAGCCTCACGTAAGCACACTTATAACCACACCACTAGGAGAGCTAAACTACCATGTAACTCTATACAAACATAAATTCTACATACATTCACGACTAGGATGGGAACGTAATGAAATGGACAAAAGATTTTCAAAAAGGGAGTCAGATGAAGACTGATAACAGGAACTACCTTGTGTAGGTCTCACGGCCTCTTGTAGCTTCCTTATTTTCTTATGTTCTTAACAGACTGTGTCAGGGTGGAGAAGTGTGATGAGTGGAGTACCACAAAATCATTGTTTGTACCTATTATGTTCCCAATTCACATTAACGACTTGGTGGATGGGATAAAAAGTTTACATTTTTACGTTATGGTATTAACGTTATGTGAGTTCAGTTGCATGTGATGTAAAACTTGTGAAGAACGTGGAAAATTAGGACAATTGCAGACTGTTACAGGACAATTTAGATAAGATATGTGAATTAATCAGACGTTGAAAGTGGAGTTTAATGTCAAAAGCTCAAAATGCTAGAGAATGTACAGAGAGGTACAGAGCACAAAGAGGATAAGATGGAGATAGAAAATGGGAAGTTAGACAATTACCAAAGCAGGTGAATAGAAGGATCTTAAAGTGATAATTCAAGATGACTTATTTCCCAGGAAATATATTGATAGATTTGCTAGATTTGCTGGTCCAGCATATCAATTCGTAACTAACATTAGCACGACTTTTGGGTACATGGATAAGGACATGCTGAATAATCATATTTGTTTGTGGCCATGATCTACCCTAGGTTAGAGTATGCCATGATAGTATGGTTTCTGCACAAGAAAAAAGATACAAGAAAGATTGAGAAGAACAAAGAGCAGCTACAAAGAAAGTAACCAGTTTGACAGATTTGACATAGGAGAGATTGGAGAAATTGGGTTTGCCCTCATAGGAAGAAAAGAGAGAAATATGAGATTTGATGGCAGTGTAACAAGCAATGACAGGAATGGAAAGAACTGGAAAAAAAGATATGTATGCATGGGATGTAGAAGACACAAGAAGACTTGGATAAAAGCTGAAAAAGATTTGATGCTTGAAGGATATTCAGAAGAACAGTTTTCCTCATTAGTATATAGATATTCGGAATGATGTGGACAATGGAATTGTAGATGACAAGAGTATTTATGAGTTTAAAGTTAAAACTGACCAAATGAGATATGGAGACCAATGAGTATAGATCATTTTCTGTATATCGCAATTATGTGTAACTACTAGGTGAATACAAACAAATAGAAAACACAGCTGAAATACGTAGATGCCTACGTGTATAACTACATGCACATGTACCTGTGTGTGTCCCTACAATATAGGAAAGTTGTGTGTTCATCCCTCCAGTTCCAAGGCAGAGCAGGGAACCTTTGCTCTCTACTCTGGGGGAACGGCCTCCTGAGGCTGTAGACTACCTGGGTGTGTCATATGGTGTCACTCTGCCACTGCTCAAGTTCTGGTGTCGGGCAGGGTATGTGCCACTTTACATCAGGTAAGGAATATATACTTTTACACTTATGCTAGAAAGACATGTTGGTTGGTTGAATACACTCTTGGGACCAATTTTTGTTAAAAGTGTTCATAATATATTTTTCTTTTGGCCAAAGATCTTACAAAACCATTTAAGAATAGGATTGTGGAAATTTTTTATCACAAACATTTAATTAATTGAAGTTCTTACCTTCCTTTGTCTTTGTCTATCTCATCCCGACAAAATACCCCAGCCAGTACTAACTAAGATACTTTTCGGGGGATAGGAGGGTTGAATTGGGTTGAAGGCTTATTAGTACTGCATGCTCTTGGTATTCGGAGTGGCCAGGCCGTGATCAGGCCGGCGTGGTGAGGAGCGGAAGCGGTGTGTTTTGTTACGGCGTCAGGCGGGGTATCAAATCCACACGATGCGGCGAGATATTCTTTATGTCGATAAGACACGTTCTATTGTTTAACACTTATGTCTACAAAAGTTTATATACAACTTCTCAATTTAATCAGAGAAGCCCATTGAGAGATGTTATTAACGGGAGGATCAGGAGTGTACTCACTCTCTAAGCAGGCAGCTAGGTCCCGCCACCAATACCTAGCTATGTGTCCACGTAGGATAGGAGCAAATATTATGACGACGACTAATAGCCAGTCGTTCTAAGTAAAGGTGATAATATAAGGTGCAAATGGTTAATACCACTGGGAATGTTCATTTATCATATCCCAATACTTGTCATGTACTTAAATTACCTTAATTAATACCCATTACCATTGTAATTACATATATATACACATTCCTACGCTCCCCCTATGATGAGCGAACAATGCCTCCCTCTCAAGGGGGGAGGGGAGGAACAAACTACCACTCTCTACTCAATTGAGAGGGTGGTTGGTGGATAATTTCCACAAGGATGATAACATTAAAAGTGTATGTACAGCCCCCCTTGTTGTCAGTAATAGTGTTATCGCCCACAGCTTTCTTCCCATTGTACAATGCGTGATAACCTGCCAGATAACCCTTGGAAAGAGGAAGGATACAAAAAGTGAAAGTGGGTGATTGGAGGTTTGTGGTATGTCATGTCTGTAGACCTTCTTGTTGTTATGAAGTTATAGGGCCAATAGCAATTGATCTGGAGAACTTATTTGGATAGATATTTCTGTCCTTCATAGTGTAGTGATGAAAAATTGAATTAATTTTTTATGCACGCATTTTGTGGTGTACGTGATGCAGTCAAGTATGCTGCAATTAACATCAGAACATAAGAAAATAAGGAAGCTACAAGAGGTCGTGAGACCTACACGAGGTAGTTCCTGTTACTTAACACTACCCACATCCACCTTTCATCCCCATCCATGAATTTATCTAGCCTCCTTTTAAAGCTCCCTAATGACTCCACACTAACTACCTGTCTACTGAGTCAATTCCAATAGTTTACCACCCTATTTGTGAACCAGTTTTTCCCTTTCTTTTTTAAATTACGCTTTTCCAGCTTAAATCCGTTACTTCTTGTTCTACCCTGGTTATTAGCCGTAAGAACTTTTCCTGCCTCTCCTTTATTATATTAGTCTACTAGCCAGCTGGTGAACCTAGAAATGTAGAGTACAGTAAGGTTTTATGCTTAAAATGCAATGTACACATCCTAAGGATGCAGAAACTGCAGGATGCTAATTTGCATATGTTGAGCAATTTGCATAATTGACCTAATTAGCATACAGGGAGGTCCCGTTATACAAGCATTCGGTATACGATAATCCGATGATACGAGATGTGTAAATTAGGGTCTATTTTCAATATACGAGATCGAAAATCCAATGCTACGACATTCAAACTGGGGTCAGTAAAATTATCAAGTTAAAAATACTCGCCCTACCACTCCCAGTCTGGACAAAGGGGGATTTGGTTGACCCCAGTCAGGTCACCCCTAGCAAGCCGTGACCTGAAGGGTAATTAAGCATATGGCGCGGCCTGACATTTAGTGGTAATTAGCCAGGTGTGCGGCTCCAACCTTGGGACCGCAGTCAGTGACCTGAAGGGTAATTAAGCATATGGCGCGGCCTGATCCTTAGGGGTAATTAGCCAGGTGTGCGGCTCCAACCTTGGGACCGCAGTCAATGACCTGAAGGGTAATTAAGCATATGGTGCAGCCTGATCCTTAGGGGTAATTAGCCAGGTGTGCTGCCCCAATCTTAGGACCTCTACACTACCCTCTTTTGTATCACGCGGAGTCCCCTACAGTACAACGTCTTTTTTGCTTGTTATGCATGTTTTATGTTTAATTAATGTGCAGTTATGTTATTTTGTGTGCTATTTTCTCTTTCAGAATGCTTTTTCTACAGAATAGGTAATACAGTGTGGGTAATATAGACGCTGTGTGTTTGTTGTGCTTGCTATAGTTTATTTTAGCTTGAAAAACAAGTTGTTGTTTTTTGTTTGTTTTTTAATTGATGGTCCTGGAACCAAACCAGTTATGTATGGGGTATTTTACCATTAGTTATGTGTTTCGTTATATGAGATTTCGCTTTACGAGTATGCTAGTTGGAACCTAACTGCTCATATCTTCGGGACCTCCCTGTATTCGTATTATCTTCCTTATTAAACCGCCTATAGAATTCCTATGGGTGTCTAGACCTAAGTTTTAAGTTCTCAAAGATGTAAAACTGCAAGATGCTACTGTGTATATTTATATTTTTTCCATAAATTGCCTAATTAGCATATTAATTACGTATGTCACGAAATTACAAATATATTCCCTATTTGACATAACATATGTTTTAAATCAAAGGAAACATCTGTTTTGAATCTAATATTCTTAATCAACATATTATTGTTCTTTAAATCAACAATTAGCACTGCCCACAATGGAGTTGTCGTGGAAATGGTCTGACTGGAGAGAGTCAATACGTGTCTTCCTCTTCATGGTCAATGTCCTTCCTCTCCATATCCTCGTCTTCTTCATATCCCTCCTCCTCGTCTCCCTCGTCATCAACCCTTTGTGTTAGTGGGTTGAAGCATTCCCCCCTCCTTCACACAAGCAGTAGTTGGTGCATGATAGTCCATTTCTCGCACAACTGCACCTCCCGCTGCATGCCTTCCCCTCGGCTTGGCAGTTGCAGCTGATAACGTCCATTAGCTGTTCAGGTGCTATGGGATCCCTGGATAGCACTGGCATCACTTCGTTGTTAGCATCAACTTCCCAACCATAGTCAGTAATTTTGACAGCAGGAAGGCTAGCCTTGGCTGCAGCCTTCCACAGCATGATCTGCAGAAGTGCTCACCGGATGTGGAGGGCCAGGTTACTGTTTGTTGAGGGGAGAGACTTCAATGGTGGTGGGTTTTTACGCTTGCAAAATATTTTATGCCCAGCACCATACATGGAAGCGCATTTATTCTGTCCATAGAGGGCCAGAAAGAATGCTGTACCAGTTTCCGTCAGTTCATACTGGGTGGCATCCTCTTCCCCTAGAACTGTGTCCAATCCAGGGATGTCATTCTGAAGGAGCACTTTGAGAGCAGAGGCCTTTCCCTTCCCATTTGTGTACAACACTGTGTCACATCCAGATAGAGCATGCACACCCAAGATGCCTTTGCATTTCTCCCCCAGCTGGGCTGGGCGACAGTGGCGTTGATGTCGAGCACCGATCTGTCCCATTTCTCCATCTGAACTCGGCATGTCAACCCTCCTTTCCAGCACCAGTACACAAGCAGAACAAACACATCTGTGTTGTCACTAAGAATGCGCACAGTCCGAGCTCCCCCTGACACAGCATGCAGTATGTAGCTTATGAGAGATATGTCTGCTTCATCATGCGTCACAATACTGTCAGCTCTGCTCACAAGTTCAATGTTGCCACCAAGGTCATGCGTACAGAGTACCGTATTTTACGGCTTATATAAACACTGCATCTTGGAAGACGCACCCTGATTTTGGAAAGAAATTTCTAAGAAAAGAAAAAAAAGACCAACAAAACTGTTGTCCGATATAGTAATTTTCACACAAGAACACACTCACTATTCATTATCTTCACTCAGCGGCCTCACTCAAAATGGCTCATCAGCCATTTTTATTTTCTAGCTTGTAGGCGATAGTGTAAGTAAATCGTCATGTTGGCTGGCTGAACATGTACACGCAGGTCGGACGGCGGGAGTGAAAACAAACCCGACCCTGGTGGTGTGCAGCTGCGTGCCTGCCTGGCATGCCGATCACCTGAGTATGACTGTCGTCCTGAGTGTAAACACGTCTCACGTACTCCTGTGCCTCACTACATTCCCTGCCCCCTGTGCCTCACCACGTATTGTTTGAATTTTCCTGTATGTGTGTAGTATTTGTGATGGCTGCATGTACATAAGTATAAAAACTTTCATCTAATGTAACAAACAAAGTTCCTTATACACGGAATGGCTGTTGGCGCCAATCTGCCGAGGCAGAATGGCTCCCGCCAGTACCGCAGTAAACATCACAGCGTGAAGACAGATTAGTTGATTTGAATGTCTTATGGTACACACAACCCTCGTTTTCCCGGACTAATAGGGGGGAGCACTGGTCCGGGAACCGCAAACGTCCGGGAATCGCAACAGTCCGAGGCCATTACCCACCCCCGGACGTTTATCCTACTCTGTTTATCCTACTCTAGTATTTACAGTCCGGCAACCGCCAATATCAACTACCCCGCTGCGGACTTTTACGTCACTTTGTTGTTGTTTTTAAGGCTGCGAGGATCCCTTGGGGATCACTATGACGCCTGGTGTTGTCCTATGATGCTATCACAGGCGCTGTAGTTGACCTGTCTTCCTCAGGAAGGCACAGGTGAGGCGGATGACAGCGTGTTGCTGGGAGGGGTGGACGCCAGCCGCCGCCAGCAGGGTGGGCAGGTCACAGGTGGCGACGTTCAGGGTGAGGAGTTGAGAGCGTAGCACTACACGGTGGGAGTGGAAGCGCGGACACTGCAGCAGAAAGTGTTCAATAGTCTCAGAGACGTTCCTGCACCAGGGGCAGTGGGGGTTAGGGGCCTGACAGAGGCGGTGCAGGTGAACCGTGAGTGTCGTGTGCCCAAATGTAAACAATACGACCGCTGAGCATGCTGCCACCTGGCGGGAGGCCAGCCACCGCCAGCAGGATGGGCAGGTCAAAGGTGGCGAAGTTCAAGGTGAGGAGTTGAGGGCGTAGCACTACATGGTGGGAGTGGAAGCGCGGACACTGCAGCAGAAAGTGTTCAATAGTCTCAGAGACGTTCCTGCACCGTTCATTTTTCAGGGTATTTTTTAGGGGAAAAAGTACGTCTTATAAGCCGTAAGATATGGTAGTTGGGAGAGCTGCCGCTTATTATCTTTGTTCTTCATGATGGCTGCGCTTCCAGGTAGAGGTGAGGTCAAAGTCAACTGGTTTACAGTTGATCCTTCCCCGGCTCTCCTGTGCCTCTCATGATCCTTTGCACTGATACCATCATACCGATAAAAAATGACATAGGTCTCTACTTTGTAGTTGACCAGACGATTTTTCATTCCATCAGCAAGATCTCCAACTGTTCCAGATTATGGCCAGACAATATGGTAAAGCAGTTGCGAGGCATCCTCCAGCAGAACATTCAGAGAAGGAGTTTTTTACGGCAACACCAAGACGCTTGACTAGCAGGGACTTGTTGCCTTCTCTGAGGCAGCCATACTCGTCGATGAGTGATGTAGGCACAGGGCACAGCTCATGCTGGAAGACAACAGAGAAGTTGATGTTCCTTTTTTGTCCAACCACCAGGAAACGAGCGAATATAGCTTGCAGATCATAGACAGTTCTGTCTTTCAGCCTCACACTGCTCTTCAGTAACTGCATGGTCTTCACCTTCTTCTTGATGGGCCTGTGGAAGCAGTCAGGGAGGGATGCAGCAAACTCTTTCTGCATCTCCTGGCCAATCTGGACCGCATCCTGGACATTGATGTCTTTATCTGATGCCACTCGTCCATTGACTATGTTCTACAAGGATGGTGATTGAGCATCGAGTGGATGAGAATGCTTTCGAAGTTCATTCAGTATCCTCTCTCAGTCTTCTCCATCCAAAGCACGCCTCTTTTCACCTTCTTCTTTGTGTTTAGCATGTGAACTAGAAATTTCTTCTACAGTTCTGTACATGTCATTCAGAGCCATGGAGAGTTGAGAGCAGACACCGAATGATTCAATCCAGACAGCAACTTGTTCAGGGTTGGTAGAAATACCCTTCATTCCACCAGTTTGCTTTCCCTGCTTGATATATGTCTGCTCCCCAAACTGATCACTGGATACTGCAGCAGCTCCTTGAGAATGACGACACGTGCGCTCCATCGAGGAAATCTTTCTTGGCATCCTGTGGTAGGTGCTGCATATCCCACAGGTGCCAGGTGATGTACCATGCATAATGATGAGGCCCAGCAAAAACGAAATATGACAGCAGCATCTTCAGGCAGTGCTAGTAGCCAGTCACCCTCACGCTCAGCTCTCAGGAATTGGTGTGCAAGCATTGTGGGTTTCATGCAGCAGTCCACCCAGAGTTTGCCTGTAGGATGTTCCCTTGCTTTCTCAAGGTTTGCAGCAATATCATCATGATTTTTATCTCCTGTCTGCAAGAAATCATGAAGGAGTGCAGCGACGACCATACGAAAGGCTTACATTGCCTTTGGCCATGCTTTTCCACTGAAGATGCTGGCCAAACCACTGTACACTGCACCAACGAGGTCCTCTGCACCAGTACCTTTCATGTTGTACCCAATTGTTCCTAGGAAAGACATCAATGTGTGCATCATTCCTGGTCTCAGGATCACACTTTTCCAGCGTACGGGATCGTTCCATTTGATGAGGCAGACGACGATGTAAAGCTGCATGTCCAATGTTAGTGGACGTGGATCATACCAAGACTCGTGAGTGTACGATTGAGGTAATCCATGGTAGTCATGACAATGTCTGGATGAGACGGAGGAGAATCAATGAGTGGACCATACATACAAAGCGTCTTGGGCTTGTGCATGCCAACCTAAGACCGATCCTGGTGAGCATTAAATCCTGACCATTCCAATGGTTTGTCAGAGTGATGCTGCGAGAAATATGCTGCAACCTTGCTCTGAGCTTTGGCCAAGCTGACTGAGAGTAGTTGAGTTTCGGTGTGAGACTGAACAACCTCTGGAAGAGGCGGTGGCTTCATATGCTTTGGTCCAGTGTAATGCTCAATCTGGAATGATCTTTGAGTAAGGCGGAGTTTAGCTGCTTCTGCCTTTTTAAGACGGGGAATTTTCAGACGCATCACACCATGGGGAGTAGTACTGCCATGTTGAATAATGCCTGCTGGGTGCTGTGTGAGTTCTGTCACCATATGGATGGTGACGGTGACCATATGCATGAATGGCACGACGCCCATTCGGAGTGAAGACAACCAAATCATAGTTGTCACACCAGCTGAATATTGGACCAATCAAGGCATTCAAGCGTTCAATCATGGCGTTCAAGACCCAATGCTCTGTGATACACTTAACTATTTTCAGATACATACTTGGCAGCTGACTTTCGGTAGTCAGACTTCATCATAGGACGCTAGGATACCATGTTCGTTCAAGGTGCTGACAAGATCGGAGCTTCCATATTTATGGTGCAACTTCACTGCAAGTCCCAAACTGGTTTGATTGGTATTTTTGCTGACATGCTGCTGGATACACTGAGATAAAGTGAGTGACGGTTTGAAAGTTTCACCGTTAGACATAAGGCTAGATACAAATGCTAGGAGAGCTGGACTTGTGTCTTGAATGGTTTTCTCATACCGGAAGAGACTTCGGTCATAATCCCGATGCAATGGAATGTTCCTGACTTCTGCCTTGGCCCTTTTAACCCTTACATGGCGGGTGACGTACTCATACGTCCATAGTAGGGTGGACGAGGAAGGCGGGTGACGTACCAGTACGTCATTAAGATTTTGGCCCAATTTTGGTCCCTACAGCAACCTTTTGTTGTGTAGATATGTATTACACTAAATGGGAGTAAATTCCACCACACATATGGTGTCTATGTTGAAATATGTGGTATTACTCGTCCCGACACGTGCCTCATAGCGCAGTCCTCAGCCGACCCGAAAACTGTCATGATGAGAGGGTATTATCTTTTCGCGACATGGAAGTGCAATGCCTTATTAATTTTTGCCTGCTTTTGACCTCTACAGTACCCTTCAGCTCTGTAAGGATATCATATACTCCGCACGATATGCCTCAGTCTGTCATGAGGAGCCAATATATATAGACGCAGAATGTCGTCTTCCGTCAGCCTATATACTGAGCCGTCTCCACCGTCTAAGCGACGTCTAATTTCTACGCCTCTAAAAGCATTGAATAGAGGAAACGAGAGGAAAAAGAAAACTGATAAAAAGAGTGGAAGGAAAAGAAGGAAACATTGGTGATGAGTGATATCCCTGAAAGGGGAAGATAGATAAATGGGGAGATAAGACGATAAGGAAAAGGGGGTCAACAAAATATCCATGTCTCCAGCTAAACTACAACTACTACTATTACTACCACTACTTAAAATAATTACGTAATTAACATATGATAATGATAGTAATAGTGACAAGAAGAAAAAAAATCATAATAATAATAAATAAAATAATAATAATAATAATAGTGAAAATAATAATAATATTTATAATCATAATGATAATAATAATACAAATAATAATAGTTGTTATTATAATGATAATAAGAATGATAAGAGTATGAATGAAATGATCAGTTACTAAATCATCATAGTGTATTATATACAGCAACAATTACTAGGCTACTACTATTACTAGTACAACTATCACCACCACTACTACTACTACTTTTTTTTTTTTTTTTACATTTGTGCCTATAGCGCCTGTAGGCAATGGTGACTCAGGGCTCGGATGGTAGGCTCTGGAGGTTCACTTGAGGGCTGTGATGGTTGGTCCTCGCCCGTGGTGGTGCAGGCAGGATGTTTATAGTGACGCCTGTAGAGGCTCATGCCGCCCCCTGTGTCCTCCGATGCACTCGCAATCGAAGGTAGAGTTGATGGGCAGGGCATGTGGGTGTTCTTAGGCCACTCGACGGTGCAGATAGGTTTTGGTTTTCTTCAGGGATCGAACTCGGGTCACCGAGTACGCCAGTCGGAGACGCTAACCACTCCAGTACCGCCTTCCCACTACTACTACTACTACTACATATTCTACAACTACTACTACTAAAAGTAACAATAATGTTGATAATAATGATAATACAATGAACAGTTACTAGAATCAATACAATGTGTATGGCTAGAAAGAGAAGCCAAAGCCTTGACCATACATACGTTCGAACGGCGGTCAGCTGAGAAAGACTCGTGAGACGCGAAAAATACTTTACTTCATCACCTCACTGTGCGGTATCCAGAGTACCTAGAAAGTTATTTATACTTGCATAACGTAGTAGAAAGATGAAGCTAAATGATGATTATTTTTGCTTCCGTATAGCTTCAGTAGTTATTTTACAAATTGTCGCTGAAAAGAGACGATTTAGGGCAAATTAGCCCGGCTGGTGTGCACGGGGAAGTAAAAAGTTGCAAGCCACGTAAGGGTTAACTAAGCGGTCAACATCATCATCAACATCAAAAGCTTCAGACAGCTTGATCAGTTTCAGAGTCTTGCCAACAAACTTTCAAAATCCAACATTCGAGGAACAACCTTCTAAATACAAAACGACAATCTCCTCACCAAAATACTCGGTCAAGTGCACAAGCATTTGCTTTCTCGTAAGATGACCTGCATTTTGACCGTAACAATCATGCAGCTCAGCAACTGTGCTCGTAATTAACACATTGGCTTTTATATGATTGATCACAGACTTCAACGAATCGGAAAATTATCCTTAAATTTTTTTTTTTTTTTTTTTTTTTAACAATTTTTTTAAAGATATTCGAAAACAATTTTCTAAATATTCTCAGAACAAATTGTTAGAATAACAATGAATTATCATATGCTCATGTCACAAGGAAATTGGTCAAAAAATGGCTGAGAAGATGCAATTCAAAATTTCATCAAAAACCGACAAAAATAGGCTCTATAATTTTTTCTAATTTTTCCTTTCATCTGATCAGCTTGAAATGTTCATGTGATAACAAAGGTACTAATGTACACAACATATAAATTATTCATGACCGTAGATGCAATTTAAAATTCACGGCTGACTCTCCCCTTAAAGTAATCCTCCAGACCATTTTATCATTTCTGATTTAATGTAGTTAGAGTATAGCAATTATCAAGTACACTACCCTCCCGAGTTTCGCGCCTGCTTTCTTCCGGAGGCATAGCGCGAAACTCGCGGATCGCGAAACTAAGTATTGAAAGTATTGAAAACACTAAAAATGCTTATTTAGTCCGGGTTTTTTTTTTTTTTTTTTTTTTTTTTTTTTTTTTTTTTTTTTTTTTTCGTGTGTGTGTGTGTGTGTGTGTGTGCCTCCAGCGCCATTAGGCAGTGACCTCCAGGGGTGGGATGGTAGGCCCTGGAGGTTAACTTGAGGGCTGTGTACCTACCGTATTTTACAGCTTATAAGACTCACTTTTTCCCCAAAAAAATATCCTGAAAATGCCCCAAACCCCTGTCCACCCAACAGTGAATGGGTACTGGGTGTTAGCCTAGGGTTTGTGACCCGCCTCCCGGGGTGGTGGCTTCGGCCAACACTACGTAGAGAAGAGGAGGGAGGAGAGGAGCTTGAGGTTGAGCTTGAGTTGGGAGTCACCCAGCGGATGCTGTTTTGGTTTGAGCGAGTGAGCTTGACACATATCTTGTCAGCTGATGGTTGTGTGACAGTGTTATACGGCAATAACACTGTCACAATGCCTTCCTCTCTTCTCTCCTGCCTCCTCCAGTACCTCCAGAAACCACAGTACCACACACGTCATGGTTAATCACTTATAAAGGAGTATTTTGTGGTCAATAGTAAGGAACGGCGGGTGTGTAAGGTAAGGTGCTACTTATTTCGAGGTGTTACCTATCTTATGTGACACCGGCTGCTCCTGTAGAGAAAAACACAAACAAATGGAAAAAAACAAAGCAAAACTACATACAAGCTATACTAAGCAGGAAGGAAGGAAGACGTGTCCGGTACGTCTCTTATGGGAGGCGGTAGCAGAGTGGTTAGCGTCAAGATATATGTCAAGCTCGAGCACCAGCTTGACAGACGACCTACAAAGTGATACTAAGCAGAAAAGGTCACAAGAAGAAGAAGAAGAAGTCTTCGAGTGGCGTTCTCGGTGATCCGAGTTCGATCCTTGATGAGGGTTGTAAAATCCACTTAAAATCTTTCTCTGCACTGTTGAGTGGCCTAAGAACACCCACAAGTCCCACATGCTGCCCATTAACTCTACCTTCGATTGTGAGTGCATCGGAGGACACAGGGGGCGGCATGAGCCTCTAATCACAGGCGTCACTATAGAAATTCTGTCTGCGCCACCACAGGCAAGGGCCAACCATTACAGCCCTCAAGTTACCTCCAGGGCCTACCATCCCACTCCTGGAGGTCACTGCCTAACGGCGCTGTAGGCACACACACACCAAAAAAAAAAAACGGGAAACTCGGGGATATAATGCGCGAAAGTCGGGATGGTAAGAATTTAGGACTCAGCGCGAAACTCGAGGATTGCGAAACTCGCATAGCGTGAAACTCGGGAGGGTAGTGTATATCAACAATATCAATGTTGTATATCAACAATGTCAGTGTATATCAACAATGTCACTTTTTGCATCCAGTCAGCTGTTTTTAAATAATCCGCAATCAAAATTTGTAAATTTCACAAACTTCCAAAATGCTCCTGACAACTAGCAGACACCATGAATCGATGACGTCACTGAAAGGAATCTTCCCGCTCCCGCTGCAAGCCAGAAGCATGTGAACACGGACAATAAACATGGTACAGGGAGGTCCCGAAGATACGAGCAGTTAGGTTCCACCTGGCACACTCGTAAAGCGAAATCTCGTATAACGAAACACATAACTAGTATAATGGTAAAATATAGGTTTGGTTCCAGGACCCCATCAATAAAAAAATAAAAAAATAAAAAAATGTTTTTCAAGATCAAATAAACTATAGCAAACACAACAAACACACAGCGTCTATATTACCCACACTGTACTACCTATTCTGTAGAAAAAGCATTCTGAAAGAGAAAATAGCACACAAAATAACATAACTGCACATTAATCAAACATAAAACATGCATAACACTCACAAGTGATAATGTTGTGTGGGGAGACAGGAAGCTGGCACGTAGCCAGCTGAGAGTCCCTGTTTTCTCTCTCCGAGGCTCGAGAGAAAACAGGGGTGACTGCGTTTCCAGGGATGACTGGGTTAGAGTTCTTCCTCCTCCCCTTGATCACTTGAGCCCCCTTCACACATTCCATAATCGAACCACGAACGCGCCAACAATGCAGTACGCAGCGCCGTCATGGTCCTGGTTATGGGTCCATCGTGACCGATCGTGACGCTCGTGACGCGCTCGGCCGAGGCCACAAAAAGTTATTGCGTGCATTAAAAATCGGGAAGCTCCCCAATTTTCGTACCCAACGCAGCGGTATCGTAAGTCTATCGTGACGCTATCTTTATCTATGTAGCAGCTTCGTCACACTATCATGATCGTCGTATGTTTATCGTGACTATAAGAAACCGTTACGCGCTCCTTCATCCCTGCCTTTCCCCCCTTTTTTGCACCCCCTTCCGCCTTCCCCCGCCTTTCTCATTCACCTCCACCCACCCCCGACTCCTCACCCCCTACTCCACCACGTGGTGATACCACCCACCCTCGACTCCTCACCCCCTACTCCACCACGCTGTGATACCACCCACCCCCAACTCCTCACCCCCTACTCCACCACGTGGTGATACCACCCACCCCCGACTCCACTCCCCCTACTCCCGCCACCACTTGATACCCCCCCCCCCCCCCCCGACTACCTTCCCCCTACTCCCACCACCCCGTGATGACACCCCCCGTGACTCCCTACCCACTACTCCCACCACCACATGGTGACACTCCCCCCTCGACTACCTTCCCCCTACTCCCACCACCACGTGATGACACTCCCCCCGTCACTCCCTACCCACTACTCCCACCACCACGTGGTAACACAACCCCCCCACCAAAACCACGCCTTCTCCCCCCCCCCCCCCCCGTTTCCCCACCAACTCCCCCTTCCTTATTACAACCCCCCTCCCCCGTTTCCCCCCATTCCCCATCACCAACACAACCCAGTTTCTCCCACTTTCATCTCTATAGTCCCCTTTCCTTCTCCATCACCATGGCAACCCCCACCCACGTGTGGGGCTAGCTCTTGACGCTATCGTGGTACGTTCAGGGCACCGTCATGGTACTGTCGTGGTGGTTATCGTAGCTCTATCGTGACGACAAAATGACCGTTTATTTTCCATTCTGTAGACAGACATTGTTCTTCTCCTAAATCTATCAATAGTGGTGTTCCCCAGGGTTCTGTCCTATCACCCACTCTCTTTCTATTATTCATTAATGATCTTCTAAGTCTAACTCAAAGCCCTATCCACTCCTACGCTGATGATTCTACCCTGCATTTTTCAGCGTCGTTTATTAGACGTCCAACTCAACAGGAACTAAGTGATTCATGGAGAGATGCCACTGAACGCCTAACTTCTGATCTTTCTATTGTTTCTGATTGGGGCAAAGCAAACCTTGTTTTGTTCAATGCCTCAAAAACCCAATTTATTCACCTATCTACTCGACAAAACCTACCAGATAACTATCCCCTCTTCTTCAATGACACTCAACTGTCTCTTTCTTCTACAATGATTATTCTAGGACTATCCTTTACTAAAAATCTGAACTGGAAATCTCACATCTCATCTATTGCTAAAACAGCTTCTAAGAAGTTAGGTGTGCTGTGGCATCTGCGTCCTTTTTTTTCTCCCTCCCAATTGCTTGCTCTCTACAGGGGCCTTATCCGCCCATGTATGGAGTATGTCTCACATGTTTGTGGAGGATCCACTCATACAGCTCTCCTAAACAGGGTTGAGTCAAAAGCTTTTCGTCTCATCAACTCCTCTCCTCTGACTGACTGTCTTCAATCTTTAAATCACCGCCGCAATGTTGCTTCTCTTGCTCTCTTCTACCGTTATTTTCATGCTCACTGCTCTTCTGAACTTGCTAACTGCATGCCTCCCCCACTCCCGCGGCCTCGCTGCACAAGACTTTCTACTCGTTCCCATCCCTATTCTGTCCATCTTCCTAATGCAAGAGTTAATCAGTATCTTTACTCTTTCATCCCTTTCACTGGTAAACTCTGGAACTCTCTTCCTGTTTCTATTTTTCCACTTTCCTATGACTAAATAAATAATATATAATAATATAATAAATTTTCAAAAGAAGAGTAACAAGACACCTCCCGAACTAAATTGGCCTACCCCTTTGTTTTTATTTTATTCTCTTACTGTCTTCTTTATAGGGACTGGCAACTAAGCGGGCTTTGTGTTACCCATTTTTGTTGTGCCCTTGGCCACATCCCTGTGATGTAAAAAAAAAAAAATTCGTGACATAGTCTTACAGCTGTCATGACTCCATCGTGACCATCTTACGACCGTCATGACACATACGTACAGGCAGTGTGACATTGTTGTGAGGCTATCGTGGTCTGCGTTTTTCGTGGTTAAATTTCACGATAGTGTCAATAATCAAATTGGTGGTGCTATCGTGGTTCGATTATGGAATGTGTGAAGGGAGCTTAAGGACAAGGGAGGGATGCAAAGACTTCTTCCACTGCCCACAAACTCGTCTCTGCGCATCTGAATCATTGTACATCGTCCAGGATGTGAATTTTTGTAGGCCACATTGTCGTACCAAGCCACCAGAATTATCATATTTTCAGATTGATTATCGTACAACCTTAGGTAAATTCATATAGTCAGTAAATAACTTTATAATTTTAGTAAATAACTTGAAATTTACTTTAGTAAATAACTTGTAATTTACTTAAAAGGTTGGTGTGTCGGACGAGGGCAATGGGGAACCATCGCAATCGGATGAAGGTGGGGAAACGGGGATGGGTGTTGGTGATGGAGAAGGTTGGGTGTTAGTGGTGTGGATGTGGGTGGGGGAACGGGGATGGGGAAGGGTGTGGATGGGTGTTGGTAATGGGGAAGGGGATGGGTGTTGGTGGGGGTGATGTGGGTGGGGAAACGGGGATGAGTGTTGGTGGTGGGGAAACGAGGATCGGTGTTGATGTGGGTGGGGAAGCAGGGATGGATGTTGGTGTGGGTGGGGAAACGGGGATGGATGTTGGTGTTGGGGAAACGGGTATGGATGTGGGTGGGGAAAAGGAGATGAGTGTTGATAGTGGGGATGTGGGTGGGGAAACAGTGATCGGTGTTGATGTGGGTGGGTAAGCGGGGATGGGTGTTGGTGGTGGGGAAACAGGATGGGTGTTGTGGTGAGAATGTAGGTGGGGAAACGGGCATGGGTGTTGGGGTATGTGGGTGGGTGTTGGTGATTGAGTAGGATGAATAATGGCAGATTCTTGAAGGACTCCATCATCCCTCTTTCTCTCTCGGTGAAACCCCTACTGTGATGTTGTCAGTAATATTCGCAAGGCGGTTGGAATGGGGCAGATATTTTTCCCGCACTTTTTACAAAAGTCGTGTTTTTACAGAAATAAGGCGTGGAAATTAATGATTTTTTGTGGATTAGCTGTTTTGAATGAACATTCAACATACCTATGCAATGAAGAAATGGTCTGGACAGTTACTTTTAAGTCTTGGATGGAGGCAGCATCAATGTTGTCATTGTTGTAAGAATTTCTTTGATTATTTTATTGAAAACCTTAACCTTGTAAACATATTGACTTCAGCCACATTACTGTAGTTCTCTGGATAGATATATTCGGTTTGCTAAGAAAAAGATATATATAGATACAAGGATTATAAATATTTGCTTATGTGATGACACCATAATCATTAGAGATAAAAGCATAAAAGAAATAAGGAAATGTAAAGTAAGTCTAAGGACTGGTTTGCTAATTATGTTACCTCTCCTAAGTTCTATATACAGTGGAACTCCCTTTATCCGGCATCATTGAGACCAAGGGTGAGTGGATACGGGAAAGTGTACTTCAAAAATATTCAAGGTGTACCTTTCAAAAGTGTCCACCAAAGTGAAAATGGTGTTTTTTCTGGACATCTACCATTTTAAATTGTATATAGTACTACATATAGTTTTGTTACATTTGTTCACTATTTCATTATCGTTTGTATCTTTTTTAATATGCCAGATACAGGGAGGTGCCGGATAAAGGGAGTTCTACTGTACTACCCTTTTTTTTTTTTTTTTTTTTCCAAATGCATATAACCAATGATACATGAACCATTGACTTCTTACAGCCAGGTAGCCAACAAAGTGACAGGTGAACATAGCTGTGTCATGGTACATGTGTTGTCAAGCCCAGAGGAAATAAATGGCTCCGAGACCACCTTACTTTGGATGGAAGATGCCTCAATGCAGTTTTTGCGACGGTTCTTTTCTCTGCTTGGAGGACCGCTGAGTGGGCTGCACCCCATGCTAGCCTTGAGAGTGATTCAGGCCCATGCAAAGACAGTGCCATGGAAAGGTTGGTCTGCAATATTTTTGCTATCTTCTTGCTTATATTAATTTTTCTATTCCTTCCTTCCTTCTCTTCTCTTAGGCATATGTTATATCCACATAAAATGTATGGCACCGTACCGTACAAATCAATGGTTACACTCACTGGCGGATTCTGGAAGGGGGCCACCAGCGCCATGGCCCCTTATCACTTATGTATTAACTTTCATAACTATACAGTGGTCCCTCATGTTTGGCAATTTAATTAGTCTAGCCAAACCAGTGCCAAAAGTTAATTTCGCCAAACGCGAATAGTACGTACTTTAAATGGGAAAACTATCCATTAGTCTTTGACGAGGCCCGAGTTAACCCTTTTGACCTTTATTTTTGTACTTTAACTGCTTAACCCGTAAGTGGTCACATTAAATAACACCAATAGTACTCCTGGTCACAAAAAATATACTTTTATTTTTGCCTTCAAATAACCCAAAATGACCCCAGAAAAAAACTGTTTAAAGGTCCCGCGGGGGTTTAAACCTGCCTCGCTAAGCGGTGGTGCCAGATGTACTCACCCCAACGGTGTTGCAGTACTTGCGGTCGGTATGGTAGCCACATTTATACACTTATCACATATTTTTCTATTCTTTATTATATGTGGTGCTTATTTCAGAAAGTCGATAAGCGCCATCAATAAAAAACTAAGAAAATG
Source organism: Chionoecetes opilio (assembly GCA_016584305.1). NCBI lineage: Eukaryota > Metazoa > Arthropoda > Malacostraca > Decapoda > Majidae > Chionoecetes > Chionoecetes opilio. Next base: position 174,766 of record JACEEZ010013848.1, read on the forward strand.
GCTACAAAATGTTTCAATGTTTAAAATGTCATATCTTTTGAACCAAGCATACAAAATGATGAATTCTACATTTTGTATGCTTGGTTCAAAAGATATGACATTTTGAACATTGAAGCATTTTGAAGCCATTTTCTTAGTTTTTTATGGATGGCGCTTATCGACTTTCTGAAATAAGCGCCTCATATATTACAATGCAAAATTATAATATATCACACTAAATTAGGATTATCAAAAGCACACATGGTTTGTTTATATTACAACTTGACAACATCGCTCCCACCACGACTCGTGGATGTAGGAGCGATATTTCATCATTTACCACATTTTTTGTACAATGATCACATATCTAGGATATTTATATCTATGAAGCATGCTTATTTATAAACAAAATCACTTGTTTGCGTGGATCAAGCACTCCATTCACAAAATAATAACACTAATATTACAGAATTATTGATGTGACATTTTTTTCCTTACGCTAAAGGTATTTCTAAGCGCCTTATCTTCCATACTATGTACACAAACATTACCCTGGCCTCTCAGTACTTTGCCAGGGTAAGAGCTTTGCCAGGGTGTTCTCCCCCTGGCTCGAGGAGGCGCGGTAGTGCGGTGTGTGGTCAACATGGAAGGACGAGACGGTCGTGTGTGTCTTGTGGGTGTGGGAGGTGGCAGGCATTGGTGATGGAGAGTCAAGGCAGTGTTGCCACCCTTTTAGCTGGGAATTATCGTACTGGCTCCTCAAAATTATGTTTTTTTTCTGTAGAATTATTGTACAGCCTCCTAAAAAATTTAGTCTTTTTTATCGTACATTATTATTAAATGTATTTCTTTGTGCTTGCTAATTAAATGTATTTATTGAAAACTTAATGTTATTTGTTTATCTATTTTGATTTGCATGATTCAAATTAGGGCATACATTGAAAACATATCCTCTTTACAAAAACAAAAGCGAAAAATAACTTTCAATGGAAGACATAAATGCCATTCTACAGTGTCCGCAAAAAGTATTGGCCGGGCAACGCTAAAAAAAAGTTATTTGGGTGGGTCGGCGTTGCGTAGTGATTCCCTCCACAGCTCGCGTTTGATCGTACGTCTGGCACCGTCACAGGCTGCGAGAAGTGTATGGGGGATGACATGGTGGCATGAATGTCACCAGTGCTCTCTGAGCTTCCACAGGAGGAGGAATGTTACACCCTGCTCTCGTGGTGAATCCTCTATTTTCGCCCACAAATTTCTAGCTGCATAATTTTTCAACCCAAGACACTAGGGTGGCTCCTACCAACTTATCCATAGAAGAAAAAGCACGAATTTTAGCCTGGAAAGCTGATTTTGTCTCCAGTCAAGAAATTGCAATGAGGACAGGGCCAGGAGAGAGGATTATCAGGCGTCTCGTGGTGCTCCGGAAGACCTCCCACCTAACACTGTTCCATAACGTAAAATGTGTTTTGGAATGCCAAAGAAGACTTGCAAGACCACAGAAGACTCCTGAAGCGAGAAGTCATGATGGACCTGCAGGTCACTGCCAATGAACTCAAAATAAAACATCCATTATTGCTGGGAGAGGTTGCTGAATGGACGATACAATACAGATTGCAGAAGGACCTCAACTTAGAGGGATAGGGGGGTGGCCAATTCTTTTTGCAGACACTGTAGATACCGGTAATCAATATGAACACAAGAAAATAAACAGATCATTCAAATAGACATATGGACTTTTGCTTCCAAAGCATACTAAAACAAAATTAAACAACAGTACCCTCCCGAGTTTCGTGCTTGCTTTCTTCCCAAGGCATAGCGCGAAACTCGCGGATCGCGAAATTCGGGTATTGAAAACACTGTAAAAAGGCTTATTTAGTCCGGTGCGAGGTGTACCTACTGTATTTTACAGCTTTTAAGACTCACTTTTTCCCCAAAAAAATATCCTGAAAATGCCCCAAGCCCCTGTCCACCCAGCAGTGAATGGGTATAGGGTGTTAGCCTAGGGTTTGTGACCCGCCTCCCGGGGTGGTGGCTTCGGCCAACACTACGTAGAGGAGAGAAGAGGAGGGAGGAGAGGAGCTTGAGCTTGAGTTGGGAGTCACCCAGCAGATGCTGTCGGTGAAGCCTTTAGTCCGCCGTTCTCCCACACACATATTCTGTCCTACGAGCGATACTTGATCGTGATCTTGATATTACAGGTGGCCTATTCTTCATAGGCCAGGCCTTTGAACCGGTGTTGCACAAAATAAGTAACACCTCGAAATAAATAGAACCTGACATAGCTCACACCCCTGCCGATCCTTACTTATTTACCACAAAATACTCCTTTGTAAGTGATTAACAAGGACGTGTGTGGTACTGTGGTTGCTGGAGGTACTGGAGGAGACAGGAGAGAAGAGAGGAAGGCAGTGGAGGTACCGTAGAGAAGGGAGGAAAGCATTAGTGTAGTGATTAGTTAGTAAGAGCAAGGCATTGAGTGATCTAGCTCTGTACACGTCTTATGTCTATGTTAGTGTGCTTTTATGTATGACAAGGCAGGTGAAGGGATTATCTTGTTAAAAACTTCCATCTCTGTCTCTCGATTCATCTTCTTCTTGTGACCTTTGACGCTTAGTATCGCTGCATAGGTTATCTTCAAACTTCGTCTGCTTCGTTAACAGATTTGTCAACTCTTCCCTTGTCTATTTCACCTGGGATACTAAAACATTTTCATTTGTTTTGGTCTGAGTGATTGAGCTGATGGTTGTGTGACAGTGTTATACGGCAATAACACCATCACAATGCCTTCCTCTCTTCTCTCCTGTCTCCTCCAGTGCCTCCAGAAACCACAGTACCACACACGTCATGGTTAATCACTTATAAAGGAGTATTTTGTGGTAAATAAGTAAGGCACGGAGGGGGTGTAAGGTAAGGTGCTACTTATTTTGAGGTGTTACCTACCATATGCGACACCGGCTGCTCCTGTAGAGAAAAACACAAACAAAAGGAAAAAAAACAAAGCAAAACTACATACAAGCTATACTAAGCCTATTTTAATACTATACTAAGCAAGAAGGTAGGAAGATGTGTCCCGTACGTCTCTTATGGGAGGCGGTAGCAGAGTGGTTAGCGTCTCCGAGTGGCGTTCTCGGTGACCCGAGTTCGATCCTTGATGAGGGCTGTAAAATCCACTTTAAATCTTTCTCCGCACCGTTGAGGGGCCTAAGAACACCCACACGCTGCCCATTAACTCTACCTTCGATTGCGAGTGCATCGGAGGACACAGGGGGGCGGCATGAGCCCTTAATCACAGGCGTCACTATAGAAATTCTGTGCGCCATCACGGTCAAGGGCCAACCATCACAGCCCTCAAGGGAACCTCCAGGGCCTACCATCCCACCCCTGGAGGTCACTGCCTAACGGCGCTGTAGGCACACACACACGCGCACCAAAAAAAAAAAAAAATTGAAACGTGTACAAAGCAGCGCGAAACTCGGGGATATAATGCGCGAAAGTCGGGATGGTAAGAATTTAGGACTCAGCGCGAAACTCGAGGATCGCGAAACTCGCATAGCCTGAAACTCGGGAGGGTACTGTTAATGAGATAAGTAGTGTAATCATAAGTTTGTTAGATTTATATTGTCTCTGTGTCTCGAAGCAGGTGAGCTGCTGACGTGGCAACACTGATGTGGCCAGTCAGGGAAGGCAGCTATCAGCTGTTTGGGTAGGAGAGTCGTAGAGTGTTGACAGAGGTCGGGAGCTCCTGTTTATAGTGACAGTTCAGCAGCTGGGTACATAGCTACAGGGGTATTGACGGATATTTGTTGCTGGAGTGTTCATTAATGGTATCTGATGCTGTTGTTGAAGGATATTGGGTTGTTCTTCATTTGGTGAGGTTTGGCTTTGTCCTGGCAAGTTTGTTGACGTTGAGTGCTGTCAATTGGAGAGTGTGGAGGCCACAACGAATCAAGGTAACGTGTTGATATCATTACATGTATATCTGAATCTACAATTGTGTATTTGTTGATGGTGATTGCCAGTAGTTTATCAGGTACTGTATATAATTTCAGTAATCACTGGATCACACCAAACTGCACATCACACCCAGCCACACACACCACACTACACATCACACCCAGCCACACAACAAAACCATATACAGCTATACCACAAAAAAACCAACACTACACATACACTTACACTACATCATAACCCACCCACAACACATAACCACATCACATCACACATCACAACTATATAGACACAACAACCCATATCACACTCAGCCAGACCGCACAGCCACACAACCCATATTATCACACCCATGACCATAAAGTGACAAACCTTGCCCAAAAAACAGTACCACACAGTGTAACGTAATCAACTGACGTACTTGACAGTAGCTGAGTCTGTAGCTCGCCGCTGGCGTCTCTGCCCAATACTTGTCGGAAACAAGTCAGCAGACAGTACGTGTGTCACGTGTGAGAACGATTAGGCGGCGGCTCATGTGTTCAGATACAAGCATTGGTATGGTCATCAGCTTCAAACGCATTCATAATGTTCGTTTATTAAATATAGCAATAAAAGAGCGTTATTGCTAGCAATTCTAAATAAATTATTGTCATGTAAATAAAAGGTAAATATTATTATGTTTCATCTTGGCAGTTTACTGGTTTCCTCAACTGTAACAATTATGGTATAGAGTTGAAAAATCACCTGTCACCTTGCGGGCCATGAGTTTGACACCCCTGCTTTAAGAAATCAGTGGAACAACTGGGATGCCGTCTATCGATCCACTGGGCCCACACTCGCTGGGCAGCACTGTACGGTTGCTACACTCACCACGCACAGGCTCTGAACGGGTCACAAGGGACATGTGAATATTCCCTTTCATACTCTCAGCTGCTTATCATGCAGATCTCTTTTTTTCTTTATTTGTTTTGCTCTTATTGAATCATGGTTTATTTGTTTTGTTTTCTTTACTGATGAATCTAGAATTATCGTATAATATCGTACGATATGGTTAAATTATCGTACAAAACGTACGATAATGAAAAACACTCATACATCGTACCAAGGGTAAAATAATAGTATATGTACGATAATTATCATACGGATGGCAACACTGAGTCAAGGTCGTCAGACTCGGTGATGTCCATATCAGAGTTACTTGGGACATCGACTGTGATCAGACTATCAGACTACATCTTGTCGCTTGTGACTAAATGTTCGCTAAAGCTACGTCCACACTAGGCATTACGATGCGCATTATAATGCTGGAACTCGATTTTTGTTGAGTGATGCTGGGGGCAAATCTAGCGTGGGGCATTTCTGCAACGTAATGCGCGCATCAGTAGCCGTAGCCGTCTGGCTCTCTCTGGTACAAGTCAGCCAATGTTATGATTCAGTAAACTCCCGCCCGCATCATGTGCTGCGGGAAGTAATGTGCGCATCACGTCAACACTAGTGTGGACACACATCCGTTCTGCATCACTTCCTGCATCACATGATGCGCATCGTAATGCCTACAAGATGTACACACGGTAGCGTGTGGCATCACTGACAAGCGGTCCGGCAGCTTTGTTGATCAACACGTCTTTGTTAGTAAACGGATTGTCCCTCGTAAACAGACTGTTGCTCACACGACACCGGGAACAGACCAAAGTTTTCTGCTTCTCATTCATCATCTTCATCATCAATATTCTGATTCTGTACATAATCAGGATCAGCATCACTATCATCAGCACTAATATCGCTGTCCATGCACCACTCATGATCAATAATTTCTGCCTCACCACAAATTATTTCGTCCTCAATTTTTGTTTGTGTGAGCAAGGCGAGATGATGCGCACTCGTCTTGGTGATGTATGGGGGTTACTGACTCACTGAGGGACAGTGGAGGGGGTGGGGGGTACCGTGGTGGGCGTCCCATCTGTCAGAGTGGCTGGAAACTGTAGGACAAGCCACCGGACTCTCCCAGGAACATAATAACTACCGTGAGCAGAATTTTCAAATCCGTATGTGGCGGGAAATTAAAGAACGTACTAGAACTTTGTTGCTCACAGATAAGGCCCTCTGTGATGACGTACTAGTAGGCTGTTGACCACCTACGGATTAAAAGCAAAGAAATTACAGCTAAGTATTAATTATCCGACCTTGGGGGGACCGAAGGTAGGTCGGATAATTGGAATAGTCGGATGTTCGGATATCACAGTAACCATAAACGTAAGGACAAAATGGTATATAACATAAAAGATGCAGCTCTTGAAGGCCGATCCAGTGGTATACGCGAAAGTAAAATTCATGGATAAATAAAGCCACAAATCAATGTTTTCTAAAAACTAAAAAAAAAAACTAAGTAAAATAAATGGCCAAAACAAGACACAATGTGGTGGTGAAAAAAATCGGTTGTTTGGACAAGTCGGATGTTTAGAGGTCGGATGTTGGGAATTTGGCTGTATACATAAAACATTAACAGCAATATAAAAGACAACAGATAATAGATAACAGATGTTATTTACCATGAATTATTTAGAGTTAGGTGCCGATGTAATGCATAATACAAAGAAAAACAAGCTGGGGCAACAAGGTGGTGCCAAAATGCTGCCAAAATGCTGCCAAAATGGCCGTCAGATGTAAATATCACCCCCCTCCCGCTGCTGCTCTCCACTGTAAAACGTCTGATATCTCGGGTCTGCCGCTTCACCTGGGATACCTCGCTAGGCAACACCCTCCGTGCCACCACCATGGGTCATTACTGCTCAGACTCCTCCCTGCACCCATGGATAAGAAAAACATCCCGCTTCATGGATGTCTTCCTCACCCACCTGCGGGCTGCCGCCACACAACACTCACGTCCCACCTGCACCGCCTGCACCTCTCACCAGACCCGCACTGCCCCTGGTGCAGGAACGTCCCAGAGTCGATTGAGCACTTCCTGTTCCACTGCCTTCGCTTCCATTCCCACCATCAACTTCTATGCAATCAGCTTATCACACCGAAAGTCACCACCTTTAACCTGCCCACTCTGTTCAGTCTGCTGACCGCTGTTGCCGGCAGCCGACTACAGACAGAACAGGGAAAGAACGGAGATGATAACAGTAGTGAAACGTGAAATAGGAATAAACAGTTGGAAGTTGATGATGGAAGGGAGACAGAAAAATGGTGATGGAATTTTTGCTGGGACTATTATTGATAAAATGAATAGTGAAACAAAGAGAGTGTTAAAGTTTTCTTTGAAGACGTCAGCACTCGTCTCACCAAAAATTAATTTGAAGCGCCAAATTTTGATTCTGGTACCATATCAAACCTATCGCCAATACTGTGTTTGGCCAAGCTGGAACTCGCCAAATGCGAGGGACCACTGTAGTGTAATCCCAAACTGTCTTTTATACTTCCTTTCTTCTTGCACCTAAAAGATCCCAACACTTTCTATCCTTGTAAGCCCCTTTCTCTTGTTTCTTCCTCCATGCTTCCATACTTATGCAGTATGAAACTAAGTTGTTTAAATTCTTCATTTTTTTTCCACAATCTGTCCATTTAAACATATTTCAGACAGAACAGGCCCCACGTTCTTCTTATTTTTGAATCTACAGAAAAGTTACTTTACTATTATCAAATACAATCCCTTTACTTTCGTTCACAATGCTTTTGACCTATCATGAACAATATTAAAGTCAATAACCAATTATGTAATATTATTGTGAAATTATATTTTTATACGCATCATGTATTGCACCACATTATGTTCATCTGAGGAGGCTGGATATCTTCCTCGTCTTAAATGGTTAATGCTGCTGTCAGCATACATGGTCTCATTTGTAAATCCTTTTTCCTTTTTATTCTACAAGTATCACGGTCATCTGCACACAGCATTATTTTAATTTATAGATAGATTCCATAGAGTTTGCTTTACAGTACAGGGAGGTCCCGTTATACGAGCATTCGGTATACGAGAATCCGATGATACGAGATGTGTAAATTAGGGTCTATTTTCAATATACGAGATCGAAAATCCAATGATGCGACATTCAAACTGGGGTGAGTAAAATTATCAAGTTCAAAATGCGTGCCCTACCACTCCCAGGCTGGACAAAGGGGGATTTGGTTGACCCCAGTGAAGTCACCCCTAGCAAGCCGTGACCTGAAGGGTTAATTAAGCATATGGCGCGGCCTGACATTTAGGGTTAATTAGCAGGTGTGCGGCCCCAACCTTGGGACCGCAGTCAGGTCACCCCTAGCAAGGCGTGACCTGAAGGGTAATTAAGCATATGGCACGGCCTGACCTTTAGGGGTAATTAGCAGGTGTGCGGCCCCAACCTTGGGACCGCTACACTACCTTCTTTTATATCACGCGGCGTCCCCTACATTACAACGTCATTTTTGCTTGTTATGCATGTTTTATGTTTAATTAATGTGCAGTTATGTTATTTTGTGTGCTATTTTCTCTTTCAGAATGCTTTTTCTACAGAATAGGTAGTACAGTGTGGGTAATGTAGACGCTGTGTGTTTGTTGTGTTTGCTATAGTTTATTTTAGCTTGAAAAACATTTTTTTTTTTTTTTTTTTTTTTTTTAATTGATGGGGTCCTGGAACCAAACCTATATTTTACCATTAGTTATGTGTTTCGTTATACGAGATTTCGCTTTACGAGTATGCCAGGTGGAACCTAACTGTTCGTATCTTCGGGACCTCCCTGTATACTAAATTCTTGTATATCAAAGATAATGATGCGTATGTAGGTTACACGAGGATTTGTTCCCGAACACCAACACCACCAATTCATGACAAATGTATTAGTTTTCTAACAAGGATAGGCATACATACAAACAACAATAGTCATTTAACTTTTAAAGTTCAGATTATTCTACATTTCTAATAATGCCCAGAATGAGGAAAACTGACTTAAGGACGTCACTCCGCTTTAGAGGAGCAAAAAAAAAAAGGTGAAAATTTGGGAAAACTTGGTAAACATCAGCCTGATGTGTTGGTAGTACCATCCCGAAAGATTGCTGTCATTTGACCATTTTTTCTATTTTTAATAAATAGTATATGTACTTTCGTTAGGCTGGCAATGATTTGTTTACATATGACGTAATAGCACGTGGGCAGCTCATTTATAATATTTTTTCACTTTTTTTTCTTGGTTTTGCTATATTTTTTTGTCTGAAGAAACAAAAAAAATATATAATAATAATAATAATAATAATAATAATAATAATAATAATAATAATAATATAAAACTTTGACGGCCGTTTCGTTTTTGCCTAAGATAATGTCATTCAAACTCTTACTACTCTGGCAATTCTTGTCCGATTTGCATCAGTTTTTTTTTTTTATTTGAAAGCTGACACTTTTTTCTATGTCTTGGACTGGTCAAAGGTCTGGTAAGTTGAATATTTGACTTTATATTGAAGTTTATGTTATTACGTGGGTGAAATACGAGGGAAAACATTTTGAAAATCGAACAAAGCATACATAACCAATGAACCTACACCAGAAAAAATCTGTCCAAGTTTGGCACTATGCCCAATATTTTTCATAAAAAAATAACCAAGGCAGAACTCCTAATAGCTAGTGACTAGTAGCGGTATGAATAATTGACTAATATCGCAGACAAATTCAAATTAATTATTTTTATGTCTTGTATTTATTTATATAATTTAATGAAACTATCTGTATAAGTACCATCATGTGCACAACATTGAGTAAAACAATTAGCATCATAGCTCAATTAGGGGAAAATGTTGAATCGTAAGCGGAGGGACGTCCTTAAGCATCAGCAAAAAGAATAACCTAGAATCTAGATACATGCTGGTGTCAGCAGATTTTATTATATGTACCTTTATTTATTTTATTTTTTATTTTTTGCTTGCATAAATGGTCTTGAAATATCATATAGTGATAATGTCAAATGCAAAATGATGATAGTACTCACAGGCTTATATTTGTTGAGCAATGACCGCCAGTGGGCATGGATGGTGTGCCTGAAAGTAATCGCGTTGTGACCGTAAAGTTTATTTCCACTAGGAAGGGAAATGATTTTGTCTATATACCGCTAATTTTCACTGTTTCATCATTTTCAAGTGCAGTACACCTTTATATACAAAACTTTAATGATGTGATGCTTTTTGTTGCTCGCAGTTTTGTGCATCACCCACATCATCACCAAGTCTTGTACAGTATGATGGTCAATGAAAGACAATGCTATACCCTAAACGTATGCAGTTGGGCTGCCAACGGTCCCCAAGCAATGAGCTCTGTAGCAAGGTTAAAGGAGGAGGGAGGATGTATGGGAGACTCAAAGTCAACCCATAATGAGAAAAAAGAAACGTAGCGTAGAGCGAGACAATGACTCATCACAAGGCCCTTATAATGGGGCCCCAGTATTGCCCCAACCACTGTGTAATATTGTCCTATCTTGGGATAATGTATGGAAACCTCTTAGCCCACCCAGCACAAATTGCTAATGGATTGTAATTCTAATAATTGGCGTGTCGATACCCAGGGGAAAAAAGTTTCACGGCTTTAAATTTATACCGTTGATGCCGTGCAAGTTAAAAGTATTTTCTTTCTTTGTTTTTTCTACATTTTGAAGCACTGAAGGAATACTATCTGAAAAATCTACATATAATGATGATGATACAGTTGAACACCTCTAACTCGGACTATATGGGTTTGAGACTGTCGGAGTTATAGGAAATACATTTTTACTGCCTTGGAAAATGTGATTTTCACCTTACCGTAAATAGCGACCAGTCGTACAAGTCGACTAGGCGTACAAGTCGACCTCAAGATTATTATCTCAAGATTACGGGTTAGGCCTATACTTGCCATATAAGTCGGCCCCAAAAATACGGTAGGCCACTGGTAGGCCAAAGCTTAAATGTGGATAGGCTACGGTACGATATACAGTAACCTTTCGCAAAAACATATAACACCACACCACTTATATGAAGATATGAATCTTTACTATAGGTCCGCGTCTTGTTTTCACTTGAAAAACACCATAGTCCCCTGATAGTACCGCTACATACTGTATATTATAGTAAAACGCGGTAGTATGACTGGACTGCACTTACCGGTGCCCTCCGCGACATTGGACTGTTCTGGAAGTGGCACATATTGTACATATTGTAGTTGTCTGACTGGCCGCTTGGGTTCAGTGGCGTTCCAGTCAGTGTTTACAATCTGTGTATCAGCTGTTGGAAGCAGCCTATGGTTTTGTGTTGATATAAACTGAATTTTTATTATTATTTTATTATTTATATATTAATCTGTGTGTTAAATATGTTAAGTAAGTTCACCGAGCACAAGTTTTAGTTGGAAATATTTGTGGTAACCTGTTGGAGTTACAGTAAGTGGTGTACAGCTATTGCTAGTAGTGCTGATCCACTTGTTTGCCACTCGGTGGTAAAGGTTCGCATTTTATCCTAGCCGTATAAATCGACCCCTAGTTTTGGAGAGATTTTTTCAGGCTCAAAGAGTCTACTTGTACGCCGCCATTTACGCTAAGTGGATCGTCCGATAAAGATATTGAATAAAATCGGGAAAAAATTATAATGCACACAAACCTTGATTTCCCGGATATCGGATTTGCCGGATAAAATCCGAGGGTCGGGGATATGTCAGAGTCCACAGACAATTTATTTATTTATTTATTTATTTATTTATTTTTTTTTTTTTTTTTTTTTTTTTTTTTTTTTTTTTTTTTTTTTTTTTTTAGCGTTGAAATGCCTGGTCCTGTTCGTAAATTGACAAAGTTGTCCGGCGGTCCGAGCGTCTCCTGTCACCCCTGGTCAGTGTACGCGCCTCCCGCTAGATGGCAGCCTGCTCAGCGGTCGTATTGTTTACATTTGGGCACACGACACTCACGGTTCACCTGCACAGCCTCCGTCAGTCCCCTGACTCCCACTGCCCCTGGTGCAGGAACATCTCTGAGACTATTGAACACTGCTGCCTCCCGCCAGGTGGCAGCATCCAAAGCGGTCGTATTGTTTATATTTGGACACACGACACTCACGGTTAACCTGCACCGCCTCCGTTAGTCCCCTGACCCCCACTGCCCCTGGTGCAGGAACGTCTCTTGAGACTATTGAACACTTTCTGCTGCCTCCCGCCAGGTGGCAGCATGCTCAGCGGTCGTATTGTTTACATTTGGGCACACGACTCACGGTTCACCTGCACCCCCTCCGTTAGTCCCCTGACTCCCACTGCCCCTGGTGCAGGAACGTCTCTTGAGACTATTGAACACTTTATGCTGCCTCCCGCCAGGTGGCAGCATGCTCAGCGGTCGTATTGTTTACATTTGGGCACACGACACTCACGATTCACCTGCACCGCCTCCGTTAGTCCCCTGACCCCCACTGCCCCTGGTGCAGGAATGTCTCTTGAGACTATTGAATACTTTCTGCTGCCTCCCGCCAGGTGGCAGCATGCTCAGCGGTCGTATTGTTTACATTTGGGCACACGACACTCGTGACACGGTTCACCTGCACCGCCTCCGTTAGTCCCCTGACTCCCACTGCCCCTGGTGCAGGAACGTCTCTTGAGACTATTGAACACTTTCTGCTGCCTCCCGTCAGGTGCCAGCATGCTCAGCGGACGTAAAAGTCCGCGGCGGGGTAGTTGATATTTGCGGTTGCCGGACAGTAAATACTAGAGTAGGATTAACGTCCGGGGGTGGGTAATGGCATCGGGCTGTTGCGATTCCCGGACTTTTGCAGTTCCCGGACCAGTGCTCCCCCCTATTAGTCCGGGAAAACGAGGTTTGTGTGTATTTGAAAAAATTCTCTGAGGTATGGCATGGCCCTTAGCAGTATTGTATTAGTGTTTTAGAGCCAAATTCCTATTATTAACTAGTAACTATAGCTGATTTTGCCCCCCCATTTCTTGTTAGCATTGAGTATAGTATGTGAAAATTCCTACAAAAATTTTTCTAACTCAAAAACCAGCAAAAACTGAGTACAGCTGTCCATGTCTAGTGCTGTCTGGTATCTTTTCACGGAAGACTAGAGTGGTGGTGGACTGTTGCGTTGCTCCTGCCACGTCTGGTCTTGCCTTCTACTCCAGCCATTTTTACAGTAGTTTCTCGCTGTCTTTTGACTGCTTAGCCATGCCTCGCCCTTCAAAGCGAAAGATTAGAATGATATTCACTTCACTTCACTATATGATATTTGCATGAGGATAGCTTCAGAGATGAAAAGGCAAGCAAACAAAAATAATAAATGAATAAATGAAAAATAAATATACCCAAAAAAAAATTAATAATAATACTTGCACTTTTGAGAGAGGGGGAAGGGGGACTAGGAGCATGAAAAACTGTTCTCTAAACAAATGGGTTTCTTTGAAAGATGTGACATAATGAAAAAAAAGGTATATCATACTTGAAATTCCCTCAAAATGTATGATACATGTCTGCGACTCATTGAAAGACTGTCGGCCCATATCTCAAAACAAGGTTTATGAGGTTTCAAAAGTCAATATCTGAGCCAATTTTTTATTAATATTTGTGAAACAAAAGCTAGAAGCAAGATAAATCATTGTTTTTTAAACTAATGGGGAGGTTTTTTTCATATTTATGAACAGAAGTTTTTTTCTTATTTTTTCTTTTCTTTTTTTAATAAGAAAAAACATTAAAAGAAAAAAAATGTATCACTCCATTGTTTTGAACATCAACAATACATCTTTCATCCATACTTGTTTGAAAACTAATGAGAAAATAATAATGGAGAAATAGGATTTTTAACATTTTGAGGGGGAGGGAAATGGGGCAAGAAAGGGGATGGAGAAGGGGTTTGCGGCATAATGGTGATGTATGTAATGCCACTAATTCATGTTATAAATTTCACAGGTATTCAATGAAAATTAATGTCTATGGCACAGTCAGTATTTTGCCGGATGCTCCCCTAAAGAGTTAAGATTAAATTTCAATGAGTGCAAGATAAATTGACACTATTTCTTGCAGTTTGATGCTGAAATATCTGATGGTCACTCCAAGCAATTTCATAACAGATGAATATATCTGTGCTTTCATCAATTATTATGCTGTACTTTACACCACCTATGTCTTCCCACAAGCTATCAGTGAATTGAGGTGCCAACACATTTACAATCATATTTTTGCACTTGTTCCTGTGTAACTAAATTTGTTAAGCCAAAGTACCCACAAGTACAAGTACTGGACAGGATGGAATCACGAACAGCCATTCGTAAACAATTCGTATAAAAAACAGCATTAATATTGGCAAATGTTTTCAGCAATTGAGTGGGAGGAGCTGGGGACACTTGTGACTGGTCATGACTTGCTGCGCCTTGAGAAGTATTCCAAGAATCTCGCTGACCGCCATCTCATAACGGATATTCTGCCCTATATCGCTGTCCTCTTCTTTTCTCACAGGTTTCCAACACTCCATCTCTCTCCAATTCAGTCTGTAAGAGTCTATGTTTACAGGGTACTCATTACAAATGTAAAATGCCTGAGTTTGGAAAGTTATGAACCAATTTTCATTTTGTTTTCACTTGTTAGTAGACCAATACAAGGAGCATTAACTGACTTTTTTTCTCTCTTGGTCTCTGCTCTGAGTCCAGAACAATAAGGGAAGATGTGGAAAATTATGGATCATAATATTTGGTAAAAAAAAAAAAAATCCTATTTGAGAATGGTGATTTCCATACGTCTGAAAGCTTAGAAAGGGTTGTTTTATGCAGGGGTTATGTTGTATGCAGATAATTAACATTTGATAAGAAGTTTCAATACAGTCGACCTTTATCATTTAGTTTTAAAGAATAATGAGAAATTGGTAAGAGATGCAGCAGAAAAGAAAAAGTGTTAACATTTATGATTTGAAAGAGAAGAATATCTTGTTGAAAATAAAGAGAGACAGAGAAGAAATATAAACGGTAAAAGACGTGTTGATGAAATTGAATGATAAAGAGGAAGAGGCAAGACTTGTAGATAAAGTGGAAGAAGTCGTAAGATTGGGACCTTATGCAGAAGGAAGAGATAGACCAATAAAACTGAGATTAAAATCACAGACTGCAACCAAGGAAATCCTGGTGAGAGCTTTTAGGCTGAGGTCAACGGATGATTACAGGGAAGTGTATGTGAAAAAAAGCAATGAATGAAGAGAAAGGGAAAAAGTTAAAGGAAATGAAAGAAGAAGTAAGGCAGAAAAATTAAGAAAGCGGAGGAAGATAAAGCATTTTTTTTTTAGGGTACTAGACTAGGGTGCTAGGGTCTTTTTAAGGTTCATAATGTGGTATATATAGAAAAAGACTAAAGGGAAATGGTATGAAGAAATATTTAGTTAAAAGAGGAATGGAAGTGATGTACACGAACATAGATGGGATAATATCAAGAAGGCTGAAACTAAGAGATTACTTATCAAATACAGATCCAGACGTGGTACGTGGCGCATCTAACAAAATATTCATTAGTAGAAGAAGACCAAGTGGTGATAAGTAATAAATACAACATGTGGAAAAGAGACAGAAGTGGTAAAGAGGTGGTGGAGTTATGATAATGACAAAATTTGGGATGAAAGTAAAAAAGTGGAGTATGGAGAAGGAAGAGCTGAAATAGTGATTTGTAAAAAATAGAAGACAGAAATAGAGAAACATAGACTATAGTGGCAACCTATGTACCACCCTGAACAAATACTTGCAGTAAGGAAGAACATGAGAAAGTATTAGAGGATAACTTGAAGTACACACCAACCTCGATTTCCCGGACCTCCATTTCCCGGATATCGGATTTGCCGGACAAAATCCGAGGTCCGGGTTTTTTTTTTTTTTTTTTTTTACGTTGAAATGCTGGTCCTGTTCGTAAATTGACAAAATTGTCCGGCGGTCCGAGCGTCTCCTGTCATCCCTGGTCAGTGTCGGCGCCTCCTGCCAGGTGGCAGCATGCTCAGCGGTCGTATTGTTTACATTTGGGCACATGACACTCACGGTTCACCTGCACAGCCTCCGTCAGTCCCCTGACTCCCACTGCCCCTGGTGCAAGAACGTCTCTTGAGACTATTGAACACTTTCTGCCGCCTCCTGCCAGGTGGCAGCATCCTCAGCGGTCGTATTGTTTACATTTGGGCACACGACACTCACGGTTCACCTGCCCGGCCTCCGTTAGTCCCCTGACCCCCACTGCCCCTGGTGCAGGAACGTCTCTTGAGACTATTGAACACTTTCTGCTGCCTCCCGCCAGGTGGCAGCATGCTCAGCGGTCGTATTGTTTATATTTGGGCACACAACACTCACAGTTCACCTGCATGGCCTTCGTTAGTCCCCTGACCCCCACTGCCCCTGGTGCAGGAACATCTCTTGAGACTATTGAATACTTTCTGCTGCCTCCCGCCAGGTGGCAGCATGCTCACTTGCTCAGCGGTCGTATTGTTTACATTTGGGCACACGACACTCATGGTTCACCTGCACAGCCTCCGTTAGTCCCCTGACCCCTACTGCCCCTGGTGCAGGAACGTCTCTTGAGACTATTGAACACTTTCTACTGCCTCCCGCCAGGTGGCAGCATGCTCAGCGGAAGTAAAAGTCCGCGGCGGGGTAGTTGATATTGGCGGTTGCCGGACAGTAAATACTAGAGTAGGATAAGCATCCGGGGGTGGGTCGGACTTTTTTTTTTTTTTTTTTTTTTTTTTTTTTTTTTTTTTTTTTTTCTGTTTAGAGGATAATTCCTGGACTGTTGCGATTCCCGGACTTTTGCGGTTCCCGGACCAGTGCTCCCCCCTATTAGTCCGGGAAAATGAGGTTTGTGTGTACTTAAGTAAAATAATCAAGAGTAGTAAAAAGGTACTGTTGGTTGGAGATTTTAACTGCAATGAAGTAAAATGGGAGACATTTGAAGGAGGAAATGAAAATGCTTGGGGGGATAGATTGTTGAGGCTTACAATGGAAACCACGATGACTCAGTGGGTGACAGAAAAGCACAAGATGTAGGGGAGATGATGAACCAGCAAGACTTGACTTCGTGTTAACGAAAGGTATGGACCTAGAAAAAGAGATCAATTATGTGTGCCCCATTGGAAAGAGTGACCATGTAATTTTATAAATGGAGACTGTAAAGGATGTAAAGGAGGAAGGTGAATCGTACAAAAGGAGCAGAAGAGACTGGAAAAACTAATATGGAAAGCTGAAAAGTTCTTTGAAGAAATTGACTGTGGAAAAATGAAAAGAGTGAATGATGTGCAAGCGAAATATGATATGTTTCTGGGTTAAAAGAAAGTGAGGGATCCAGGGGTAGTTTCACGAGGGGGGAAGGGGTTAGCAATTTTTCAAGGATGATTAACTTTTGCGATCATCTCATCTGTCACTTTACCTCCGTGAATGTTAAGGGACAACTTAATTTTCTTAATTTAATTAAGATTAATTAAATTTCTAATTTTTCAATTTAACTCTGTGCCATCAAAGTTAGAAAAAATGTTAGTAATTTTTTTTTTTTTCTTTTTTTTCACAAAAACCATTCATGATAAATTATGTTCATGAAATATTAGATAGAATTTTATAACATTACAACCTTACACAAAAAATATAATCAGTGTCATCTGTTAAGGATTTAAGTTTGGTGCAAACTATCTCCTTAACCCGTAAAGCGCGGCTATGCCCATTTGGTCTCCACTAAGAAAACCCGAGTATGCCCAATTGGGCGGCCGCCAAATTCAAAACGGTGGGCTAATTTCTCGGCCGGTGAAATCTGGCAACTCTACTTTACCTGAGAATGACCCAGGGGTCACACATAGGCTCAGTGACCCAGTGACCAGCATGGAAGGTGAAGGTGCTGACAGGTATCTCCCTATCGCGGGCAGAGAGATTAGAGAGAAAAACCCTTGCGGCCTGTTTTCTGTGAACGAGCTGTACCATGGATTCCATAAACCTCAACGCTCTTCATCTTGCAAGTACAATCATAGAATAACCACAAGACTTTAGCTAAAACAAATATTTTTAGCGGTTGCACAAATATATGGCGAATACATTGATATACATTTAAGTTTGTTTAGAGACTATAAAAATTCTGGCAAAAGTCCCGCGTACACAGAGATATTGTCACACAGGTATCCGCAGTTTATGGGTTAAGAGAGCTGTATGAGTGGATTCCCTCTCAAACATGAGAGGCTTACTTCATACATGGGCAGATATGGCCCCTGTACAGAGCAAGCAACTGGGAAGGAGATACAAATTAGACGCAGATGCCACAGGACAGCCAACCTCATGGAAACTTGTCTTAGCTGGAGATGAGATGTGAAATTTCAAGTTAAGATTTTTAGTAAAGGATAGCTGAAGAATGTTTAGTGTGGAGGAGGGCCAGTAGAGTGTCATTGAAGAAGATTGGATATTTATATGGAAGGTTCTGTAGAGTAGATAGGTGAAGAAATTGAATTTTTGAGGCATTGAACAAAGCAAGATTTGCTGTGCCCCATTTAGAAATTATAGTAAGATTAGAAGTCAGATGCTCTGCGGCGTCCCTTCGTGAATTTGTTAACTCCTGTAAAGTTGGACGTTTCGTAAATGTTAAAAAATGCAGAGTGGAGTCATCAGCATCAGAGTGGATAGGGCATTGAGTTAGACTTAGCAGATCATTAATACATAAGAATATACATAGAAGGAACATATACCAGGAGACCCTTAGGTCTATAACGAAGGTATCTGCTGAACTATATATATACTACTAACTAACAAACTAAGTGATCAGAAAAACACTTGGAAAAGAACACCATGCACCTAAAGAGGATAGGAACATGGAAATTTCATAGTGCAGAATAAGAGGAATGTAGTATGCTAACTAAAGCTAACTATGCTAACTAATGAATAATAGAAAGAGAGTGGGTAATAAGAACATACGAACATAAGAAAATAAGGAAGTACAAGAGGCTGCGAGACCTACACGTGGTAGTTCCTGTAATAGGACAGCCCTGTGGAACATCACTAAATAAATTTAAGAGAAGAACAATGACCGTCTACAGTAGCCGCAATAGAATGGTTTGAAAGGAAACTGAAGATGAATGAGCAGAGAGAAGGATAGAAACTGAAAGAGGGAAATATAGAAATTTAAGATTTGTGCCAGACTCTATATCAAAAGCTTTTGATATGTTACAGGGCAACAGCAAAAATTTCACCAAAATTATTAAAGTAATCATCCAGACCATTTCATCATTCCTGATTTAATGCAGTCAAAATATAGCCATTATCGAATATATCAACAATATGTTGTCACTTTTTGCATCCAATCAGCCGTTTTTAAATAATCCACAATAAAAATCTGCAAATTCCCCGAGCTTCCAAAACGCTCCTGCATACTAGCAGCCTCCCCCCCCCCCGCGGTAATACAGAAGCACGTAAACACAGAAATAAATATAGTACTTGAAGAATTTCGGGTGTTTCTTCTTTTTTTTCTTTTTTTTCAATATGGCACATACTTGCATCCTTTATGGATGCAGCAAGAAAACTGTGCCTTTCCAGATAGCTTAGCACCCGTTTCTGACCGATACGGCCACGATAAATGTGTGGAGATAGTTTGCGCGTTGGGGAAACGCAGGCTGTATGATGCACTTTGTCGGCCTCCCGGGACGTTATCAGCAAGTTTTGCTCCGTGGCGGGAATGGGGCTGATTTTTTCCCAGGGCTTTTTACAAAAGTCGTGTTTTTACGGAAATAAAGCGTGGAAATGAATATTTTTTTGTGGATTAGGTGTTTTAAATGAACATTCAACATACTTACGCAAAGAAAAAATGGGTCAGGGCGATTACTTTAAAGAAGGATACCAAGATTCAGTTAGGAAAGCTAGAAGATCGCCAGTAGATCGCCCTTTACGGAATCCGTACTAACGTTCAGAACGAAGGTTGTGAGCAGATAGATGCTTAAGAATTTAATTGAGGATTGATTCAAACACTTTAGAAAGGCAGGAAGTCAAATCAGGTTTGCGAGTGATGGACATAAGTATCAAGAAATGGTATCGGTCAAGGTAAGGAGCGAGAGGAATGGGTCGGCAGAAAAAAAAAAATTGAAATTTGAAATGATTTTATATGAATATTTGCCAGCCATTATGACTTATCGGTAATTCTGACAACGAATACCTATATTTTGAGGTTTACTGTATGTATACACACTTCAACACAGGCATACAAGCACATATGCATACTTAAAAAATGTACTTTCAAAATGAGTGGAATACTTGAGCTAAGAAAAAAATAGCAAATTGTGGTAGGATGATGGATATGAGTGAAAGGGAATTGTGTGGAGTTTTTTTTTTTAGAGGATTTGTAATTTTTCTTGTTTAAAAAATATAGATATCCAATTATAATACTATATTTTTTAAATGTGCAAAATTTTTAGAATTTATATATTGTTTGTTAGTAATCTGCTGTGTATTGTGTCACCCCATGTGCTTACCAGGAATACCATTTGTATGAAGAAAAAAATCTTTGATGATTTACACTTTAATGTATGCAGCATAATGACCATTTTCATATATGCTTCCAGGGTCTCTTGGTTGGTCTAGGACTTCAGCTGAAAAATTTCAATCAAGTCAGCCAACTGATTGACCTGCCTTTGGAGTCAGTGTTAGGCCAGTTCAACCGGGCCATGCGCCGTGTACTGAAGATAATGACAGCCCTCCAAGAAGCAGCTTTCACAAAACACCTTCCCAAGAACACCAAAATGCTTGCTGAATTTATACCTGTATCTATATCCCTTGATGAGGATCTGGAAGAGGCAGCTGAGGTGAGATACTATGACAGTGATTGGTAATCTTTTTAACAAGATGCTATTCTTTGGTTTATTCAGGTTTCTTTCACTCCACTGTTTATTTTTCATTCTTTGCAATAATGTATGTTGTAACAAAAGTAATTGGCTCCAGAACCTCACTTCGGATGGCATTTGTTTGATCAAGGATGCTGTAAGGGGCCATTCAAAAATTACGTAACACATTTTTTTCCATTGTTGACCTCCGTCCCACCTTGTCACGCCTTGTAACACATGTCTCCAGAACCCCCTTAAAATAGATTATGTAGCACCAGCTAGTACCCCCCAATTAGTAGGTTTTCATTTGTTTTCAAATACAATGATATAAGTCTAGCCTTAGTACCTGCAAAATATCATCTTTTGGTTTTTCTAAAAAAATATCTGAAAATGTTATGTAACACCATAGACCACTATATCTCTGGACTGTTCACGCGACAATGTTTTGAAATTGCCAGGCTGCATAGTGGCCCGACAAAGAGATATAGTGGTCTATGGACTATCATATAGACTGGTTTATCAGTATATATGATATACTGTAATCTTCGTAAATGTTTGTTCTATAATATTATCAAATAAAAAACAGTAAAACACGCTAAAGAAATGCCATTACGAGACTCTGATTCACTTCAACTCTTCGCCACTTAAAACTTTGCGAGTCAACTTTTATCATGAAGGGTATCAATAGAAGTGCAATTTTATTAGCTTTCCATTGATGTATTGCATTTTCTGATAAATGAATTAGAACCATGCATAAATTAGCATTAAATAAATAAATGAAATCATCAATCGGGTAATTTTCCCGATTGAAGAGGTTATTTATTTAGTTAATGCTAATTTATACATGGTGCTAATTCATTTATCAGAAAAAGAAATATATAAGTAAATAAATAACATCATCAATCGGGAAAATTACCCGATTGATGATTTTATTTATTTATTTAACGCTAATTTATGCATGGTTCTAATTCATTTATCCGAAAACGAAATATATCAATGGAAAGCTAATAAAATTGTGCTTCTATTGATACCCTTCATGATAAAAGTTGACTCGCAAAGTTTTAAATGGCGAAGAGTTGAAGTGAATATAGACTGGTTTATATGATTGTGTGTTCGTTTAATTACATTAAGTTCATGCATATTTCTTCAGAGTCTCGTAATGGCATTTCTTTAGCGTGTTTTACTGTTTTTGATCTTATAATATTATAGAACAAACATTTACGAAGACTATAGTATATCATATATACTGATAAACCAGTCTATATGATCCGTATATATATACTAGCCGCAAAGCCGCCCTCCGGGCGGCCTTTTTGGCTAGCTCCTGCGGAGGGCTATTGGTGGGCCTTCGGCCCACCACCGCCCTATCGGTCCTACATGGATGTAGAAATGTATGTATTAACGCCAACCCATTCACATCACCCCCAACCCATTCACTCACCCATTACCCATCACCCCCCACCCATTCACTCACCCATTAGGGGTATTGGTGGGCCTTCGGCCCACCACCTGTGTTTGGTGGGCCTTCGGCCCACCAAACACAAACTCTCCAGAGTAGAGTCTCCCTTCTAACTTTCCTGAAATCATGGATGTAGAAATGTATGTATTCCCCCCTCCCATTCACTCACCCATTACCCATCACCCCCCACCCATTCACTCACCCATTACCCATCACCACACACCCATTCACTCACCCATTACCCATCACCCCCCATCTATTCCCTCACCCATCACCCATCACCCCCAACCCATCACCCCCCACCCATTCACTCACCCATCACCCCACACCCATTACCCATCACCCCACCCATTCACTCACCCATTACCCGTCACCCTACATCAAGGTTTCCTTAATTCTCGCAACCCACATTTTTTTTTCACAATTCTCGCTAATAGGCTGCTAAAAAAAAAAAAAAAAAAAAGAAGTGATCGGATCATCTCATAAGTGGGCTTAAAACCTTCCCCTGGTCGAGCTGGTTCCAAAACTGTGACATATGATGGGATTCCGCCACAGGGGGCGGCACCTATCGCGGACAGACAGACAGACAGACAGACACACTTTCGCTTATATTATTATAGATATGAATCCGAGCGGCCCTCCGACTTCAGGCCCTTGTGCGACAGGCCGATATTCCGTGCGCAGTCCAGGTTTACAGTGGTCTATGGTAACACATAGCTGCACCTCCTCCCTCCCAATGTCACACTCATAACACTTCACCATACCCCCCTTTTCCCCCTTAAGCGTTGCATAATTTTTTAATCATATACAGTTTAATCTCATTTAACGTCGCTCCAGTTTACGTCGTTACATTTTAATGTCGCTGGAAAAAAATAAGAGATATATATGTAAATCTAAACCTTCTAATATGTTTGACAGGCAGACAGGTCTGTTTTCTTAAGTACCCTGCATAGAAAAGAGAAAACTATGTAGAAACCTATAGAAACAGATATATATGATGGCTAACATTAATATAGTATTTTATTGTTTATGAACACTACGTTTTTATTCTAATTATCATACCTTGTTTTTTTTATTTCACTTAAAGTTGTTGCAGTTAACGTCACGGTTTTCAGGAACGTAACCCTGACATTAAGCTAGGTTCAACTGTACACTGAGGATCCGAATATCGCTGCTCCAATATTACCAGATCTGCATACATGTATGCAAATTCTTTGGAAATTAATTGAAATAATTTACTGAAAGAAATTTACTCTAGTTTTTACACCGGAAGCTGTTCCTTGTGGACTGTATTTGCTTTTATGTCTTACATCTCAGTACCCTAATGCTAACAAGAACAATTCACTTGCTGTACATGTTAATGAAACATTTTCTTAAAAAATTTGAACTTAAGGTTAAGTTCATTCTCTTTTATATTTCACTTATATGAGAATATGAATATCCTTGGAAGGTACTCCCAGCTTAACCTGATCAGTATTATAATTATTATATGACTCACGGGGTAAGAGATATGTGTGCTAAATCCTCATGCATGAAGGAATGCTTGAACTAGATGCTCAAAAAAACGAATGACAATACTAGGAAAATCTTGTGGTATAACATTAAGTTTTTTAATTCCCTCATTACAAAATCGAAGAATAATTGTACTGAGTATTTGCAATGTTAATTACCTTATGTGCATGAACAGGTCTACAAAGAAAAGGAAAGAGAGAAGATGCAGCCCCAAGCCTGTGAACTGCTGGGGGACATCAGCAAATTTGCCATCAAGAGTGATGATGCAGCATGGGAGGCAGCATTGAAGGGAGGACCGAACACTGTGCTCAGTGTAAAAAGGTAAGTCATATATGTACACACTATATATAGGTAGTGGGAAAATACTGTAAATGTATATTTTTCATTCCCTTTGTTTTTGTTTTTCATTCTTTTTTTTCCCTTTTGTAACTTTCATGTCACTACATACAGTAAACTCCCTATGTCGGAACAATAGGGACTCCAGCCCTTTCCGACTTATGAACTATTACGGCTTATCCAAAATGCCCCCCCCCCCCATACAATAAATGCAAAATAAAACACAAAAAATCAACACTATAGTCCATTCATTTGAGAAAATCAGCTTTCATCCTCCTGTACAGCGCGGAAGGGTTGGTAAGCCTGCTAGACATTCTCATCACTCTGCCGCCTTCAGAAAATATTTCTATATCTCCACATAGCTCACCACACACACGATAGGAACGTGTGGTTTACATCATTGAATTAAACAGTCATTGTACATCTATAGCACAATTTTCAAAACTTGATAGGGTGAAAAACTAAGTAGGCTAATTACCAAGAGTATAAGTCAGAGAATAAAATGGTAAGGCTTATAACACTTTTTATTCATAATTGATATTTACAGCAATTTTGAAATCAAGTGTAGAATATAACTTGTGTTCTCGTACATAAACTTCTCCTGAATACGATGGTACTTTCAGTGTTCACATAAACAGCGATATAGAAGAGAAAATAAAGAATATGTTTGAACATTTTACGTCTAGATGACGGGTGCAAGGGAAGTAGGGAGGGAGGAAGGGAGAGCCCACCACCTGCTTCCCTCCCTGCCTCCCTCCCTCCCGCTCACCTGTCGTAGATGAAACATATACAAACATTTCCTTTATTTTCTCTTCTACACTACCCTCCCGAGTTTCACGCTATGAGAGTTTCGCGCTGAGTCCTAAATTCTTACCATCCCGACTTTCGCGAGTGGGATGGTAGGCCCTGGAGCTTAATTTGAGGGCGGTGATGGTTGCCCTTTTGGCGCTCATGGTGGCGCAGACAGAATTTCTATAGTGACGCCTGTGATTAGAGGCTCAAGCCGCCCCCTGTGTCCTCCGATGCCCTCGCAATTGAAGGTAGAGTTAATGGGCAGCGTGTGGGTGTTCTTAGGCCACTCAACAGTGCAGAGAAAGATTTTAAGTGGATTTTACAACCCTCATCAAGGATCGAACTCTGATCACCGAGAACGCCAATCGGAGACTTCTTCTTCTTCTTGTGACCCTTTCTGCTTAGTATCACTTTGTAGGTCGTCTGTCAAACTCGTGCTCGAGCTTGACATATATCTTGACGCTAACCACTCTGCTACCACCTCCCATAAGAGACGTACGGGACACGTCTTCCTTCCTTCCTGCTTAGTATAGTATTATAATAGGCTTAGTATAGCTTGTAGTTTTGCTTTTTTTTTCTTCCATTTGTTTGTGTTTTTCTCTACAGGAGCAGCCGGTGTCGCATAAGATAAGTAACGCCTCGAAATAAGTAGCACCTTACCTTACACCCCCGCCGTTCCTTACTATTTACCACAAAATACTCCTTTATAAGTGATTAACTATGACGTGTGTGGTACTGTGGTTTCTGGAGGTACTGGAGGAGACAGGAGAGAAGAGAGGAAGGCATTGTGACAGTGTTATTGCCGTATAACACTGTCACACAACCATCAGCTGACAAGATATTTGTCAAGCTCACTCACTCAGACCAAAACAGCATCCGCTGGGTGACTCCCAACTCAAGCTCAATCTCAAGCTCCTCTCCTCCCTCCTCTTCTCTACGTAGTGTTGGCCGAAGCCACCACCCCGGGAGGCGGGTCACAAACCCTAGGCTAACACCCAGTACCCATTCACTGCTGGGTGGACAGGGGCTTGGGGCATTTTCAGGATATTTCTTTGGGGAAAAAGTGAGTTTTATAAGCTGTAAAATACGGTAGGTACACAGCCCTCAAGTTAACCTCCAGGGCCTACCATCCCACCCCTGGAGGTCACTGCCTAACGGCGCTGTAGGCACACACACACACACCAAAAAAAAAAAAAAAAAAAACGGACTAAATAGACAGTTTTTACAGTTTTTAATACCCGAGTTTCGCGATCCGCGAGTTTCGCGCTATGCCTCCGGAAGAAAGCAAGCGCGAAACTCTGGAGGGTAGTGTATATCGCTGTTTATGTGAACACTGAAAGTACCATCGTATTCAGGAGAAGTTTATATACCAGAACACATGTTATATTCTACACTTGATTTCAAAATTGCTGTAAATATGGATTATGAATAAAAAGTGTTATAAACCTTACCATTTAATTCTCTGACTTATACTCTTCGTAATTAGCCTACACTACCCTCCCGAGTTTCACGCTATGCGAGTTTCGCGATCCTCGAGTTTCGCGCTGAATCCTATATTCTTACCATCCCAACTTTTGCGCATTATCTCCCCGAGTTTCGCGCTGCTATGTACACATTTTTTTCAGGAAAAGAGCTATGCTCATAGTGTCCCGTCTCCAAATCTACTATTATCCAGCTTGCCTTTTAAGTCCTGAATACTTCTTGCATTAATCACTTTTGCATCAAGGTTGTTCCAGCTTCTATGCTTCTATACGGGAAGCTGTATTTTTTTATGTCCCTCTTGCATGTTGTCCTTTTCAATTTCTTCTCATGACCTCTTGTACTTCTATCGTCCCACACAAACAGATCTTCTCTATCAATTTTTTTCAGACCCATTGATGCTCTATACACTGCTATAAAATCTCCCCTTTCTCTTCTTTTCTCAAGAGTTGGGAGTTTCAGTCTCGAAAGTCTTTCCTCATATGGTAAATCTCTCAGGCTTGGAGCCATTTTTGTGGCTGCTCTTTGTATTCTCTCAATCTTCCTTATATCCTTCTTTTTATGTGGTGACCAAATCACTGCCGCATATTCCAACCTTGGTCGAATCAAAGATGTTATCAATTTCTTAATCATCTCTTCATCCAGATATTTGAATGCCATTCTTATATTCCTCAGCAACGTGGTCAAGTGTGTGTGTGCGCCTTTAGCGCCGTTTGGCAGGGACCTTCAGGGGTGGGATGGTAGGCCCTGTACTCGAGGGCTGTAATGGTTGGCCCTCGCCCGTGGTGGCGCAGGCAGGATTTTTATAAAAGTTAATGGGCTGCATTAGTAGAAGCGAAATTGGATTAGCTTTCTATTGATATATTTTGTTTTCTGATAAATTAATTAGCACCATGCATAAATTAGCGTTAACTAAATAAATATCATCATCAATCGGGGTATAAGCAAGCGCGCCACCCTCAGTACTCACTGATTGTGTAAGCGACTGGGCGAGGCTCTCTCCACCGGCCTCCGCTCCCGTACACCACAGTCACCGTTCCTCTCACGCACACAGTAGTAGCGTTAACTCGTAATGTACGATGTAAATTACGAATAATGTACACCGTAATTACTCGTATTACGAGTAATGTAAAGCGTAATAATAATGAGCATAGCTCATTATTATTACTACGTTTGCAGTGATTAAGCTGTGTATTAAACTGCAGTGCGAATTGACTAGTCTTTAAGAATTGTAGACATGGGTAGAGTGATTAAATATACTTTACAAGCTCACAAGGTAGTAGTATTTATCACTGTGGCGTAATAAGCCTGGAAGATCGCCACCAAGCAGTCATGATGTCCTTCCATTTGTGCCGCGGTATGTTATATGGATCTATATTCCCTACATTTTTCAATGTAACGAGGAATAGATCCAGAGTCCAACATCTGGAGGACATAGTCCGTCAGATGAACATCATCAATCACTCCCAGCCCTCAAAAAAGAGATTAGTAAGCGTGAGTGTACCGCATTTACAGGGGAGGTAATGTCCTTTGTTTACATCACCGTACTGCCACTGTCGGCCAGCCATGTGCTCGGCGCGGACCACTCGGCCACCGCCTCTCCCAGCGGTGATCCAAAAGTGTCTTTCTGTTAGTCTGTTTCCATTTTCTTTGGCGTATCGTATAACTTTTACCTTGTATGCGATAGTATTAGTAAATCGTTTTGATGAATTGTCAGTCAGTAATCACTTCTAACATATAATAACTTGCATTACTATTACTATTAAATTACAACTATTATCACACAAGTGTAACAAGTATTATAACTTCCATACAGGATATTTTCATGTACTTAACATCAAAAGAACCAGTATATTTTTAGAAACTTTATAAACATATAATTATATATATATGTAATGTATATATAATTATATGTATATCTTTCCTTGGTTCATCGTGAGAACCAAGTACAGCTTGCACTTTCTTAGCTCGAGCAAGTAGGTCACAGGCCAAATGTATATGTATCAGCCTTTTATAAATGTCGACGACACCTAGTAACACGAGAGGAGCAGCGGTCAGAAGCCGGGGAAGGAAGACAGAACATCTCGGATCACGACACTACCAGTACGCGCATCTCACGCGCTCCACCGAAACTCACTGGCTGGTTCACTACATTTTGGTTGTAATAATCTAAGTTCCTTATTGGACTTATAAATAAATGTGTACAAACTGGAAGTACCATTTTAACTTAGCCCAGATAAGTCTTTACAATTACACAGACTTATAGAATTCGCCATGGGTGATAATTTCCAGGAATGAAAAGAGCTTAAGATACGTGTGACACCACATAGAGTGATAAATGATACGTCAACACTAGCAGACGATAGATGGCGCTGTTGGCGGCAATCTGCCGCCAAAAGGGGGAATGTAAACATATCAGCGTGAGGACAGATTACGTAGTTGATTTGAATGTCTTATGGTATTTGAAATACTTGTAACATGTAAGTACTGAGGTACTGTGAGTACTGA
The DNA here is from genome assembly GCA_016584305.1 of Chionoecetes opilio. Classification (NCBI taxonomy): domain Eukaryota; kingdom Metazoa; phylum Arthropoda; class Malacostraca; order Decapoda; family Majidae; genus Chionoecetes; species Chionoecetes opilio. The sequence goes on from JACEEZ010013848.1 coordinate 203,553, forward strand.
GGAAGTACTACAACATTCGTTTTGGAAGACCATTAGTATTTTTGGGGAGAAAACGTGAGTCTTATAAGTCGTAAAATATGGTACTACTCCTCGCACGTGACTAAATAAGCATTTTTACAGTGTTTTCAATACCCGAGTTTCGCGATCCTCGAGTTTAGCGCTATGCCTTGTGAAGAAAGCAAGCGCGAAACTCGGGAGGGCACTGTACTTAGTTTTTCACCCTATCAAGTTTTGAAAATTTGTTATAGATGTACAATGACTGCTTAATTCAATTATGTAAACCACATGTTCCTATCGTGTGTATTAGGTGAGCTATGTGGAGATATATAAATATTTTCTGAAGGCAGTGGAGTGATGAGAATGTCTAGCAGGCTTACCAACCCTTCCGCACTGTACAGGAGGATGAGAGCCAATTTTCTCAAATGAATGGACTATACTTACTTTACTTTTGTTTACTTGTTATTATAGGATTGCTCCATTGATGATGCGAGGCATAACTCGCCACCTGTTTTGTTATTTATTTCATGACTATTATATGAATATCTGGAATAAATATGGTATCTATGCACAGTATTTTCCATGCAACTATACGCATTCTTTTCCACCAGAATAATGCTTTGCACTGCGTAGGTGTATGCACTAATTTGCACTTGTACAGTGCAGGCATATATATCCATTAACCCTTAAACTGCTGCGATCGCTCATTCAGTCGGGGTTCCTCTGGTCCTGTGATGCTTTGATCGCTATTGAAATCATGATGTTTTGCAGCTCAGCTTTAAAATTTGAGACGGGTTTTATCTCATATTCTAGTAGTATCTGGCAACCCTTGCCATACATCACATGACCTTCAGAGAGCTGACACCAGGCCTCTTTCGTGTTCTTGAGAGGATTGAGGACATATCTGACATCTCTCCTGAAACACTGGTGTCAGGCTCCTAGCAGTCTGTGTATTCAGTGCAGTCCACCTTTGTTTACTAACAAAACAAAACGCGAACTGCACATGAGCGGAGGCGAATATTTACTAAAAAGACTTGTTGATCAACAAAGGCATTCGCAGGCGTCCAACGACAACCCGTCTTTGTTTACCAACAAAAGGGGGCGGGCGGGCGCGAACTGCGCATGCGCGGAGGCGAAAGTTTACTAGCAAAGACTTGTTATCAGCAAAAGCATTCGCAGGCGTCCTCCAACAACATGGCTGGAGATTTATATGATAGATTATGACGCACATCAAAATAGTTTTGTTTTGTAATTAGCAAGATGCTGTATCCGTAAATTTACTCATGAATCACTGCATAAAGGCTACTTAATGGTCCTTCACTTCATTATTACAAAAGCAGAGTGCATTATTTGATTCATAAATGTTGTTCCTATGAAAGAATAAAATAATATGCCCTCCTCTGCTTGAGAACACTTTTTGGACATTCAGGAACACGCGACAAGATTTGTACATGGTACCGTGTTTAATGCGATCCGGCTTTGTTGATCAACAAGTCTTTGTAAGAAAACATTCACCTCCGCGCATGCGCAGTTCGCATTTTCTTTTGTTGTTAACCCGTAAGTGGTCAACGGCGTACTAGTACGTCATCACAGAGGGGCTTATCTGTGGTCAACAACGTTCAAGTGCGTTCTTTAATTTCCCGCCACATACAGATTTGAAAATTCTGCTTACGGTAGTAATTATGTTCCTGGGAGTGTCCGGCAGCTTGTCTTACTGTTTCGTGCCTTTTTGACAGATATGGGGCCTACCACGGTACCCCCCACCCCCTCCACCGTCCCTCAGTGAGTCAGTAACCCCGACTCCGAGTCAGTCAGTAACCCCCGAGCCAGGGGGAGAACACCCTGGCAAAGCTCTTACCCTGGCAAAGTACTGAGAAGCAGGGGTAATGTTTGTGTACATAGTGTGGAAGATAAGGCGCCTAGAAATACCTTTAGCATAAGGAAAAAAATGACACATCAAATATTCCGTAATAATAGTGTTACTATTTTGCGAATGGAGTACACACAAACCTCGATTTCCCGGACTAATAGGGGGGAGCATTGGTCCGGGAACCGCAAAAGTCCAGGAATCGCAAGTATAGAAAAAAAAAATATATATATATATATATATATATTTTTTTTTTTTTTTTTTTTTTTTTTCTATACACACAAACCTCGTTTTCCCGGACTAATAGGGGGGGAGCACTGGTCCGGGAACCGCAAAAGTCCGGGAATCGCAACAGTCCAGGAATTATCCCGATGCCATTACCCACCCCCGGACGTTTATCCTACTCTAGTATTTACTGTCCGGCAACCGCCAATACCAACTACCCCGCCGTGGACTTTTACGTCCACTGAGCATGCTGCCACCTGGCGGGAGGCAGCAGAAAGTGTTCAATAGTCTCAAGAGACGTTCCTGCACCAGGGGCAGTACGGGTCAGGGGACTAACGGAGGCTGTGCAGGTGAACCGTGAGTGTCGTGTGTCCAAATGTCAACAATACGACCGCTGAGCATGCTGCCACCTGGCGGGAGGCAGCAGAAAGTGTTCAATAGTCTCAAGAGACATTCCTGCACAAGGGGCAGTGGGGGTCAGGGGGCTAACGGAGGCTGTGCAGGTGAACCGTGAGTGTCGTGTTTCCAAATGTAAACAATTCGACCGCTGAGGATGCTGCCACCTGGCGGGAGGCAGCAGAAAGTGTTCAATAGTCTCAGAGATGTTCCTGCACCAGGGGCAGTGGGAGTCAGGGGACTGACGGAGGCTGTGCAGGTGAACCGTGAGTGTCGTGTGCCCAAATGTAAACAATACGACCGCTGAGCATGCTGCTACCTGGCGGGAGGCCAGCAGGCCTCCAACACTGACCAGGAGTGACAGGAGACGCTCGGACCGCCGGACAACTTTGTCAATTTACGACCAGCACCAGGCATTTCAACGTTAAAAAAAAAAAAAAAAAAAAAAAAAAAAAAATATATATCTTGGACTCTGACATATTCTCGGACCTTGGATTTTGTCCGGCAAATCCGATATCCGGGAAATGGAGGTCCGGGAAATCGAGGTTTGTGTGTACTTGCGATTCCCGGACTTTTGCGGTTCCCTTTTGCGAATTATATATATATATATATATATATATATATATATATATATAAAATATATATATATATATATACAGGAAAATACCTTTTATCCGATATATCCGGACTTCCGGGTAGCCGGTTAATGGAAAGTCCGGTTAATGGGTAAGTATACTTACGAAAGATGCATTTACTAAAAATAAGCATAATATGTATGATGTTTGTATTGTATGACACACCCACACATACCACCCAACACACACACACACATACCACCCAACACACACACCCACACATACCACCCAACACACACACACACATACCACCCAACACACACACCCACACATACACCCAACACACACACACACACACACACACACATACCACCCAACACACACACCCACACATACCACCCAACACACACACACACACACATACCACCCAACACACACACCCACACATACCACCTAACACCACACACACATACCACCAACACACACACCCACACATACCACCTAACACACACACACATACCACCCAAACACACACCCACACATACCACCCAACACCACACCCACACATACCACCCAACACACACACACACACACACACACCCACATACACGGGTGGTATGTGTGGGTGGGTGTGTGGTGGGATGTGTGGGTGTGTGTGTGTGTGTTGGAGGTATGTGGGATGACTCAAAATAGCACTCCGGTCGTCGGGTAGCACTGACCTTGCCCACGGACTGATAAACACTGAATTATCATAGCGCATGGCGCATTATGGCGGGAATAAACAGGTGGCGATAGGTGGCGCTCACGTCTACGGCGGCAAAATTAAAAGTTAAATATTTCGTTAATTTTTTTTTTTTTAATACTATTTACTTACCTGCCACAAATTCCGGTTATTGGGTTATTCCGGTTGTTGGGTATCCGGTTAAAAGGTATTTTCCTGTATATAGTCTGATGCCATTACCCACCCCTGGACGTTTATCCTACTCTAGTATTTACTGTCCGGCAACCGACAATATCAAGTACCCCGCCGCGGACTTTTACGTCCGCTGAGCATGCAGCCACCTGGCGGGAGGCAGCAGAAAGTGTTCAATAGTCTCAAGAGACGTTCCTGCACTAGGGGCAGTGGGGGTCAGGGGACTAACGGAGGCTGTGCAGGTGAACCGTGAGTGTCGTGTGCCCAAATGTAAACAATACGACCACTGAGCATGCTGCCACCTGGCGGGAGGCAGCATAAAGTGTTCAATAGTCTCAGAAATGTTCTTGCACCAGGGGCAGTGGGAGTCAGGTGACTGACGGAGGCTGTGCAGGTGAACCGTGAGTGTCGTGTGCCCAAATGTAAACAATACGACCGCTGAGCATGCTGCCACCTGGCGGGAGGCAGCAGAAAGTGTTCAATAGTCTCAGAAATGTTCTTGCACCAGGGGCAGTGGGAGTCAGGGGACTGACGGAGGCTGCAGGTGAACCGTGAATGTTGTGTGCCCAAATGTAAACAATGCGACTGCTGAGCATGCTGCCACCTGGCGGGAGGCGCGGACACTGACCAGGGGTGACAGGAGACGTTCGGACCGCCGGACAACTTGGTCAATTTACGAACAGGACCAGGCATTTCAACGTGTAAAAAAAAAAAAAAAAAAAAATTGCCCGAGACTGACAGACATATCCCCAGACCTCGGATTTTGTCCGGCAAATCCGATATCCGGGAAATCGAGGTTTGTGTGTACTTTATACACGAAAACAAGGGATTTTGTTTATAAATAAGCATGCTTCATAGATATAGATATCCTAGAGAAGTGATTAGTGTACAAAAAATGTGGTGAAAGATGAAATATCGCTCTGACATCCACGAGTCGTGGTGGGAGCGACGTTGCCAAGTTGTAATAACAAACCATGTGTGCTTTTGATAAACCTGATTTAGTGTGATATATTATATTTTTGCATTGTAATATATAGTAAAGAATAGAAAACTGTGTTAAGTGTATAAATGCAGCTACCACACCGACCGCAAGTACTGCAACACCACTGCAGTGAGTACATCTGACAACATCGCTTAGCAAGGCAGATCCCCGCGGGACCTTTAAACAAGGTGATTTGCAAAGGTGGGCATTCCGCAATTTTAGTCCGCAATTCCACAATTCGCAACTTGCGGAATGGGTGATTCGGTTGCGGAATTGCGCAATTGCTGATGCCTGAAAAAATTGTGGGTTGCGGACCGCCAAAATTTTGAAACGCAATCGCAATAATTGTGACGGTCACCACCTTCAAAGTGCCCGCGTGAACGTAAGTTCCCGCCAGTACATGACAAAGGACCGCTTCTCGCGGCAGCCTCAGCCTGACGTCATGGTCATGGAACAGCTGGAGAAGGCCCTTGAGGCTTGGGACAAACAATATGTCCCGCCTGTCACCCCTCTGGCTAAGCATCAGTTCCCCCTTGAGTTCAGGTCTGCCTGGGTGGACCTGTTCATCAAATACAACACCCCTGTGCCCTCCTCCGCGGCTGTGGAGAGGCTGTTCAGCATGGGGTCTGACATCCTGAGGCCGAAGAGGTCAGTGCTGACAGCCAACAACTTTGAGAAGCTTGTGTTCTTTAAGGGCAATCTCCACATGCTGAACCAGAAGAAGTGGGAGGAGGAGGAGGAGGAGGAAGATTAATAGATTACTTAGATTAGTGATTACTAGCCAGTAGGCTGTGATGTGTAAAAGTAAAGAAAAACACTAAAAGAGACAAAGACTTAATTGTGAAGGACAAGTAACAAGTATAGACAGAAACAGAATAGGAATACAGAAGTATGAAACACTAATAAAGAGTCTAGAGACATTTTTTGTTTTAATTGTAGGTGTTTAAGAGTCTAGAGATGTTTAAGAGTCTAGAGACATTTTTTGTTTTAATTGTAGGTGTCAAAATTAGTTTGCAGAATTGCGGAATTGCGATTGCCAAAAGGCCTATCTGAAAAAAATTGCGGAATTGCGATTGCGGACTGGTGCAGGTCGGAATTGCGGAATTGGAAAAAAAAATTGCGATGCCCACCTTTGGTGATTTGGACCTTTAACCTTTTTTTTTTCTGGGGTCATTTTGGGTAATTTGAAGGCAAAAAAAAATATATATTGTGACCAGGAGGAGTACTATTGGTGTTATTTAATGTGACCACTTATGGGTTAAACAAAGGTGGACTACACGGAATACACAGACTGCTGCTGGGAACGCGACACCGGCAACTCTTCTTCCCCCAGTGCAGAGATCCACTGTTAGACTGACAAGTCTTACATTAATGTCATTTTTGACCACCTACTTATTTTTGCATTGGTACGTGTCATATACCATCATAATTAAAAAAAGTGTGCTGATTCTGAGACTGAGTGAAAATTCAATTCCAGCAAAATTACAGGAATAATAGAGTTGATGAAAAACAAGAAAGTGAGAGAAAATGTCTATGCACCATTTTATTTTGCACCCATTATCTTATTCTAGGTATAGCTTACTCTAATTAATATATATTCATGATATGGAGTAATGTCTCGTGAAAATGATGGTAGGTTCAGTTTTCCTAAATATTATCTGGTAGTTTGATAATACCGTTTGAGTACCATCGTCAATGTCACGTGGTCTTCTGCGAATATCACTCACTGTTTGTTTCTTTACACCATACTCGTCACACACCCGGGCAACAGAAAGATGATTCCACCTTCTTAATATGTTCTAATTTCTCTGCAATACTTAGATTCACACGCTTTTTTATACCACTTCCCTTCTCTTTTGATGGTATATTAACTTAACTGCACTGAACGAGTCTAAATAAGCATAAAAAACACCGGAAAACAGGCGAACACAACTTAAACTGAGCTTGTAAACATGCGCTCCGACTGTCATAAGGATGTACTACTATGCGCTCCGACTGGCGGACACTTAAAGGCGCCGTCACACTACCACTTCTTCCATCGATGTCAGACGACGAGTCAACCATGAACGCATCCTTGCACGTTATTAGCTAGTTATGCTTGTCTACGATTGACAATATACATAAGTAAGTGTATAGCAGCGATAGCCTGCCTGGTTGTCGGAGCCATGTTTGTTTACTATCGACGAAAACCGTGCAGGTGAACAGCTGTGTGTGTGTGATGGTTTGCAGTCTCCCAGGGTGGTGGCTTCGGCCAACACTCACTAGAGGAGGAGGGGGAGGGGGAGGAGGAGGAGGACACACCTTCTACAACTAAATCACTAGCAACACAGGCTCCTACCTTATATATCTTAATATCTGATACATTAAAACTCCTTAAAACCCAAGCATTCCAAAATAAAACAAAGAAAAAGATGTTGAGTTGACGATTCGAGCGGCGATAAGCGGTCTAATATGCCATTCTTGCACGCAAATTTGTCTAGCAAATGGAGTTCGTTAAATCCGAAATCCGTTAAATCAAGGGTCGACTGTATATACGAGCAGGAGATTTTCTCTGAGGCAGATCTCGTTAAAAGAGATGGGCTAGTTCAGCGTTTATTATCTTTTTCAAGATATTTTCTCTGTCTTAAGAGTGTCTTATTCTATTTAGAGATCAAGTTTATGACTTTGCCGTAACTGGTCATTTTGCTGTATCGCGATTTCGGGTCATGGACCCGAATTATATTATACATTACATTATATAAGAGGCTGAATTGAATAGCTACCTAAGGTAACCTCCTACGACATTCGTCTTGGAAGACGCATGAGTATTTTTCAGGGTATTTTTAGGGTAAAAAGTGTCTTATAAGCCGTAAAATATATATATACAGTAAAAGCCTTATAACTCGGCACGATATGGGCTCTGGCTCTTGCCGAGTTATGCAATGTCCTCCTCTGATATGGGTTTTAAATTTTTTTTTTTTAAATGTACATACAATATTGTAAAAGCATAAAAACTACACTTACCAATGAATGGGTAGTAGCAGGCATGTAATTCAAGGAGAGGGGAGCCTTGTTGTAACATGTAGAAGATGTTAGGGGACTCAGTCGCATTTTAACACTGGTATCACTTTAATCACTTTATAATCACAACTATGTACTGTATTGTATACAGTACTGTACCTGTAAAACTTAATTTTACATCACTTGAGCACTTAATTACCGCAACACTATACTTGTACCTTAAACTGTGAAACAAGCCTTAATCACTAGTACAGAATAATTTTTTATGTCACTCGGGGTCACAGCTGCTGTCGAAAATGTGAGTTGGCAGATCAGGGGAGATACTGCTCAGGAAGCTGCAACCAGACTCACTACTTGTAGAGGGCTGAGGTTTCCTGGCGTGTGGCTTTGGTTTGAAGAAGGCAGAAATTTTCGTTTGTTTCTGACTTGTACACTGCCTCTTGAAAACAGCATTTCTTATGTCTCTCATAGGTGAGTAGAATGCATCAAATTGGTGTTCCACCAACCCCTCCAAAGCCTTGTCCAGGTGAAAATGAAGCCGAGACAATTTCATGCTGGCTGGCTGGTCAGCTTCGTCATCACTGTCAGCTTCAACAGCAGCCTCCGCCCCCTGCACAACACTAGCTGCTATGTCCTCTTCTGTCTGATGGTGATAGCCCAGAGCCCCAGCATCACTCTCCAGCCACTCAACTATGTTCTCCTTGGTGACTTCGGGCTCACCACCTTTATGCACTGTTCCAGTGAAATCTTCTAAACCAAACCCAGTGAAGTCCACTTCTACTTCAGTCCCCTTCAGCAACTTGTTCCATGCATTGCTCAGGGTGGTGGACTTGAGCCCGTTCCACGCCTCAGCCCAGTTATACACAGTGTTGCGTAAGTTGTACGCTTTGAAATTCGCAAGCGACTGAGCCCCCCTTGTGTCCTCTTGTCCCTCTTCCTCTTCTACCACAAGGCACTCCTCCAGCCGCTTGTTTCTGTAGTGTCGCTTGCAGGCCCCGATCACGCCTTGGTCCATGGGCTGGATTAGGGAGGTGGTGTTGGGTGGCATAAACATCACTTTAATTCTACCACCATGGGCCTCCAGTTCATCTGGGCTCGGATGTGCTGGGGCATTGTCAAGTAGGAGGATGGCCTTGACATTCTCCATTGTGATTGCCAGCACAGTTGTCTGGAAATTAATAACTGCAGGCACAAAAAAATGGTGGAACCACTCACTGGTGAGTTCACGGTTAAACCAGGCCGAGAGGTTGCCCCTGTAGATAACAGGCAGGTTACCCATGACGTTTTTGAGTGCCCGTGGTGTTTTTGCCTTACCTACAACCATGGGTTTCAGTCTGTGCGACCCGTCAGCGTTTCCACAGCACATAATGGAGATCTGATCCTTAGCTAATTTCCTCCCTGGAATGTGGCTTTCCTGCTTTGATGCCTGGGTGTTGGCAGGCATAGACCTAAAAAAAAAACCCGTCTCGTCAACGTTGTAGAGTTGGGAGAGAAGGAGGCCAGACTCCTGGATAGTTTTCTCCAATTTCTGACAGAAAGGCACCACCAATGCTTGATCAGCACTAGCACTCTCCCACCACTTTTCGGTTGGCTAGGCAGTGGCGACTCCGAAAAGTGAAGAGCCACCCATCACTAGCCTTGAAATTGGTCACCTTCAAGTGCTTGGCCAACCTTACAGCGGCGTTTTGGAGGTCAACCCCCTTACAGTAACTCCAACTGCTCGTTCCTGCTTGTACCACTTGTACACTGCTGCATCCAGGGAGACGTTCTTAACTGGCTTAATCCTCTTCTTGGTAGTCTTGGAGGTGCTTGGATCCTCCAAAGTAAGGGCCTGGGCACGAATCTTCTCTTTTATTTTCTTGATATCATAGAATGTGCTGGATTTGATATCAAACTCAGCACAAATAGCACGTATGGACGCACCTGCATCCATCCTTGCCAGCACTTTCACCTTTTCCTGCAGGCTCAGGCTCTTCAATTTCATTCCCTTCCTGCTGGAGACACCCTTGCGTGATGGAGCTGACATCTTGATATACAGTACTGTATGATGTAATCCTAAAACACGTAAAATAGGTGGCAAAGTAAAGCAAAGGTCAGCAGCTTGCTGTATTCATAAAGCTTCTTAGCAACTCCTAGCAACTCCTAAGTTTAAGAGTTCCTAGAAGTTAGCTCGGGTGTTGCTATGAGTCATAGCAACTCATAGCAACTCCTACCTAGCAACTCACAGCAACACCCGAGCTATCTCTTAGGAACTCTTAAACTTAGGAGTTGCTAGGAGTTTAGAGTTGGACAGAGACCTGAGGACAGGTCTTCATAAAGCTTCTTAGCAACTCCTAGCAACTCCTAAGTTTAAGAGTTCCTAGGAATTAGCTCGGGTGTTGCTGTGAGTCATAGCAACTCATAGCAACTCCTACCTAGCAACTCACAGCAACACCCGAGCTAATTCCTAGGAACTCTTAAACTTAGGAGTTGCTAGGAGTTGCTAAGAAGCTTTATGAATACCTGTCCAGCTGGAACCAGCGCGTAGGCTGAGCCGTGTTTTTGTTGTCCAAGCACCGTTTTGGATTACGAATCCCAATCCAATAACACTTGCTGAAATGTGTGTTATACTACTTTGTAATATTGTTTGCAATGTTTTGCATTGATTATTATTTTGTCTCCTACCAAGCTTGTTGTTTTTGAAGCAGAAACCAATCCTTTTTCAATTTCGACAAAAAACGGAATTCGTATCGAAGACGGTGCTTTGACGACATAAACACGGCTCAGCTGACAGCCTACACCCTCGTTTCCGACCTTTGCTTTACTTTGCCACCTATTTTACCTGTTTTGGGATTACATCATACAGTACTGTATTTCAAGATGTCAGTTCCATCACGCAAGGGTGTCTCCAGCAGGAAGGGAATGAAATTGAAGAGCCTGAGCCTGCAGGAAAGGGTCAAAAGGACAAAAACACGACTTTATGCGACTGAGGATATGCAGAGTGTAAGCAAAGAGATGCAGTTATAACATCAATATGCCGAGATACATTATTTTTTGCCAACTTTCTGTTTACATGTTCACAGAAGAGGTTGTGAGGGCATGATATGCTGAGTGAAAACCATGAGATGCAGTTTAGGTGAGGTGGTAGCAGAGTGGTTAGCGTTACCGGGTGGCATATTCCCCATGCGTCCCCCTTTTTGGCAGGTTGGCGGCCTTCTACGCATGGCTGTAGCTCCGAAACTAACCTCAGGATTTTCTTGAAAATAACCTCATTGTGATTCCCACACAGTTACTTTTCTAAAAAAAAAAAAAAAAACCGTCCTTGCCATGCTTAGTTATATCAAATTCCGAGTTATACAGTGCTGAGTTATAAGGCTTTTACTGTACAGTCATACCTCGATATAACGGACCTCGATTTAACGGACTTCGGATGTAACGGACTCCATTTGAGTGACAAATTTGCGGGCAAGAATGGCATATCAGACCGCTCATCGCCGCTCGAATTGTCAACTCAACATAATTGTATTATTTTCTCATTTTACCTTGGAATGCTTGGGTTTTAAGGAGCTTTGATGTATCACATATTAAAATATATAAGGAAGTAGCCTTGCTAGTGATTTAGTGGTAGAAGGTGTGTATTGTTTAAAATAGTGTCTATTAGTGTTATGGCATGGCCGCTGCTACATTCTTCCTGTCACCTCAACACCCTAAATCACCCCCCTTATCTAAGGTGACACGCAGTGCTACACTGACCTAAATTGTGACACTTTTTTTTTTTTTTTTTTTTTTTTTTTTTTTTTGAACTGCTGGCCAAGGGCACAACAAAAATGGGTAACACAAAGCCCGCTTAGTTGCCAGTCCCTATAAAGAAGACAGTAAGAAAAGAAAATAAAAACAGGGGTAGGCCAATTTAGTTCGGGAGGTGTCTTGTTACTCTTCTTTTGAAAAGATTTGTCATAGGAAAGTGGAAAAATAGAAACAGGAAGAGAGTTCCAGAGTTTACCAGTGAAAGGGATGAAAGAGTAAAGATACTGATTAACTCTTGCATTAGGAAGATGGACAGAATAGGGATGAGAATGAGTAGAAAGTCTTGTGCAGCGAGGCCACGGGAGGGGGGGAGGCATGCAGTTAGCAAGTTCAGAAGAGCAGTGAGCATGAAAATAACGGTAGAAGAGAGCAAGAGAAGCAACATTGCGGCGGTGATTTAAAGATTGAAGACAGTCAGTCAGAGGAGAGGAGTTGATGAGACGAAAAGCTTTTGACTCAACCCTGTTAAGGAGAGCTGTATGAGTGGATCCTCCCCAAACATGTGAGACGTGTATAACGAACTGCACTTCACAACCATATAATATATATAATAATGAGCATTAGTCATGATAATATGCAATGCCTTTAACAGCCACGGGCTGTGTCTGGCTTGTTGTTTGTTTACCTTTCTCTAGAGCTTGAACTTGACTAGCTACACGGTCTGGTTGTGTTTGTAATTATTTCTCATTTATTTCACGTGTAGGAGCGGACCAAATTCAGCATGTAGTGCCAGTCACTGTTTACCTCCCAACATAGCTACACAGTCTGGTTGTGTTTGTGATTATTTCTCATTTATTTCACAATTTTTCCGTTTTTTTTTCATATATTTTTCCACCCTTGGGAAAATACCCTCGCTATAACGGACAATCGGCTTTAAGGGGAGAGTCCGCCGTGAATTTTAAATTGCATCTACGGTCATGAATAATTTATATGTTGTGTATATTAGTACCTTTGTTATCACATGAAAATTTCAAGCTGATCAGATGAAAGGAAAAATTTGAAAAAATTAAAGAGTCTATTTTTGTTGGTTTTTGATGAAATTTTGAATTGCATCTTCTCAGCCATTTTTTGACCGATTTCCTTGTGACATGAGCATATGATAATTCATTGTTATTCTAACAATTTGTTCTGAGAATATTTTGAAAATTGTTTACGAATTTTTTTTTTAATTGTTAAAAAAAAAAAAAATATATATATATTTTAAGGATAATTTTCCAATATATCAAAACTGAGACTTAAAAACAAAACATTTCTCAGAACAGATTTTTCTACGATATTTGATTTTGTGTTTCCTAAAGTTTCGTGAAAATCGTTCGAAAAATAAAAGAGGAGATGAATTTTGTTCATTTTATACTAGTTTTGAGAAAAACGCATTTGAAGTTTTATAAAGTTTCTGCGCTCCAGTGAAGGTACTATACTGTCAATGCTACTTTCATATGAATTTTATGGGATCAGTAATCACATATCAATGCATGCATAAAAGGATCTGCACCTTGTCCCCCCTTATAAAGGTATTAATTAATCGCTCAAAAGTGAAAGTGTCAGGGCCCGCCACGCCCCTCATTGTTGCAAGGTTCGATCAAAATTCACCAGGTGCATAGCTTTCGGTTGGAATTCCTATGTCTGTCTTCCTTTTCTTGTTTAATGTCTTCTTCGGTGTAATTCTTCTCTTTTCTCTCTTTTCTAGTCCTTTTTGGATGTATACATTTGTTCCAAACATTTTTGTGAACAGGTTGCACTTTTAATATCCAAAACTGTTCCAGAATTGTTACCTGGGTAACAAACTTCACCCTGTAGATCGCTGTTTTTTTTTTTTTTTTAAAGGCTTAGTTTTGATATATGGGAAAATTATCCCAAAATATTTTGATTTTTTTGATAAGTTTTGAAAGTTTAAATGCCCCTCGCTATGGGCAGTTAAAAAAATGTCCGACTGAAAAAAATTCCCCCATTTGAAAGCCAAAGGGTGTTGCCATAGACCATATAACTCAAATTCGTATATTAAAAAATTATTTTCATATTGTCACGGCGGACTCTCCCCTTAACGGACCACTCTTCCCCCCATTTAGTCCGTTATATCGAGGTTTGACTGTATATATATATATATATATATATATATATATATATATATATATATATATATATATATATATATATATATATATATATATATATATAATATATATTATATATATATTCCTTGCATTCATAATGTCACCTATTTCCATCTCTTTTAATTCTGATTACATTACATATATGCACATTCAGACACCAAAGCAAAATTTCAGTACCTAGCAGCTTTGGACTTTTATAGATACTCTGCTGTGCATATTTGTTGGATTTAGTATTACAAAAATTAATGCCTATAACTTATTGAATATTCTCTTACATTACAGCAACAAGCGTCCAGCAACTATCACAGAGAAGGAACTGGAATTAGAGTTAGAAGAGCCAAAAAATAAGAAAGGTAAAAAGAGTAAAGGAATAAAAGGAAAAAAATAATGTAGTTAATGATAATTATAATCAATTCTGTGGAATACAGTTCCATCATGAAATGAAAAATCGTCATGGAGATGAATTAGAAGACCCTGATACTATTAAAACTTTACTTTATTTTTCTGGTTCTCATTCAGATCCCATACAAGTAGCAAGCTAATACTTTCCAGTATGGAAACAAACCATCTTCCCTTTCTAGTGAATAGTAAGTGCAAGATTGCGTAATGTTTGAAGAATTCTGTTATTTGTGCAGCTTTGCAGCATTATTAAGTAGAAATGAGAAGAATTTTTTTTTGCAACAATCCAGTGTAGCAGTCTGTATTTTACTCCTAAACATATGTTGACTTACCCCTCCCAGGATGGATACATTTGTGTAACAGTAACAAGAAACTTTTCAAAGGCAAACTTTTCACCCACTAAATACAGAAAAATCACCCCGAGATAAGGCTATTTTTCGCGACAGTTCCAGACTGGCTCAGGCCGGCCAGACTCTGTTTTAGCGAGGCGGGCTAGACCGGGCTGGAACGGATCTATGGAACTGTGATCATCCTGGCATCCTCTTAACGTGTTTTTTTATGATAATATCTGTTCCTTGGCAGCTAGCATGTAGCTGACCTTTACTTCGTGATAAAGATATTTAATCGTAAAAATGAAACCATTTTCGAACTCAGCGTCATGAAAAACCCTTTAGGTGATATGAGGCAGTCCGCGGCAGAAGGGTAGCTACATGTACTATGCAACGAAATCAATATTCGTCAGAAAACGCAGTTAAAGATTGGGAATGTTTGGGAATGATTAGCTCAAGAACTGTTTGAGTTAGAATGAAGTGTTGTATATCAAATAAAGGCTGAGGAACTCAGCTTTCATTTGATGTAGAAAAAAATCTAATCACAAATTATTATTGGTACGGATTTTTTTTCTTTCTATTCACCCATCCATGCGTAGACAGCTGAGTCTTGACTTCCACTTTCATTTCCCCCGCCCCTCTCCCTTCCCCTCAACCCTCCCACCCCACCCTCCATGCATTTACTCGTACTCCAACAGCTCATCCAGGTCATCGGGGGGTCTTCGTCAGGTGGGACGTCTTCGGTTAGGCCAACTGTGTGTGCGTCGATTATGTAGTTGTAGAAGGTTTGTTTGTTGACAGGCATGAGGTCGAGGAGGTACTGAAGGTCACGCACTTTTTCCTTTTTAAGGGCTAAGGGATGGCTGTAGTGCTTTGGTAAGCAGGGGACGGAGAGGTCAAACACTTCAAACAGAGGTCAAATACGGGACCTTGCTGCCCGTCCCTTCTGCAGTCTGACCTCGGTGATGTTCTCTGTCAGCCTCGTAATCTGATTTCAGTAGGTAGCCCTCATGGAATGCCAAACGCAGGAGGATTTTCACTGGCACTATTGTCACTGCTGGAATAATCCATGATAATGGCGAAAGTAATGTGTAAATCCAGAGAAAGCACTCGCTGCTTTCTCTGCGTTGGGAGGGAGGGAAGGTGTTGTATTCTTGCATGAAAGTAAAACTCCAAGTTGACATGCAGGGATTTTATGTAGTGCAGTGAGACAGTACAGCAGAGTACACGCAGATAACACAACACTGCGTAATATTAGTGAGGGAATCAACGTCTCACTAGAATATCCATGGCGAGTAAATCCAAGTATGTACAGTAAGTGTATATCCCGAGTGCGACCAGATAACTGACTTGCTCGCCCTGTAACCCTATATTTATACATATAGAATGAACTACCCGAAGTCTCGAACGTAGCCCGCTGGAACACTGAATGAAAGAAACTGATACCGAAACAAGTCCTAGTTAAATGTAACTACCTATCATAGTTAGTAATTAGAATACCATAACAGAAGAAAGGCGGCAGTGGTGGCGATCCGACGCTCTCATTGGCTCAACGCTCTGACATCACGGAGTGCGTCTCGTCTCCCATTGGCTGGTTGACCGCGTGTGGAGTTAGGTCCCTTCTGCCACGGCGCTCCCTGCCTTCACGTGTTCCAAGTAATTGAAGCAGAAAATCACTTTGTAAACAATAGGACTTTCGACTTTATGGAAATGTCGGAAGAAGGATGCTAACTCCACCATCCTGTAGAACGGGAATTCAGATCTCTGTCGATGTAAAAATCTCATTTTTGGCCGCGGTGGCGGTTAGTACCCTTCTGCCGCGGTGCGCCTCATATGTCATTTGCCTGTATTTACCAAGTTGTGTTTTACCTAGTTGTATTTTACAGGGCCGGAGCTACACTCGTGTGGTCCCGTCTCCGTATCTACATTTATCCAGTCTTTCTTTCAATTTGTGCACATTATGTGCCGATATCACCTCCTCATTTAGTCCATTCCAAACTTCTACATCTCTATGAGGGAAGCTGTACTTCTTTATGTTGTTCAGGCATCTCCCTTTTCCTAGTTTTTTTGTATGTCCCCTTGTGTATATCGACCTTCTCTTTGCTTCCGAGTCAGTAATCTCTTATAGTCTGTTTCCTC
The DNA here is from genome assembly GCA_016584305.1 of Chionoecetes opilio. Classification (NCBI taxonomy): domain Eukaryota; kingdom Metazoa; phylum Arthropoda; class Malacostraca; order Decapoda; family Majidae; genus Chionoecetes; species Chionoecetes opilio. Next base: position 220,272 of record JACEEZ010013848.1, read on the forward strand.
CATCTTAGTTATCAGCTTAAAAATTGTTATTTAGTCTCCTCTTTCTCTTCTCTGCTCAAGTGTTGGTAACTTTATTTCCTTCAACCTTTCCTCATAAGAAAGTTCTTCTAGCTCTGGTACCATCTTTGTTGCCATTCTCTGTATCCTCTCCAACTTTTCCACATGCTTCTTTTTATATGGGGACCACACAATGGCAGCATATTCCATTTTTGGTTGGATCATTGTAGTAATTATCTTTCATCATATTTTTGTCCATGTAATGAAATGCCACTGTAATATTCTTCAACATCCTGTATGTATCTCCAAATTTTTTATTTGTATGTTTTTCTAGTTGTAGGTTATTTTGCATTATCACTCCTAGGTCCTTTTCTTCATGAACCTTTGTAATTACTTAATTTCCCATTTTATATGGCCATTTATATATCTGCTTTTTCCAATTTCCATCACATGACACTTATTCACATTTAATTCCATTTCCCATCTTCTGCTCCATTCGTAGATCTTGTTCAGGTCATTTTGTAGTGTTTCACAATCTTTATAGTTTTTTTTATTTCTCTTAATAGTTTTGCATCATCCGCAAACAAACTAATATAACTTTTTTATTTCATCAGTCATGTCATTGACATAAATCATGAACATTATTGGTGCCAACACTGATCCTTGTGGTACCCCACTAAATACCTTTCTCCTTTCAGATTTTTCATCCTTTACTATTGTTCTTATTTCTCTTCCTCTCAGATAACTTTCCATCCAGGTTTTGATCATCCCTTTGATTCCTCCTATATTTTCCAATTTCCAAAGTAGCCTGTGTCAGTGTTAGCGTGCATCCTCTACTGGCCCCACCCCATCTGTGCCGTGCCATCTGGCCCCGAGCCCCACCCGGGGTAGTTTGTGAGTTCCCAAAGGGTACGTGGGACATTTTGTCGAAGTGTTAACATACCTAATCGTTTTCTAAGGATATTTTTCTATCTAAAAACGCCAACTTGAAGTATATTTCCGAGGGTGCACGATAAGCCTTCTGGCGACCCTACTAAGAGCTCTTGCCGATAGTGGAACACCCGCCGACGTGGAAATTTCCAGCAAGTTCTACCTGTAATAGATGAAAAGGAAGAATAAAGATTATTTCATTATTGGACACTACTATGGCTTGGCCATAGGGAAGACCGGGCTGTGTCCCGGTAGGCCGGAGGGTCTGAGTCCCGGCCGGGCCGGCCCTCTGTAGCTCAGTATGGTTGTGAGAGAAGTTTATGCCCGGAGACTGTATGCCTACAGTGTCTCATGGCATACGGTGTCTCCTGGTGTTGAGCCTGGTGTCTCCTCCCTCCCTCTCCCCTCTTCTAGCTATTGAATCTGAAGGAGCATGACCCCAGGGGCAGATTGGCCACAGGGCACACCGGGCTGTGTCCCGGTGGGTCAATGGGTCTGAGGGCCGCCGGTGACCGGGGGCCAGACTCGAGTATGCTTGACGAACAAGTGGCTATCGGGATTATAACCTGGTTATACTCTTTGTACAAAATCATAGGTACAACATTTTATGAAGCAATTTATAAGCGAGAGAGAGAAAGAGAGATCATCTGTTTCTAGCATGGAGGTATAATAATATAACTCAAATGAACTATAGCCCATTTATAGGAGATCGTTGACGTTGAGACAGCTAGATTTGTCCCAAAACCCTCCTTTTGGCACTTAGTCCACAACAAACTGTACAGTTTCAAGACACCACAGGCCACACACCTCCGTGTACTGTATTTTTTTTTTCTACAGCACAAAGGACTAGCCAAGGACAAAATATAGCCCGCTTAGTTACCAGTCCCTATAAAGAAGACTGTAAGAGAATATAGAAAGGGGGGTGAGCCAATTTAGTTCGGGAGGTGTCTTGTTACTCCTCCCTGGAAAAAAAAAGTTGTCGTAGGAAGGTGGAAGAATAGAAACAGTTAGAATGTTCAAGTGTTTACCATTGAAGGCCATGGAAAAGTAAAGATACTTGTTAACTCTTGCATTGTAAGATGGACAGAATAGGGATGAGAATGAGTAGAAAGTCTTGTGCTGCGAGGCTGCGGGAGAGGGGGAGGCATGGAGTTATAAGAAAGTTCAGAAGTGCAGTGAGCATGAAAATAACAATAGAAGATAGCAAGAGAAGCAACATTGCGGCGATTATTTAAAGATTGTAGACAGTCAGTCAGAGGATGGGAGTTGGTGAGACGAAAAGCTTTTGATTCTACCCTGTTTAGGAGAGCTGTATGAGTGGACCCCCCCCTAAACATGTGAGACATACTCCATACATGGGCGGATAAGGCCCCTGTAGAGAGCAAGCAACTGGGAGGGATAACAAAAAGGACGCAGACGCCACAGGACACCTAACTTCTTTGAAACTGTTTTAGCAAAAGATAAGATGTGAGATTTTCAGTTCAAATTTTTATTAAAGGATAGTCCAAGAATGTTCATTGTAGCAGAAAAAGACAGTTGAGTGTTATTGAAGAAGAAGGAATAGTTGTCTAGTAGGTTTTGTCGAGTAGATAGGTGAAGAAATTTTGTTTTTGAGTCATTGAACAAAAGAAGCTAGGTATGTTTTGTCCCAATCAGAAATTATAAAGAGGTCATAAGTTAGGCGCTCTGTGGCATCTCTCCGTGAGTCACTTATTTCCTGTTATTTTGGACGCCTAATGAACGACATTGAAAAATGCAGGGTAGAATCATCAGCGAAGGAGTGGATAGGGCATTGAGTTAGACTTAGAAGATCATTAATGAATAATAGAAAGAGTGAATGATAGGACAGAACCCTGAGGAGACCAAGAACACCACTATTAATAGTCTTACGAGAAGAACAATGACAGTCTACAGTAGCTGCTATAGAATGGTTAAAAAGGAAACTTAAGATGAAAGTGCAGATAGAAGGGTAGAAACCGAATAAGGGTAGTTTAAAAATTTAGGATTTGTGCAAAACTCTCAAGACCTTTTGATATATCAAGGGCAACAACAAAAGTTTCACCAAAACCCATAAAGGAGGATGACCAAGACTCGGTTAGGAAAGCTATAGAAGATCGCCAGCAGATCGCCCATTACGGAAACCGTAATGGGCGACGATCAGATTGAAGATTGGGAGCAGATAGATGCTTAAGAATCTTATTAAGTATACGTAGATTAAAAACCTTTAGAAAGGCAGGAAGTCAAAGCTATAGGATGGTAGTTAGTAGGATTAGAACGGTCACCTTTCTTAGGGACAGATTGAATGTGAGCAAATTTCCAGCAAGAAGGAAAGGGGGAAGTAGATAGACAAAGACGGAAAAGTTTGACCAGGCAGGGTGCAAGCACAGAAACACAGTTTTTGAGAACAATAGGAGGGACTCCATCAGGACTGTAAGCCTTCCAAGGATCTAGGTCAGAAAGGGCAGAGAAAACATCATTACGAAGGATTTTAATAACATAGTCAGAGAATGGAGGAGAAGGAGGAATTCATCAATAAGAGTGGAATTTTTAGCAAAGGTTTGAGCACAAAGTTCAGATTTAGAAATAGATGAGACAGCTGTGGAGCCATCCAGGTGAAGCATAGGAGCGAAAGATGAAGAAGAAATAAATTGTTAGAGATGTTTTTAGCTAGATGCCAGAAGTCACGAGATGAGTTTGATTCAGAACATTTTGTCATTTTCTATGAATGAAGGAGTTTTTAGTAAGCTGAAAAAAATATTAGGCATGATTACGGGCAGATATGTAGAGGGCATGAGTTTCAGGAGATGAATGGTTACTGTACCGTCTGTGAGCCGCCTCTCTATCTTGTACAGCAGGAGAACAAACAGAGTTAAACCAAAGTTGACGGGTTTTAGGATTAGAGAAAGTGTGTGGAATGTATGCCTCCATGCCAGAGACAATGACCTCAGTTATGTGATCTGCACAAAGAGATGGGTCTCTGACATGGAGGCAATAATCATTACATGGAAAATCAGAGTTTTAGGTCCTCCCACTTAGCTGAGTTGAAATGCCAGAAGTATATCCGCTTAGTTGGGTCCCAGGGCAGCACCGGAGCGATAGGACAGGTTGCAGAAATAAGGTTGTGATCGGAAGAACCCAACGAAGAGAATAGTTTCACAGAGTAAACAGAAAGGTTAGTAGTTAGGAAAAGGTCAAGTATGTTGGGCGTGTCTCCAAGGCGGTCAGGAATACGGGTAGGGTGCTGCACCAGCTGCTCTAGGTCTTGGAGGATAGAAAAATTGTAGGCTTGTTCACCAAGTTGGTCAGTGAAAGAAGATGATAGTCAAAGCTGGTGGTGAACATTGAAATCGCCAAGTAATAACTAATTAATGATTAGACTCACTGTCTTATCATAATTGAAATTTCAAAATGAGTGATTATATTGATGGGAAGTATGAGAAATGTGCATGTTTATAGTCAAGTGGATTGTGTGGCGGGATGATCAGCAGCTGTGTTGCAGTGTTGTAGGTCTCGAGACCAGTTTTATGTGGTCTTGGTCTTGGTCTTGGTCTCGTTTGATGTGGTCTCGAAGCTTCTGGTCTCGGAGTTTGGCTCGAGACCAGGTCGAGACCAGGATTAAAAAGTGCATCGCGGTGTGGGGAGGGTCGGAATTTATTATCATGCACAAACCACAAAATATACTTTTGGCCTTCACACTTTACTTTTTTGGCATTTTCAATTTTTCATCATAAGAAAATGAAATTCAATTGACGAATATTTCTGGCAAATTCCAAAATTTGTTGAGTAATTTCTGGCAAGAAATACAACAATTAACAGGACCTGGCAACTCTGTCTGGCAGTGACATAGGACGTCGGACAGTGAGGTGTACTGGACTATAGTCTCGCTTAGTTTCCGCTCGCACACCGGAATGAGTAATCATGTCGGCATCTTCAGTAGTTATCAAATTTGTGTTCAAGGACCACAAGGAGGTTTTTTTTATAAGAAACACGGAACCCAGAAGCACACAGCAGTTTATACTTTCTGCAAACAAATTTTAATTAGGTCCGTTATATTCAAAGGTGTATGTATGAGAGAAAAAATTAAAACCCATTCCTTACAAACAGGACAGGACAATACAATTTAGTATTTACACAGTACAGACCAAAAACATTCAGATAATAGTCATATTTATAAAAAATATTTTCATATGCCTGTTCTTGGTCTTGGTCTGTTTCGGAGGGTCTGGTCTTGGTCTTGGTCTCAGAGGGTCTTGGTCTCGGAGGGCTGGTCTTGGTCTTGGAAGGTCTGGTCTTGGGCTTGGTCTCGGAGGGTCTGGTCTTCGTCTTGATCTTGGTCTCGGAGGGTCTGGTCTTCGTCTTGATCTTGGTCTCGGAGGGTCTGGTCTTGACTACAACACTGCTGTGTTGATGCCCAGTCTAGTGCGCTGGTTAGAATTGAAATGTTTTGTAAAATGGTTCGTGAATGACTGGGTTTTTTGTGAATCTAGACTTATTTGTTCAATAGCTTTTCAGACTCATACAAGAACTATGGAAACAAATACACAAGTGTGGTATATATGATATATTTTTTGGTTTGAATACCGTTTATTCAACAATTTTCTTTTTACCTAGTTGAGATGGAATCAATGTAATAATTTTTTGTTCAGGGGTACTACATTTTTTTCATGACTGAAGTTTGCAAGATAGGGCCGGTGTCGTGTGAGCAGCAGTCTGTTTACGAGGTGCAGTCCGCCTTTGTTTACTAACAAAAGAAAACGGGAACTGCGCACGCTTTGAGGGGAATATTTACTAATACTGAATGTTCGCTAAAGTAGGGGAGGGTATACTGTTTTTATTCTTTCATAGGAAAAACATTCATGAATCGAATAATGCGCTCTGCTTTTGTATTACTGATGTGAAGGACCATTATGTAGCCTGTTTGCAGTGAATCGTGAGTAAATTTACGGAATACAGCATTTTGCTAATTAAAAAGAAAATACTATTTTGATGTGTATCAGATGAATATGATACCTGTGTGGGGCAGATTGCATTCTTGAACACGGGTGGTTAAGGCCCATCTCCTGCTCACAGGACATTTCTGTACGAAATTGAATGCCTCATATATCATATATGCTCAAAACCCTACCTATAACTGTCGCCGATAGGAATTCTCGCCGACGTCGGCGAGTGTTCCACTTCGTGCCCCCCCCCCCCCTTTGTTGATAAATAAAGACGGGTTTGTTGTCGTAGGTTGCCTGGACATGCCTTTGTTGATCAACAAGTCAATATTAGTAAATATTCCCCTCAACGCGTGCACAGTTCCCGTTTTCTTTTGTTAGTAAACAAAGGCGGACTGCACCTCGTAAACAGACTGCTGCTCACACGACACCGGTAGGTGTCTGTCCCGGGCTGGTGTAGGGTACCCAATCCGCCCCTGTATATATATATATATACTGTATGTGGAAATTATCCACCAACCACCTTCTCAATAATATAATTGGCAGAGTGGTGGTTTGTTTCCCCCCCTTGTGAGGGAGGTATTATCCGCTCATCAAAGGGGTGCGTAGGAATGTATATATATATATAATTAAAATGGTAATGGGTAATAATTAAGGTAATTTGAGTAAGTGATAAGCGCTGGGATAGAATAATTGAACATTCCTAGTAATATTAAGCATTTGCACCTTAGATAATTATGCACCTTGGTTGGGGCAGCCGGCCATTGGCTGCCGCCCATTAGATACTAGCCACTGAGATTAATGTACGTGGCTGGGTATTGGTGGCCGCTGCCGCCGCCCACCGGAGAGAATCAGTACACTCCGAGCCCTTGAGAGAACAACATCTCTTATTGAATATACGTGGATTTGTATACAGGGAGGTCCCGTTATACGAGCATTCGGTATACGAGAATCCGATGGTACGAGATGTGTAAATTAGGGTCTATTTTCAATATACGAGATCGAAAATCTAATGATACGACATTCAAACGGGTGAGTAAAATTATCAAGTTGTATTTGCTATAGTTTATTTTAGCTTGAAAAACATGTTTTTTTTTTTTTTTTTTTTTTTTTTTTTTTTTTTTTTTTTTTTTTTTCAATTGGTCCTGGAACCAAACCTATATTTTACCATTAGTTATGTGTTTCGTTATACGAGATTTCGCTTTACGAGTATGCCAGGTGGAACCTAACTGCTCGTATCTTCGGGACCTCCCCAGGGAGGTCCCGTTATACGAGCGTTCGGTATACGATAATCCGATGATACGAGATGTGTAAATTAGGGTCTATTTTCAATATACGAGATCGAAAATCCAATGATACGACATTCAAACTGGGGTGAGTAAATTATCAAGCTAAAAATGCGCGCCCTACCACTCCCGGGCTGGACAAAGGGGGATTTGGTTGACCCCAGTGAGGTCACCCCTAGCAAGCCGTGACCTGAAGGGTAATTAAGCATATGGCGCTGCCTGACATTTAGGGGTAATTAGCAGGTGTGGGGCCCCAACCTTGGGACCGCTACACTACCTTCTCTTGTATCACGCAGCGTCCCCTACATTACAACGTCTTTTTAGCTTGTTATGCATGTTTTATGTTTAATTAATGTGCAGTTATGTTATTTTGTGTGCTATTTTCTCTTTCAGAATGCTTTATCTACAGAATAGGTAGTACAGTGTGGGTAATATAGACGCTGTGTGTTTGTTGTGTTTGCCATAGTTTATTTTAGCTTCAAAAACATGTCTTTTTTTTTTTTTTCTTTTTTTTAAATTGATGGGGTCTTGGAACCAAACCTATATTTTACCATTAGTTATGTATTTCGTTATACAAGATTTCGCTTTACGAGTATGCCAGGTGGAACCTAACTGCTCGTATCTTCGGGACCTCCCTGTACTCACCAAGCCGAACAAAAGAAGAGTATTCCTAATCATGCACAACCCCCAGTGGCGTCGTTTGGGTATGGCAAGGTATGGCACTCGCCATACCTTAAAAAAAAAACTTTTTCTTTTCTTTTTTATAGTTTTGGCTTTATCTCAGCCCACCCACCAGCCAGCCGCTGTAGTTGAGCGCTCCTCTTTTGAATATTCATGAACTTTGTTTACCACCAGCCAGCCTATAGGCACTTTAGTTGAGCGCTCCTCTTTTGAATATTCATGAGCTTTCCCTGCCAGCCTCCGTTTTGAAAACTCGAGAACGGGACAGACAGGTTTCTGCTCTGGCTATATCGGAGTTAACAAGCCTCATTGTTGTCCAGGTGGGTAAACAAATGACACTGTTTAACTGATAACAATTAAACTAATAACTGTTAACAATTGACACTGTTTAACATTGACAAGCTAGCTGGCTTAATAGCCATAAAAAATAAGTATACTTAAATACTGTAGTTGACTCCTTCATTCATTACCTTGATTAATTAATCTATATAATAAAGCTGAACGTCTGTGTGTCTGTCTGTCTGTCTGTCCCTCTATAGCAGTGGTTCCCAACCTGGGGGTAAATTACCCCCCGGGGGTAATGAGCCTATACCTCGGGGGTAATAGAGGCAACTGAACTGAAAGTATTTTTTAATGTTATGAAAAGTATATGAGCAGATCGTGTGAATGTGTAGATGACATAAATCAATTGAAAGTTAATTTATGCGTGAACTAATCTGGTGTCACCTAATGTGTAGCATATGTGCAGTTGTACACCTTTGTGCCGAAAACCCGAAAAACCTTTTACGATGTGCCCACAAAGAAGGTTAGACCATGGGTCCCACGGCCAAAAATCCGAAAAATTCGGGCAATTTATCCAGGCAGGTATTGTAGCCCCTCTGCTTTGGATATGGTGTAGTTTTAGGAATGTGGAGCATAAAATTCTTCGGTTTAGAGTTATATTGTCCTAATATCCTCTTAAAACATGAAAATTTCAATTTTTTTGTGGTCGCTTCCCTCGCATCTTTTTTATTCTTTACATTACAACCACTATAGAAATGTTCACTATAGAAATGGTATAGAAAACACTATTTTGTCAGAACTTTCGAGTGAAAATGTTGCAAATCGTTTGCACAATATGTCACTTTATGAGGTTAGAATCACTGACAATTAAGAACATTTAATTCATTTCCCCTTGCATTCATGCAGTGTTTCGTAGAAAGAGTGTTGCTACTTGTGTGAAATTTCGGGCAAATCAACAACTCTGCCCCCCCAAACCAACGAGTCCCCATACGCCTATGGGTGTAGGTGCGAGACAGTGGTTTAAAATGTTTATATCCATATAAAATGAATCGGTTTGTGAATGAGAATTTGCTCCCAAATATACGTCAGATTGCAGGAAAAGCATGCAAAAACCTTAAAAAAAATTCTGGGGCCCTTGTGTGGGCCCCAGACCCCACGCCGTGAAGGGCTTCGCACCTACGGCGCTCGCACCTATGTCAGTCCTGAGATGTTACAAGTGAAAAAGCAACCCGTGCAAACATAAGTTTAGAGCCTACCTAGCCTAGGGGTAATGGGCCTGGGAAAAATGTGCATTTTGGGTAACGGCCCCAAAAAAGTTGGGAATCACTGCTCTATAGGAAGAAAGGCAATAGAATATACATAAAAACAAAAAATGTATTCATATGTAGAATTTCCCGAGAAAGACAATGGTAATAGTCCTAATTCTCAAAATTAGCCCCCCCCCCCCTTAAAATGGCCGCGCGCGTGCAGAATATACAAAAAAGTTAAGTCAATTCGTATACATTGGCCAGAAGGGAACAGCTCTATCATCTAGATGAAATTTAGCAGACATTTGTTATATATGTTCAAAACAGTCGAAGTGAATAACTTAGAATATTTATAGAACAATTTTGTCACCTCTTTTCAACCCAGTCAACGACGGGTGTTTCTGCTAGTGTCATATAAAAATTAATTGTATAGACTCACAACTCACCAAAATGGACTATTGCACAACTGATTTGAAGAAAAAAAAATCTTCCACGGTACCTTGCCATACCTTGGCTTTAGCTGAAATGACGCCACTGACAACCCCTATTAATTACCAAAATTGGAACCACTTTCTTGCCCACACCAACTAGTGAGGTGGTAGAGGAAAGCGATATTCCAGTTCATAATGAATATATTGCCACTAATGGAAATTCTAATAATAATGTGTCACGAGGAAATAATAACCTCAAATTGAACACAGGATTATGGTTTAAAGGCCCTACCTGGCTGAAAGAATGTAATAATATGCCTATACAGGTTTCCACTCAGTCAGACATATCTGTAGATATAATAAGGGAACCTGAATTGATCCCAGATCCTGTGATAGACATAGAAAGGTTTTCCTTACTGAGCTAACTAATTAAGACTACTAATTTAGTCTTCCAATCCATTAAAAGGGATAGCTCTGACCCTTTGAAGTTTTGGGTCAGAACAATACAAAAGCAGGTATTTCCTGAGGAATATCAGCTCTTGGCCTCAGCCAGCCCCCATAGGAACAAATTGACCAATTTATTAGGTCTGTACCTAGATCATGAGGGCATAATTAGGTGTCGAGGACGAAATTTGAAAGCTGATCTTACAAATACCACCTGCCATCCCATACTAATTCCCAAACGCCATCATCTTACTAAATTGTTGGTGGAAGAATATCATAGGAACTCATTACAAGGCGGAATGGCTACAATATTAGCCGATATCAGGTGTAAATTTTGGATACATCATGGTAGACAGGCAGTCAAATATTACCTCAAATCTCTCAATAAATATAATAGATCTGAGGGTAAACTAGTCTCCTATCTAGGTCCCCCTGAACTTCCCGCTGATAGAGAGATCCTAAAACCAATTGAGGTCAATGGTTAGGACTATACTGGGGATATCATAACATCAGGAGATAACTCTCCCCCCGATCAAGTAAATGTCTGCATATTCACTTGTACCTCTATCAAGACTATTAATTTTAAAATAGCCAAAGACCCAAAGTGCCGAAACCACTATTCAAATGTTCCGGCGCTATGTGGCCTGGGGTGATGTCACATGAAGCGGAACTTCAGTTTTCGCCGGCCCCCAGTTGTGGAAATTATCCACCAACCACCTTCTCAATAATTGGCAGAGTGGTGGTTTGTTTCACCCCCCTTGTGAGGGAGGTATTATCCGCTCATCAAAGGGGTGCGTAGGAATGTATATATATAATTAAAATGGTAATGGGTAATAATTAAGGTAATCTGAGTAAGTGATAAGTGCTGGGATAGAATAATTGAACATTCCCAGTAATATTAAGCATTTGCACCTTAAATAATTAAGCACCTTGGTTGGGGCAGCCGGCCATTGGCTGCCGCCCATTAGATACTAGCCACTGAGATTAATGTACGTGGCTAGGTATTGGTGGCCGCTGCCGCCACCCACCGGAGAGAATCAGTACACTCCGAGCCCTTGAGAGAATAACATCTCTTATTGAATATACGTAGATTTGTATATATGAGATCATTGTATATAGACTCTTTGCACATAGTGTTAAATCAAAGGACGTGTTAAATACGACACACTGATTATCCGCCGCGTCAAGATAACTGGGTTATGAAAACCTACTGACGCCCATAACAATACACACCGCCTCCAGCCCTCCGCCTCTGTCCTTCACCGGTGGCCTCGATCACGGCGACCACTTCGGATCACAGGACAGGCAGTATTAATCAAAAGCCTACAGCAATTTCAACCCACTATCCACCGATAAGTATCCTAATTAGTTGACTATTTGCGGTATTGTGTCGGGATGAGATAGACAATGGGTTATGATTAGGTAAGACTTCACATTAAATATATGTGCTTGTAGCATAAATTTCTACAATATATATATATATATATATATATATATATATATATATATATATATATATATATATATATATATATATATATACAGTAAAACCTCTCATATCCAGACTAATTGGGACAAGGACTGGTCCGAGGCAAGGATCCGAATAATGGGAGGGATTATGAGTATACCCCCATATTGAAAAAAAAAAAAAAAAAAATTCTAGGTGAATACAGAATATTTCTTAGTCATGCAAATATCAATAAACATAAGACAAATCGTGTAAATAAATAAATCTACGGTAAAAAAAAAAAAAAATACAGTACTGTACAGGTGTAGTGTACAGTAATGTCAGTCCTACGTCTGGCAGCCGGCAGCTGGCAGCAGTATCATGATGGCGGAGATTTCCTCCTCCTCCTTGGTGTTGGTTGTAGGGCTTTGAGGAGCCCTATGATCCCTGGTGATATCCTATTAGTCTAGCAGCCAACTAGCTTAACCTGGAAGTCGAGTTTATACAATGTTTTTGGGTTGATTTGGGTCACTGAGTCCATAAATAATAAGAATCCGCTTGATGACACCCTGTCACCTTTGGGCATTTTTTCTAATTTGCATAAAACCAAGATGGCCGCCAGTGTTCTACTGAATATACTATAATTAAGATATCTCGGCTTCTAGAAGGGATTTTAAAACAATCTGAAATGTTTTAACGGGGCTTTAAGACATTAGGAACCCAATGGAATAACTTTTATTATGATTTGACAACTCCTTCATTTGCATAAATCCAAGATGGCCGCCGTCAAACCTCTCGGGAGACCGGTTTTATGTCACCACATTCTCAATACAATTTTGGATACATTTTAAATGATTTGTTTTAGTGTTTTGAAAAAATAGAGGTCCCATATAATACATCTTATATTACAATTTAAATATATTAGCTTCATTTGCATATTCTAATATGGCCGTTGTCAATCTGTTAATATTTTGCTGTACTTTTGAATGACATGCTTGATTGATCTAAATGGTGACAATATCATTGAACTCCTTCAATATAATATTAGTAGTTTGTCATTGACGTATACGTTAGAATATATTTAAGCTGACAGACACCAGGTCATAAAGTAAACTAATTTCAGATATCCATTATATAGAATAAAGTGACTGAAAAGTCATAATGTTCTAGTAGAGTCTATGCTGAGCAAGCCATGGCGCATAAATAAATCGTTCACATTTCTTCTCCTTTAACTACTGCGATATTAGAGTTTATGGTACATGACATTGTACACAGTTATCAACATTATGTTCCTCTCATTTGTCTGTGTTGGCATTAATACCTTTATGTCTAATTGTCATCGTCGTCATCTGCATCAGAGGCTACATCACATTTAGTCAGTTCGTTATGACAGTCCTCAGCATGACATCCGCAAAATACAGTGCACGGTAGTTTACCGCTCACACATCCACATCTTCCTGATTTGCAAGGTCTTTCATTTTCACAAGAGCAGCGAATCAGTTTCAGAATCTCTTGTGGAGCAAGGGACACATCTTCATGTATCGATTTAGGCAACATAGTCTTGGAACTGTCGTCACGAACGTATCCATGTTCTGTTGGATCTAGCGAGGGAGGGTCTAGATCCAAAGCGTGTTTCCACACAGCTGCCTGCAGGTGTGCCCGTTTGACATTTTCCATAAATGCTTCTGTTGTGGGAGGTAGAGACTTCAGCTTTGGTATGGCTGTGGTGCCCTTTCCAACCTTTGTGGCCCATGACTTCTTCCTTGCCTCAGACATACTGCTACAGTCCTTGTGTCCATAGCATGCGGCCACAAACTTGGATGCCTGTCTTGTTATATCTGGTAACAATGCATGAATGTCACCCAAAAGTGACAAGGAGTAGCCTTCTCACAGTACTTTCAGTACCCTGACTTTACCAATACCGAAATAGCATGCACATTAGGGTGGTCCACCAAAAATATTTTTCTACTTTTATTCCTCCACAAGGTTATTTTTTATCCATTACCCATAGGTTACAAGCCTATGAAATTTCATGGCAATAAAACTTAATTTAGAGGTCGACCCATCATCTCGCTTTCTATCATAGGATTTAACCCGGAAAATATCACATACCCGAATTGGAACACTTCCCAACATCACAGACCCAAATGGTGTTGATTTCTGAATTCTCCTTTCTGAAGCCCCCACCGCATAATTTGTTCCCCACCCGAAAACCCCGCATTCCCACAGGTCCCCAAACTTGTTTGGGGGAAGTGGGAGAGTATGGGCAAACACTAGAAATTTACCGTCATTTCGCCCAAGGTTACTGGTGGTTCATTCCATTTCTGCCAGAGGAAGATATAATTACATGACTCCGTGACATGGATCGTGTGGGCGAATTGACTTTAGAGTGGGCGAATTGACTCATATATGTGGGCAAATTGACTTACATGTGGACGAAATGTCTTGTGGGCGAAATGACGAAAATTGCCTAACCAAAATAAACCTAACCTAACCAAAATTAACCTACCCTAGCAGGGGGCTTGACCCACCGATATGCTAACCTAACCAAATCTAACCTAACCTATCCTAACCTAACCAAATCTAGTCTAACCTAACCTAACCAAATCTAACCTAAACTACCCAAATCTAACCTACCCTAACCTAACCTAAACAAATCTAACCTAACCTCCTAGCGGGGGGTTGGGGGTTCTCGACACACTAAACAAATATAACCTAACCTCCTAGCTCCTATAGACTCCATAGTGTGGGCGAAATGACCTGTGGGCGAAATGACTCTATGGTGTGGCGAAATGGCATGTGGGCGAAATGACCGGATACCAACCTAACCATTACTGTCGGCGAGTTTTCCCGATTTGTGTAGGGACAAAAATATCGGTAGACGAGTACCATGCAGGTACCATGAGGCAAGGATGGGTAATATTACCGTGGTTATGCAACTTGTTTATGGATGGAGTAATAAGATAAATCAAAGCAAAGGTTGGTGATGTTGGTATAGACTCAAGAGTATTCATTGGCTCGTCAAGTAACACTTAAACCATGATGTAGCACTACTTATTATGAGGAAAGACAACAAAAGGAACTCAATTAATAAGGTATTTTAATACTATCATAACCATGAACATGTACAGCCTACAAAGAGAAGACTACGACGATGAAAAAAATTCGAGTTGTTTTGGGCGAAATTGATATTCCAGGTGCTATATTTCCGTGCTCGCTGATAACATAGAGAAGACCCGAGGTGATGGTTGATGTGCGAAGGCTTCTAAACCAGGAAAACAGTCACAGCAGAGTCTCATTAAGAAGTAAGCAAGTGGTAGGGACACATTACGTACCTACCAGTTGCTTACCTTTTGACGAGGCTCTGTTATGACTCTGTTTTCTTGGTTTAGAAGCCTCTGCACATCAGCCATTACCTCAGGTCTTCTCTATAGTGTTGTCAGCGAGAACAGAGCACAGTAATATAGCACCTGGAATATCAATTTCGCGCAAAATAACTCGAAATTCTTCCATCGCCGTAGTTTTCCCTTCGTAGGTCCACCCGCGGCGACCCCGCCTTATCCCCACAATGCACCGATGTAAACAAACCGTGACGTAGTTATGGGTAGGGTCCATTGTTTGGGAGCCTTCCTCCTCCGGCCGCTTCTTTGTACACTCCAGCTGTGTGTGTGTGTGTGTGTGTGTGCGTGTTTGTGTGCGTATGTGTTCTTATCTTACCTATTTGTACAAAAAAAAATAAAAAAACTGTGCCGTAATATATATATATATATTTTTTTTTGTTATCACTACTTCCATGTTGCCTTATTACTAGGTCAGGGGGAAAATAAAACAAAAGTTGTGCAAAACTAATATATTGAAAACAACAAGAAAATCTATATTCCATCTTTTATATGATAAATACGAGAGCGGAAGGGAGTCTACCGCCACCGTCAGCCACCTGTGTCTGGGGGAACAAATAAAAAATTGTGAGCTATTCGGCTGTGATGATACTTTCTTGATTCGAATAGAATAAAATTATATCAAGTATAGGCGTCCAGTCTCTGGCCCCTTTGCTTTTGGCTCAGTTCTTACGGCTGGAACGTGGCAGCGAGCCACGTTCCAGCCAAATAACTCATTACGCTAATTGCTCATTAAGGGCTTGTTCTACGCAAAAAAAATTGTTGCACAGACCCCCATTGATTTTGACAGCACTACTTGCATGTCAACTTTCAGCTCAATCCGACAATATTTAGGAGTAGTTTACGCTAATTACTCATTAAGGGGTTGTTCTACGCAAAAAGTTTCATGCACAGAATCCCATTGATTTTGACAGCACTACTTGCATGTCAAATTTCAGCTCAATCCGATAATATTTAGGAATAGTTATACACTTTTTGACTTAAACTTGGTTCCACGGGTCATATGGTAAGAAGCAGATCGCTTCGCTCGCTGCCAATGAAATTTTATTCTGGCGAACTACCTTCATTTATACGAAACTTTACACTCACAATTAATTTAGTTTCAATAAAACTTCTTTTTATACATGAAAATTAGACCTTTGAATCTAAGGGCCGTACTATTAAACCTTCCGCCCGGGCTGGCGATCGCCTGCCGATGCTCCGCCAGGCGAACGCCAGCCTCAGGAAATCCTTACTTTAAGTATGAGAGAGGAGAGCCCGCCACCAGCTACATATTTACTGAGGAGAAATCAGGGGTAATTATCAAGAGGTGCTTGACCGGACGGTAATTATAGAGATGGGTAAAAAAAAAAAAGGTGGATCGAGGAGAAAGTGTCGTGGCGAGGAGGTGACTGTCCTGATGACAATTGTCGCGAGGAGATAGGTGACTGGTGGCCGGGTGTAGGAGAAGGAGGAGAAGGAGGGTTACTTAAATTATCGTTCAGAGCCAATCGCTATTAAAAAAAAAAAAAAAATAATAATTACAACAGATGGCGTCTCTTGTCAGTGTGCGCATCGTCTGCATGTGTACATTTGCTGGCCGGGAATTTGAGCACGTGGAGACCAGCAGGATGAAACCCCTCACAACACGTTGTCACCTGCGCATTCATGAAGATTACATGTATTCCCACGCCTGTGAGTGTGATAGCCTCACCCGTCTTATACAGTGCTTATAATTTATGATCCAGCCTGGATTCCTCGCAGGCCTTAACAACACCGAGACCAAGAACGCCAGGATGAGTGAACAAGAGCATTTCATTGATGAGGTCTGTGCAATATGGATAAGAAGGAACAACAATAGCATGTTTATAATGTATTCCCTAAGGTCACAGGAAGGTAAGGACATCCGTAATAAGTGAACTTATAAAGTATCACTTTAGATCTTTCTAAAGTGAACTATGAATATGATTATGAACATAACTAATAGGTAACTATAATTAGTACAGGCTTGTATGTTTCGGAGACATAACAACTGTGTGTATGGCACGATGCTGAATATTGTGTTACCATGTTATGTACTTGTTATGTAGTTTTAATTGCCTAATTTTTTGCCAACGTTTTTCATGACATGTTTTCTCGTTATTAATTGCTTGTACTTATGTTAAATACATACATTATGAAATACCTAGTCAATACTGGTTATGATGCATTTGTTTTTACCTTTCCTTACCTCACTAATAATCTTTTCTTCAGGAGAACCTTCCACTGTACGAGTATTTGCCAGCCTTCCCTTATTTGATGCTCTATGAATTAAGTATGTTATGTTTTTGTATGTCCGTATGCTTCATGTATGCTGCCAAAAAATGAAGATATATCTGCATGAGTTTACTCTCCACCTTGTAAATTGTGCAATATACATATAAGGCCTCTTCCATTTGTGCCCAAGCTGCATGAACCAGTTCTTTCAGTTCAGGGTTGGGTTCTGGGTTCAGGGTTGGGTTCGCGTGTCACAAATGGAACGCAAAAACCCCGTTTTTTGTTTACAAACATACTCAGCTGGCGAGGCAATTTAAGAGAGAGAGAGAGAGAGAGAGAGAGAGAGAGAGAGAGAGAGAGAGAGAGAGAGAGAGAGAGAGAGAGAGAGAGAGAGAGAGAGATAACGAGAGAGAGAGATAAGAGAGAGAGAGAGAGAGAGAGAGAGAGAGAGAGAGATAGAGAGAGAGAGAGAGATAACGAGAGAGAGAGAGATAACGAGAGAGAGAAGAACGAGAGAGAGAGAGAACGAGAGAGAGAGAGAGAGAGAGTACGAGAGAGAGAGAGAGAGAGAGAGAAGAGAGAGAGAGATAACGAGAGAGAGAATAACGGAGAGAGAGAGATAACAAGAGAGAAGGGATATCAGCGAAGAGGAGATACGAGAGATAACGAGAGTAAGATAGACGAGAGATCTAACTCAGCTAGCTGCTATGTGAAGGGATCATATCACGTTTAAGATCGCGGGAACGCATGGGCTCCACCAGCCATGTATGCCTCTTTTATGCCGTCTGACATCCTCTCCGACTCGTGCATGCGGAAAACCCTTCACGATAAGAGAAATAGGGCCCAAGGCGACCATTGTTTGTTATGAACTGAAAACTCTACCCAAGCTACCCACCTCTCAATGTGAGTAGAGAAAGTTCACGGGTTTTGCTGAGTCACTACGCGCTTTGCCTCGGACCCAGGTTTTCGTGCGCAAATGGAACGCCTGAACTCTTGGGTTCCGTGAACTGGTTCTTGAAATGTCGCAAATGGAAGAGGCCTATAAGGATTCCATATTTTCATTTCACTTTCAGTGTTGTAATATGAATAATAATATAAGTACAATATTCTGCATATATAAAGTAAAATACATGTATGTAAAACATACCAGCTCACCCTAAAATATCATGCACTATAGTTACGCTTGGGCTGAACAGGTTGTGCTAAACGGGTTGATAGTAGCTAAAGGTAAAGATGGGGTATATATATATAGAGAGAGATTATTACTATTCTTTTTTAAATACAGCATGCATTGTCGAAAAAAAACCAGTCGGATGTTGTCAGGCTACTTGTCTGTTCTCCGTTGTTTGTTAAATACATAAATTTAGATGTGTTTTTTTTCCCCTACCCCCTCTGACTTCCACCTAACTAATGCAGACAGTTTAACTCCTAGAAAAAAATATGTAGCTACTACTTGAGAAAGTAGATAGTTGCTAACTGGTTATGTTCCTTCTGAACACTAAGTGTGAGGACACAAAGAGTATACGAGACACTTCACAAACTAATTGGTTGCTAACCACAAAGGAAGTTAAATGGGAGAGTGTACTCCATAGAGACGCTAAAATCAAAGAACCATTACCTTTTAATATGTTATATAAGGCTTTACCCACAATTTGCATGGGATTATATTCTTTCGAGATCAAGGATGATTATAAGATTTATGTTCTTTAATCTTTTTTCTAACATCTCTCAATCTGTTGTAAAAATTTCTCCCATCCTTCCTTTTTTTTTTTTTATCCCTACTATGAAGGGGGAGGAGCGTACAAAATTGGTAGGAGGGGTGGGGTGTAGGTATGTAGGAGAAAGTCGGGAAGTCTTATCGTAGATAAAAAAAAAAAAAAAAAAAAAAAAAAAAATAGGTCGACCACTTATGATTTACCATGGTTATCGTTAAAAGAAGTGTGCGCTCCTTGTAACATGTGGCGTAGTATGAACATGTATATTCGCCACCAGAGTCACCGAAGTTCGGAGTATTCTTCAATCCTTCCAAATCATGTGTAGAAAAAAAAAGAGATTATATAAGACACTTGGATGGAGGATAGTGAAATGATGATTTAAAAGTAGGGGTTTTCAACCACATGTAATATGAGGTGGATAGTAATACCCGGTTGAAGAGGAGAAAGAGGAAATGTATTATTTATAATCACCTCATATCAGAGACATTTTTCATGAATAAAAAAAAAATAATAATAAATAAATAAATACATAAACACAGTATATACTATAAATAGTATGATGGTGAGATAGAAAATGTAACAATTTTATCGAAATAAAACCATGGTGATGTGTAAGGGTGTATGTGTGTGTTATGTCTGCAGTAGTTAAGCCCTTATAGTCTCCCAATCTCAATACTGTGTAATGGGGAAAAGTAATCACCCAGGATAATAATGACAGGCTAGAATTAACAGGTATTATCAATTCTTACTTTAAAACTTAACAAATAATTACCAGATATGAATACCCGTTATGAATCATGGAAAAAGATAATAATGAAGACTGAGTTCTTGGAGTCTCCAAACAACAAGCAGGAAGATTAATCACTGTTTCCACAGAACCAGTTAGTGTAGATGAAGAACAATAAAAGAAAACAGAAATAAAAATATACATAGAGGCAGTAAGAAAATGAAGCAATCATAAAGAAAACACCCCCTCCCCTCACAAAAAAAAAAAAAAATAGTTTTCACTCGAAAACAAGCGATACCTAAATCCCTCTAGACAGGCAGAGAAAAGGACTGGGAAAACATACTCACGAGACTAGTAAATCCACGGCGATGACACAGACACACACAAAAAAAAAGGCAGATAATGAATAGAGAAAATCGCTTAAAAGGTTAGAAAACAATGTATCAAATCTTGGAAGGTATCCATACCTACGTCCTCGCCTGATAAATTTCCAAGTCCCACTGCCTGGCCTTGAGGTGTCGGTGCTAACGACCTCAAATCAAGATGGCGCTGTGTAAAAAGTTAGCCAGTTACTGAATTAGAATCACGCCACCATTGGTAACAACAGAGGCCGGGGTTTAGAGGACAACAGTGAATAAGATAGACCGCTCGCAATATTATATTCCAGATGGATATTGGCTTTGTTTTTCCTTTTTTTTTTTTTCATTGCGCTAAAGAAAAAAAAAATAGGACGAAGAAGAATTGCGTTGGGCACCCCTGGGTGGGTGGTACATACATGGATGAGTTGACCGGATGAAGGGGAAATCGGGGGATGATTATTATCGACGTGTGATGAAGAGAGAAAGAGCAAGAGGTAATATAATTATTGTTTTGAGCGCTACTGTCATCCTTTCCTCAATCACTTTTCTCTGACAGATTCACTTTTAGACTGTTTTCTTTAGACAAAAAACTAAAAAAAAAAAAAGGATCCCTTCTCTCGTACCATAAAAGGATAAAAAAATAAAAAAATAAAAAATAAAGCCGTCCATAGACGGGAAGGGGGGGGGGTCTTACTAAACAAAGCCTTACAATAGGTTAGGTTAGGTTAGGTCCGTCCATTGACGGGAGGGGGCGGGGGGGTCTTACTGAACAAACCCTTACAATAGGTACCCCCCCCTCCCGTCAATGAACGGACCTTACCTAACCTAACCTAACCTAACCTTACCTTACCTTACCTAACCTAACCTAACCTATTGTAATGCTTTGTTCAGTAACACCCCCCCCCCCCTTTCCGTCTATGGACGGCTTTATTTTATTTTTTATTTTTTTTCATTTTGTGGTACGAGCGAGGGGATCCTTTTTTTTTTTTTTAGTTTTTTGTCTAAAGAAAACAGTCTAAAAGTGAATCTGTCAGAGAAAAGTGATTGAGGAAAGGTTGACAGTAGCGCTCAAAACAATAATTATATTACCTCTTGCTCTTTCTCTCTTCGTCACACGTCGATAATAATCATCCCCCGATTTCCCCTTCATCCGGTCAACTCATCCATGTATGTACCACCCACCCAGGGGTGCCCAACGCAATTCTTCTTCGTCCTATTTTTTTTTTCTTTAGCGCAATGAAAAAAAAAAAAAGGAAAAACAAAGCCAATATCCATCTGGAATATAATATTGCGAGCGGTCTATCTTATTCACTGTTGTCCTCTAAACCCCGGCCTCTGTTGTTACCAATGGTGGCGTGATTCTAATTCAGTAACTGGCTAACTTTTTACACAGCGCCATCTTGATTTGAGGTCGTTAGCACCGACACCTCAAGGCCAGGCAGTGGGACTTGGAAATTTATCAGGCGAGGACGTAGTGCCGACCGGGGTAATTTGGTCCTGGTTTTGACAAACTTTGATCTAGTTTCCATATCTATTGAAATAAACAAACAAAAAGTTAATACAATCATAGGAGGGTCACTACCTATATGTCATTAAAGTTTGAACAAATTTCCATTATAGCTCTGTTAGCAATACACTGCGAAGTGCGGACCGCATTGTTACACTAAATGGGGTAAATCGGACCTAACTCTGGGGTAAATTGGTCATATATATATATATAAAAAAAAAAAAATCTTAAAAATTTGACAAACCTCCAAAAACTGAAACAACATGTCATACCATGCCCATGGACACTATCAAACATTATGTGAGCTGTTCTTCACATGCTCTGGGGAGGCGGAAAAGATGACCAACACGCACACGTTTGGGTTCCAGTCTTTGAGTTCCTAGTCTTTCTTCTTTTTCTAGGTCTATGTTAGTTTTTCTTTTATAATTTCTAAGCATTGTTACTTAATTTAGTAATACTTTACACTAGGGCCAGAATTCCCTACACAATTGGGAGTATGGTTTCTGTTTACCTTATTGGATTCTAGGAAACATTCTCTCTATGAGCTTCCGTCACAAAGCACTTCTTTCGGAGATATAAGATGTTTTTAATAAGAAGGAGATCCGAGTGTATAGGAGATTTGAAAATTAAACTAACCTAACCCCACCTTTTGACTCACTAACCTAACCTAACACACGCTTTAACCTCCAAACTAATGTCAAATCTGCATTAAAAAAGTGTCCGCGGCAAGGGAAGAACAGAGGCGATGCAGGTCACAAGAGGAAGAAGAGTCAGGCGCACGTAAACACTTGGCTCTCGCCTCCCTATGAACATGTCATTATCTTCGAAAGTAATGATTTGCGACGGAAACTCATAGAGAAAATGTTTCCTAGAATTAAATAAGGTAAACAGAACCACACTCCCAATTGTGTAGGGAATTTCGGTCCTAATATAAAATAATACCGTTAGGTTACGTAATCAATGTCCATGTTAGGTTAGTTAACTAGCAGGGAGGTATGAGTGGGCATAGCCCCCCAGTTATGTCAGGAGAGTATTGGTTTATAGGAAGTATTGGTTGAAACTGCACATTTACCGTATCCATTAAGGTAAACAGAAATCATTCTCCCAATTGTGTAGAGAATTCTGGTCCTTGAGTAAAAATTACCCTTAATTATATACCAGCACCTTAATCTAATTCCATATTAGCATTCAACAACCTGAAACAAAAGAAACAAGTGCAAATAAGCAGTTAATCCTCACCGTGATATGCCGTGGGGGGTACATTACACTGGGTCCAATTTACCCCGCGAGTGTTTTTGTCACCGGGGTAAATACGGACCCAAACTGAGCATTGATCATACGAAAATGAGACAAGATAGAGCATTTTTGATATTTTCATGTTAAAGTAGAGGAAAAACACTATATATACGCTTATTTACAAGAATGTACTCCGTCTCGTATTTGAATCCCATGAAAGTTCGCCAAATCAGCTGATTTTGTAAACAAACTTTGCCGCAACTTTTTTTGCTGTCATTTTACTCATTTTCTATTTTGGTTTCTGGGTTCAGTTACATATCGATATTTATATTCATATTAATACTATAAATGTTAAAATGGTTGTTTTACTACATGGGATATTCAAAACTGTTACACTCTTATTTATATTGAAACAAACACCAAAGCAAAAATGGCGGTCCGAATAGAACCGGTCCGTTGGAAGGACCAAATTACCCCGGTCGGCACTAGGTATGGATACCTTCCAAGATTTGATACATTGTTTTCTAACCTTTTAAGCGATTTTCTCTATTCATTATCTGCCTTTTTTTTTGTGTGTGTCTGTGTCATCGCCGTGGATTTACTAGTCTCGTGAGTATGTTTTCCCTGTCCTTTTCTCTGCCTGTCTAGAGGGATTTAGGTATCGCTTGTTTTCGAGTGAAAACTATTTTTTTTTTTTTTTTGTGAGGGGAGGGGGTGTTTTCTTTATGATTGCTTCATTTTCTTACTGCCTCTATGTATATTTTTATTTCTGTTTTCTTTTATTGTTCTTCATCTACACTAACTGGTTCTGTGGAAACAGTGATTAATCTTCCTGCTTGTTGTTTGGAGACTCCAAGAACTCAGTCTTCATTATTATCTTTTTCCATGATTCATAACGGGTATTCATATCTGGTAATTATTTGTTAAGTTTTAAAGTAAGAATTGATAATACCTGTTAATTCTAGCCTGTCATTATTATCCTGGGTGATTACTTTTCCCCATTACACAGTATTGAGATTGGGAGACTATAAGGGCTTAACTACTGCAGACATAACACACACATACACCCTTACACATCACCATGGTTTTATTTCGATAAAATTGTTACATTTTCTATCTCACCATCGTCTTCTCTTCCACCACCACTGTGTTATTTATAGTATATACTGTGTTTATGTATTTATTTATTTATTATTAATTTTTTTTTATTCTTGAAAAATGTCTCTGATATGAGGTGATTATAAATAATACATTTCCTCTTTCTCCTCTTCAACCGGGTATTACTATCCACCTCATATTACATGTGGTTGAAAACCCCTACTTTTAAATCATCATTTCACTATCCTCCATCCAAGTGTCTTATATAATCTCTTTTTTTTTCTACACATGATTTGGAAGAGATTGAAGAATACTCCGAACTTCGGTGACTCTGGTGGCGAATATACATGTTCATACTACGCCACATGTTACAAGGAGCGCACACTTCTTTTAACGATAACCATGGTAAATCATAAGTACTGGTCCACCTATTTTTTTATTTTTTTTATTTTTTTTATTTGGATCTACGATAAGACTTCCCGACTTTCTCCTACATACCTACACCCCACCCCTCCTACCAATTTTGTACGCTCCTCCCCCTTCATAGTAGGGATAGAAAGAAAAAAAAGGAAGGATGGGAGAAATTTTTACAACAGATTGAGAGATGTTAGAAAAAGATTAAAGAACATAAATCTTATAATCATCCTTGATCTCGAAAGAATATAATCCCATGCAAATTGTGGGTAAAGCCTTATATAACATATTAAAAGGTAATGGTTCTTTGATTTTAGCGTCCCTATGGAGTACACTCTCCCATTTAACTTCCTTTGTGGTTAGCAACCAATTAGGTTGTGAAGTGTCTCGTATACACTTTGTGTCCTCACACTTAGTGTTCAGAAGGAACATAACCAGTTAGCAACTATCTACTTTCTCAAGTAGTAGCTACATATTTTTTTCTAGGAGTTAAACTGTCTTCATTAGTTAGATGGAAGTCAGAGAGGGTAGGGGAAAAAAAACACTTCTAAATTTATGTATTTAACAAACAACGGAGAACAGACAAGTAGCCTGACAACATCCGACTGGTTTTTTTTCGACAATGCATGCTGTATTTAAAAAAGAATAGTAATAATCTCTCTCTATATACCCCATCTTTACCTTTTGCTACTATCAACCCGTTTAGCACAACTTGTTCAGCCCAAGTGTAACTATAGTGCATGATATTTTAGGGTGAGCTGGTATGTTTTACATACATGTATTTTACTTTATATATGCAGAATATTGTAGACTTATATTATTTTTCATATTACAACACTGAAAGTGAAATGAAAATATGGAATCCTTATATGTATATTTCACAATTTACAAGGTGGAGAGTAAACTCATGCAGATATATCTTCATTTTTTGGCAGCATACATGAAGCATACGGACATACAAAAACATAACATACTTAATTCATAGAGCATCAAATAAGGGAAGGCTGGCAAATACTCGTACAGTGGAAGGTTCTCCTGAAGAAAAGATTATTAGTGAGGTAAGGAAAGGTAAAAACAAATGCATCATAACCAGTATTGACTAGGTATTTCATAATGTATGTATTTAACATAAGTACAAGCAATTAATAACGAGAAAACATGTCATGAAAAACGTTGGCAAAAAATTAGGCAATTAAAACTACATAACAAGTACATAACATGGTAACACAATATTCAGCATCGTGCCATACACACAGTTGTTATGTCTCCGAAACATACAAGCCTGTACTAATTATAGTTACCTATTAGTTATGTTCATAATCATATTCATAGTTCACTTTAGAAAGATCTAAAGTGATACTTTATAAGTTCACTTATTACGGATGTCCTTACCTTCCTGTGACCTTAGGGAATACATTATAAACATGCTATTGTTGTTCCTTCTTATCCATATTGCACAGACCTCATCAATGCTCTTGTTCACTCATCCTGGCGTTCTTGGTCTCGGTGTTGTTAAGGCCTGCGAGGAATCCAGGCTGGATCATAAATTATAAGCACTGTATAAGACGGGTGAGGCTATCACACTCACAGGCGTGGGAATACATGTAATCTTCATGAAAGCGCAGGGGACAACGTGTTGTGAGGGGTTTCATCCTGCTGGTCTCCACGTGCTCAAATTCCCGGCCAGCAAATGTACACATGCAGACGATGCGCACACTGACAAGAGACGCCATCTGTTGTAACTATTTTTTTTTTTTTTTTTTTTAATAGCGATTGGCTCTGAACGATAATTTAAGTAACCCTCCTTCTCCTCCTTCTCCTACACCCGGCCACCAGTCACCTATCTCCTCGCGACAATTGTCATCAGGACAGTCACCTCTTCGCTACGACACTTTCTCCTCGATCCACCTTTTTTTCTAAGCGGTTATCACACGAGGCGTTTCGTCGGACTGTTTCGTCGAACCAAACAGGCATTTGGCTTGACCTGTTTGACAACACACTAGCACACGGTTGGGCCAACCGCTTCACCCAACAATAACAAACAAAGATGAAAGCGATGACAGGTGGAGGCGCGGAGATTCGTTGTTAATGTTTTAACTTTAGGGGTTATATATATATACGTAGCTACTGGTGATGAAAAGGGAGGAGGTTGTTGTTAGAAGAGAACGGCGACATATGAAGACGCGTTCATGTGGGCTAAGGGCTATATTCAAGAATGCTCGTCAAATCCCGGCCAGTGGAGATTCTCTACCGTCGTACCTCCACTGGTGACTTCTACAAGAAATCCCCGACTGGTGGATATTTGACAGGCGTACCAACACAAGCGAGCCCAAAGCGGCATCAGTGTTTTGACTGTTTTATACATATCTAATACATTTTACTAGTGAAATAGATCATTTCTGACATTAAAATAATAGCTTAGTTAGTGTTCGCCACTTGTCTGAGGCGTTGTGCAGAAAAAATGGGCCCGAGTTATGCTTGCGAGTACATTTGAACGGCTCGCCGCCACTGCTCCACACAATGGCCGACCTCCACCTGCCGCCGCCGCCCGGCTTCCTCACAACTTCACATACCTATATAAGGCCTCCTGGACCAGATTTTACCTTAATGATGACACGTGTGCATTCACAAGGTATGCATGTTACTCTCGATTGTGTTGAAAACTCATCTGTAATGGTCTGGGAAGAAATAGGAATGAATAAGTGCACAGCGGGATGAAGGTGGGATCTGCATGTTGTCGCGAATCAGCTGACTCAAGCCTCCACCCGTTGCGTTACCTCCTGTAGATTCTTGTATACCGATTCGCGATGTAACGGGTGGAGAAAAGTTCTTGAATATAGCCCTAAATGGGTTATAGTGGACGAGAACTGCGCGGTCGATCGCTACCGCCGTTACCACTTAACAGATTATATTTTGCTTAGTATAATGTGCAGTATTAATCCATTTCTGTATGCGTAACCTTTAAAACATATACATATTGAAGAAATTATAAGAGTTGTCTAATAATGCATAGACACACCCCGACCTGCCTCCCACCCACCCCCATCCCTTAGGAGGTTAGGTTAAGTTTCGGTTATGTTAATATTATCGTCAGGGGGTCGAAGGGGTCCGAGCCCCTCCCGTTAGAACCTGCGGGGCGGGGCACACTTGTTTTCGTATAATTCCGTC
Source organism: Chionoecetes opilio (assembly GCA_016584305.1). NCBI lineage: Eukaryota > Metazoa > Arthropoda > Malacostraca > Decapoda > Majidae > Chionoecetes > Chionoecetes opilio. The sequence goes on from JACEEZ010013848.1 coordinate 247,811, forward strand.
ACTACGTCCCTGGTTTCTGAGACACTTGACTATTATTTCCTGGCCAAGTTTTACATCTTTTTCTGATGGAGATACATTGTTATCAATGAAAAGGTGACCCTAGGATTTGGTGAGAAAAAAACAACTTTTTAACAGGTTTCCGGGAAATAAAAATATCTTCATCTGAAAAAGCAACAGTTTCTGGCCAAGTAAATGTAGGGTAAATGTTTACACTAGGACCGAAATTCCCTACACAATTGGGAGTGTGGTTTCTGTTCACCTTAATAGATTCTAAGAAACATTTTCTCTATGAACTTCCGTCGCAAATCACTACTTTCGGAGATATAAGACGTTTTTAATAGGAAGGAGTGTATATGAGATATGAAAATTAAACTAACCTAACCCCACCTTTAGACTCGCTGATCTAACCTAACCTAACCTAGTCCCAAGCATTAACCTCCTAACTAAAGCCAAATCCTCATTAAAAAGTGTCCGCGGCAAGGAAAGAACAGATCGAGGCGATGCAGATCACAAGAGGAAGAAGAGTGTGGCGGACGTAAACTCTTGTCTCGCCTCCTTTGAACAACATGGCATTATCTCCAAAAGTAATGATTTGCGATGGAAGCTCACAGAGAGAATGTTTCCTAGAATCCAATAAGGTAAACAGAAACCACACGCCAAATTGTGTAGGGAATTTCGGTCCTATAGTGTAAAATAATACCATATGTAGTCAGTCTCAGAAAAGGACCGCGCAGTCCTTGTCTATTTTTACCTGATCTTGTTATTACAGGTGGCCTTTTCTTCATAGGCCAGGCCTTTGAACCGTCTGCTCCTGTAGAATAAAAAAAAAAAACACAAAAGGGAAACAAAAGAAAACAAAACTACATACAAGCATGCAGTTCTATTGTCTATTTGTCATACACCACATTCTTTCCAAACTCTTTCACTGTCTCAATCATCCGCCCGGGCCCGGCCCTTGTCTCACCACACAGTCCTAGCAGCAATAACATCCATTCTCTTCCTATCCTTTCAACCACCTCATTCATTTCACATCCCATTTCAGTCGAAACCACACGCATCATTTCCATTCTCTCCCCGTTATACTTCTCAGATCTCATATTCTATAATTCTACTAGTAGTAATCATTTTACCGCAAAATGTAAACACATCAAATCAACTTCATATTTTTGAAAATCTATCACGTATATAATATAGACTGATCTGTATTAATTTTACTGTAACGTATTATATGATGGTGTTCATTTCAATGCTTAATTATTGCTAACACTATTTATAACTTACAGAAAAAGTATAGACTTATTTTGACCGCAGAGTATGTTCGACGAAATGTGCAACATTTTGTATAATTTCACGAAACCATTTCGGCGAAATGACCCTCGAAGTTCGACCAAACAGTCCAACCAAATGGCAAGTTCGACGAAACAGTCCGACGAAACTTACCGTGTGATAGCCGCTTTACCCACCTCTATAATTACCGTCCGGTCAAGCACCTCTTGATAATTACCCCTGATTTCTCCTCAGTAAATATGTAGCTGGTGGCGGGCTCTCCTCTCTCATACTTAGATTCAAAGGTCTAATTTTCATGTATAAAAAGAAGTTTTATTGAAACTAAATTAATTGTAAGTGTAAAGTTTCGTATAAATGAAGGTAGTTCACCAGAATAAAATTTCATTGGCAGCGAGCGAAGCGAGCTGCTTCTTACCATATGACCCGTGGAACCAAGTTTAAGTCAAAAAGTGTATAACTACTCCTAAATATTATCGGATTGAGCTGAAATTTGACATGCAAGTAGTGCTGTCAAAATCAATGGGATTCTGTGCATGAAACTTTTTGCGTAGAACAACCCCTTAATGAGTAATTAGCGTAAACTACTCCTAAATATTGTCGGATTGAGCTGAAAGTTGACATGCAAGTAGTGCTGTCAAAATCAATGGGGGTCTGTGTAAATTTTTTTTTTGCGTAGAACAAGCCCTTAATGAGTAATTAGCGTAATGAGTTATTTGGCTGGAACGTGGCTCGCTGCCACGTTCCAGCCGTAAGAACTGAGCCAAAAGCAAAGGGGCCAGAGACTGGACGCCTATACTTGATATAATTTTATTCTATTCGAATCAAGAAAGTATAATCACAGCCGAATAGCTCACAATTTTTTATTTGTTCCCCCAGACACAGGTGGCTGACGGTGGCGGTAGACTCCCTTCCGCTCTCGTATTTATCATATAAAAGATCGAATATAGATTTTCTTGTTGTTTTCAATATATTAGTTTTGCAACAAACTTTTTGTTTTATTTTCCCTGATATATATATATATATATATAATATATATATATATATATATATATATATATATAATATTAAGCGAAAGTGTGTCTGTCTGTCTGTCTGTCTGTCTGTGTGTGTGTGTGTGTGTGTGTGTTGTGGTATAGGTTCCGCCCCCCTTGGCGCAATCACCTCATATGGCACATTTTTGGAACCGGGTTGACCAGGGGAAGGTCATAAGCCCACTTATGAGATGATTCGATCACTTTTTTTTTTCTTTTTTTTTAGCAGCCTATTAGCGATAATTGTGAAAAAAAAAGTGGGTTGCGAGAATTGAGGAAACCTTGATGTAGGGTGATGGGTAATGGGTGAGTGAATGGGTGGGGTGATGGGTAATGGGTGTGGGGTGATGGGTGAGTGAATGGGTGGGGGTGATGGGTTGGGGGTGAGGGGTGATGGGTGAGGGAATAGATGGGGGGTGATGGGTAATGGTAAATATAAGCGAAAGTGTGTCTGTCTGTCTGTCTGTCTGTGTGTGTGTGTGTGTGTGTGTGTGTGTGTGTCTGGTATAGGTTCCGCCCCCCGTGGCGCAATCACCTCATATGGCACATTTTTGGAACTGGGTTGACCAGGGGAAGGTTTTAAGCCCAATTATGAGATGATCCGATCATTTTTATTTTTTTTAGCAGCCTATTAGCGATAATTGTGAAAAAAAAAGTGGGTTGCGAGAATTAGAGAGAACTGAAACTCGAGAAATGCCAGTGGTCGCTGGCAGTTTTAACTCAAAGGTTGGTCTACTGTGTTTTGGCTCCGCGACTAATATTTTTCATAAATTAATTTCGCGACAAACATTGATGCACCGCATCTGAATACCAAAAAATATAGTTCTTCTGTTGTTCTACTAATTATATGGATGACATTCATTACGATGGAACGTTCTATAATAGCAATTTAATGCAAATTACTCGCCTCGAGTAGCAATTAGCTTAATATATTTTTTACATGTATATTGTGGCATGTAAAATTTGGGTGATGTTCACACTGTTTTCTAAGACAGTACTGCTGCGTCTGGCAAACGCTTGTCAAAATACAATAAGCAATGCCTTGGAAAAACGAAGAATAAAGAATGCCGAAATCGGCTTGTTGCTGCGACAATGTAGGTTATAATTGTGGAGGCGACACGCCGCGGCGGGGAGTGGTGGGCGGGGAGATTGTGGCGGGGAGATTGAATCAAAACATTGCCACTTCACGCGTCGACTCATTGCACTTCCAGGCTTTCTATCTGATTGATACACAATAATAACAGGAAAATATGACTGCCTAGGTATAGATAACTTCTAAACATACGTTATGACTAATAATATCATAGAGTAACATTTACCTCGCCTCCTCAACTATAACCTACTTGGTTATTGGTTAAATGCATGTTTTACAGACTCAGGCTTCTATACAATATACATATAGAAGAAAATCGTTCTTAAAATTATACTTTTGTGTTTTAAGTGCAGTGGAATAAGCCCATATTTTTCTTTCAAGTTGACCAACTTTTCACCAATTGTGAGTTAAACTGCCAGCGACCACTGGCATTTCGGAGTTGCAGTTCTCTCTAATTGAGGAAACCTTGATGTAGGGTGATGGGTAATGGGTGAGTGAATGGGTGGGGTGATGGGTGATGGGTGAGTGAATGGGTGGGGGTGATGGGTTGGGGGTGATGGTGATGGGTGAGGGAATAGGTGGGGGGTGATGGTAATGGGTGAGTGAATGGGTGTGTGTGATGGGTAATGGGTGAGTGAATGGGTGGGGGGTGATGGGTAATGGGTGAGTGAATGGGTGGGGGGTGATGGGTAATGGGTGAGTGAATGGGGGGGGTAATACATACATTTCTACATCCATGATTTCAGGAAAGTTAGAAGGGGCTATCTGGAGAGTCCGTGTTTGGTGGGCCGAAGGCCACCAAACACAGGTGGTGGGCCGAAGGCCCTACACCAATAGCCCCCCGCAGGAGCTAGCCAAAAAGTCCGCCCGGAGGGGCTTTGCGGCTAGTATAATAATATAAGCGAAAGTGTGTCTGTCTGTCTGTCTGTGTGTTTTAGTGTGTGGTATAGGTTCCGCCCCCGTGGCGCAAACACCTCATAGGGCACATTTTTGGAACCGGGGTTGACCAGGGGAGGTCATAAGCCACTATGAGATGACCCGTTTCACTTTTTTTTTTTTTTTTAGCAGCCTATTAGCGAGAATAGTGAAAACAAAAGTGGGTTGCAGAATTGAGGAGCCTTGAGTAGGGGTAGGGTGATGGTTAATGGGTGAGTGAATGGGTGGGGTGATGGGTAATGGGTGGGGGGTGAGGGGTGAGGAATTTGGGTGGGGGGTGATGGGTTGGGGGTGATGGGTGATGGGTGGGGGAATAAAATGGGGGGTGATGGGTAAGGGGTGAGTGAATGGGTGGGGTGGTGAGGGGTAAGGGGGTGAGTGAATGGGTGGGGGGTGATGGGTAATGGGTGAGGGAAATGGGTGGGGGGTGATGGGTAATGGGTGAGTGAATGGGTGGGGGGATGGGTAATGGGTGGGGTGAATGGGTGGGGGGGTGATGGGTAATGGGTGAGTGAATGGGTGGGGGTGATGGGTAATGGGTTGAGTGAATGGGTGTGGGGTTGATGGGTAATGGGTGAGTGAATGGGTGGGGGGTGATGGGTAATGGGTGAGGGGAATGGGTGGGGGGTGATGGGTAATGGGTGAGTGAGCCTCGCGGCCTCTTGTAGCTTCCTTTTTTCTTATGTTTTTTATGTTCTATGTAGAGTCCCACAAACAAAGAAAACACATGTGCTTAGTGTAACCCTAACTGGAGTCCTAGAAGCAAGGAGATTACCTTCAGGTCCCCACACAGATTCCACTGATGTTTCTTCATATTTAACACCAGATAAACAAAGTCTTCATATTTTCATTAATTTTCCCACTCATTTCATGGCCATGCGAAATTTTGGAACACTCGGAAGCTTATTTCCTTTATGCAGAAGAACGGCCTTAGCGTGTTTTTTCCTGAATCTATGAACAGCCGCCACTCACTTTATCATAAGTGTGAGACTCACAAAGTTGTTCCTGAGTGTGTCAACATCAAAGCAGTAAAGAGCTTGTGTTTCATCTTGAAGAAGCTTGAAAGTTCTTTATGTCTACGACGAAACGTGGTGATGAGAACTCCTTCTTGTAGCAAATTCCATTCCTGAGACGAGATCCAAGGACTTCACTTTTCTCCTTGGGTAGATCTAGGTCCCTAGAAAGGGTTCATGTAGTGCATTTCCTGACTGTTTGAATTTTGGGCTCTCTGTTTTTCTGCCATTTCTTAAAAGTCTGTATCCATGGGATTATCCCCCTCGTTCGAATCTGATTCACTTATAGCACTTGCAATTGGAACTTTTGGAAACTGGGAGATCAGGACCATGTGGCACAGGCCTGTTGGCAGAAGGTACGTCAGGATACCTGATTTTAGCTCGGTTTTTACTGAATATCCTTTGATGTTAGTGAGGCAGAAGTAGCAGCCCAGTACTGTGATCCTTTTGTTCACGCCAAAACCATTGGGATGCCCAATGCCATGCCTGATGGCCGTTTGCCACGCATCATTCATTCAAGTGGTTCACACAGGGGGTTTCATGCTACGTGAGGGGCCCACTTCTTATCTTGATCACCTATACGGCACTTGAAGTAATGCAGATAAGCTGCTTTAACATTCTTTGTAAGAGGTTTCTTCAGACTGTCAGGGGTAAAAATTCCACATATGTAACAAAAACTGTCCGATGCATTCACACAGTTACGGCATTCCATCACAGCCCGGTACAAGGTACTATTTACGGTAAACCAACTAAAATTAGGACTCCACTAAATCAAACATCATATCTGCAAAGAAAAATAAAATGTTTAAACATATGTCAATAGCTGTACGATCAGTAGGTAAAAATGTACTACACAGCCTGCTAACCCCTCGCCAATACGCAGCCTGCTAACCCCTCGCCAATACGCAGCACGCACACCCTCCCCTGCTCACTGCACAAACCACACTGACTCAAAAACACTGCACTGCCCTAAATAGGCTTGAGAAAAGAAAAGATTAAGATTTGAAATGAAAACATTGGTGAAACCTATTTCTGCTGATTTTACCCATATTTTTTCATGAATTGCGTCTGGTTCTCAAAAACTGGACGTGGTAGAGTTAATTGAACATCAGATTCGAGTTCAACAGGGTCAATTTACCTATAATCAGCTTCATTTAGTCCAGAATCATATCTTCGATTTTGTTTTGTCGACCAGTGCTATTATTAAAAAACTAAGCTTCATTGGGGATTGCAAATGGTTGCATTTAGACGGCATTAGTGTGGACTTTATTCAATTAGTGCCCGGTATGGGTATGTCAAAAAGTATGAGAGCGGTAACTCTTACAATTTGTATCTATTTTACACTTTGTTACCCTCTATCTCAGTTAATTAGGGACGGAGAGTGTTCATTTTTACTGGTGATATCATTGACGTTATCCATTATATATGTGCACAGAACGAGCTCTGAGTGGGCCTTGGTTTGAAAAATGAAAAGATTTTTTTTCTTTTCTCGCATTCTCATGGTCTACCCATTCACGCACCAAGAATGATAGAGATTTGAATTACGCTATACTTTTAGAAAGTAATGATATCTACCTCCAATATTAACCATTTGAAGAATGCAATGAAAAATGTGCTCTCTATAATTGTTCAAATATAAGCTTAAAATAACTTTTTTTGAAGATTTTCAAAGTCTTCCCGTTTCAAAAGGGAGGTTCATTCAGGCATGCAATTCACTCTATATTGTGTAGAATCCAATGCTGCTTGCTATTTGAGTGTATTTTTTTTTTTTTTAATATATATAATATATTATATATAATATATATATAATATATATATATATATATATATATATATATATATTTTATAAAATATAATATATATATATATATATATATAAAATATATAATATATATATTATATATATGAATGCAAAAACTTTGAAGAAAAAATCCGTCTATATGCCCATATTTGGAATATTGTAATTCTAAAGCCGGCCACACACACACCGGCGCGGCCTGTCCGGCCGACGAAAAGGGGTGTGGCTAGAGGCGGCCGGTGTGTGTGTGGGGGTGTTTTTCATCCGGCGGGGCCTGTCGCAGCGGCCGGATGAAAATCAGTCGGCGCTTGAAAATTCCGTCCGGCGTGGCCTGCCGCCTGCGTGTGTGTGGGTGCCTTCCGGCACGGCCCGCCCCTCGCTTGGCCAGATAATGACTAATTGTACTAGTAATAATTGTATTTATGATAATATAGGTATTATAAATGACGCATTATATATAGTATGACGTATTATATATAGGTATTATATATGGCTGCATATGCAGCCATCACCAACAAGTCATTTTCGGACAGCGGATTCATGTTGTCACCACGGTGGTCCGACGTGTACTGTATATTTTCATGAGGCGGCCGGTGTGTGTGTGGGTCTCGTCCGGCGAACGATGCCCCGCCACATTTTGTCGGCCGGACAGGCCGCGCCGGTGTGTGTGTGGCCGGCTTAAGAGTTTTTATTATAAACCCTTGAAACTCTAACAGCTGCTCAATAGTAGTATATTGTGCAAGGAGAAGAGATGGCAATGCTGTATCTTTATTCATCTTTGAGTGCTAGTGACTTAAATATCGGTCATAGGACTTTCTATATTCAGATAGTGCCTGCGGTCAAATATCAAGGCTTATATTTTTTTCAATTTTCCCTTGAAAATGAAATTGAATGGTGTTTTCTGTAGACTGCATATAGTTTTACGTATGAGAGAGGTATATTATCGTTGAATTACTTTTATTGTTCTGTTAGAATAGCTTAAAAATGGCCTTATATTTTTTTCTTCAAGAAATTTCAAATTCGTTCGATTTAATTTTTTGGCTTAAGGTATATCAAATGGACTATAGAGAAAGAGAAAAATTTAGAGAAATATGAGAGGGAGGGAAATGCCACTATTTTTTGTATAATTTAAATATTTCACCTTATGAATATTAGTTTTTGGGTTGTATCTGGTAAACCGTTTGTCTGATTGTAAAACGTAATGAAATCTATTTATAGATCTTTTTATGATCTACACTTTTAATTTCAATAATTTTTATTGTATCTATAAAAAAAATTCCCCTTTTGGGGCTTAATGTGAAACATTACGCTTTAGGTATAATTGTTTTGAATTTTATCTTGTAAACTTTTTGCCTAATTATAAAACTTATAAAGAACTATTTCTAGAGTTTTTTATGATTTATAATTTTAATATCGTGTATTTTTTCTGTATCTATAAGGAAAAGGCCACTTTTCTGGGTATAATGTAAAATATTATGCCTTATGAATAATACTTTTTGGGTTGTGTCTGCTAAACTGTTTGGCAGATTTTTAAACTAATAGAATACTATTTATAGATTTTTTTATGATCTATAATTTTGATTTATATCTTTTTTTGGGTATCTATAAGGTAAATGATCCTTTGGGGGCATATAATGGAAATTATGACATATTAGGAATCATAATTTTTTATTGTATCTGTTAAACCGTTTGCCTCTCAATAAAACTCATAGAAGACTATTTATAGATATTTTTATGATCTATAATTTTGATATCGGAATGTTTTTTGTATCTCTATGGAAAATGCCACTTTTGGGGTATTCATGTAAAATATAATGCCAGATTTATAATACTTTTTGGCCTGTATCTGGTAAACTAATTGCCTGATTTTTAAACTAAAGGCACACCATTTTTTAATTTTTTAAAGTCTATAATTTTAATACGTATAATTTTTTTTGTATCTATAGTATTTTCTAAAAACTTGATCCAGCACCCTTCATATTTGTCGGATCTGTTTGATTTTGTAGTACATGATGGGTACTGTACTAATACCCAATCTGTAAAAATAAAATAAAATTTGGATAAAAATTGTAAAAATCGCTCATATTTTCTACAATTTTTTATTAGTTTTCATTATCACCCACATAAAGTTTCGTTAGTTCGTGCTCGACTATATAGAATATTTTTTATAGATTTTTGGGTTTAATTCTTTTTTATAGAATTTTTTTAATGTTTTTTTTTTTAAATAGCAAAAAAATTATATAAAAAAAAGAAACGCAAATTAACTATAGAAATTATGCTATATTGCCGGGAACGTAGTAACAAAACTTTTTGTGGGGGATGAGGAAAAAAATGTAAAAACTTTAGGAAACAATTAGCGATTTTTAGTTTTTATCCAGTTGTAATAAAATTCACACAGATGGCATATGAGTACAATATCTATACTCTTGTGAAAAATCAAATTTATCCGACAAATATTAAGGGTGATAGATGTCAAAAATATTATTTTTTTTTTTTTTAATGACTCGTGCACCCTTGCTATAGGCGTATTTTGTAGTGTCCTTCCGGAGTAAAATTATACTTATTTAAGCTCCGCCCCTGCTTGCCATCACAAAATACGATTGTAGCGCTGCCAAAGCTCTTTCTTGATGTTGCCGAGAGTAAAAGTGTCGTACACTTCATTACCTCTTACAGAGGGTTTATGGAACTGTCGCCGATGGGAATTCTCGCCGAAACAACAAACTAGAACTCTCGTCGAAATGGAAATGTGAACCTAACCTGGACAATGGCACCTAATCTAACCTAACTGATCAAGCTAACGATAGTATTTCATCCCTGAATGCAGAAACACGGGTAACACTTGATTAAATGTATATATTGGGTCCTGTAATATCAAGAATTGGAACACTCGACGACGGCGGCGAGAGTTCCGATCGGCGACAGTTCCAGGTACCTTACAGAGGCTCAAGGAATATCGTTAAGGTTGACATTATTGAAGGCACAGCAAAGAGTAGTAGCGTGATTGTCTGTATTACACATCGATATCTAATTGTTTTGAGCTCTTAGAATGGCCTAGCATTGTTTTCTAACTCTATAGATGGACTTGATATTAAACTGAAATGTTTAGGGCGCTATGAAACTGTTATTTGAATATCTATTTGCTACACAGCCATTTCACGATGTGCGTCGAGGATGTTTAATGCTATCATGGACCTGTACGTATGTAGGCTACGTGTACCTACATCTACGTTTCACGAATTATTCTTTGCCTAAGTATTATAGATGAATGCTGGTTGTGATTCATCCTCCAGTGCATCTCACCCGTTTAACATCCATGGGCGGGTGTGTGGTGGGCGGGTGTGTGATGGACGTGTGGTGGGTGGGTGTGTGGTGGGCGGATGTATGATGGGCGTGTGGTGGGTGGGTGTGTGGTGGGCGGATGGGTGATGGGCGTGTGGTGGGTGGGTGTGTGGTGGGCGGATGTGTGGTGGGTGGGTGTGGTGGTGGTGTGTGGTGGGCGGATGGGTGATGGGCGTGTGGTGAGTGTGTGTGTGGTGGGCGGGTGGTGGGCGGATGGGTGATGGGCGTGTGGTGGGTGGGTGTGTGGTGGGCGGATGGTGGGTGGGTGGGTGGTGGTGGGCGGGTGGGTGCCTGGGTGGTGGTGGGTGTGTGGTGGCCCGTGGGTTACACACAGAGACCTTCCTACGCGTGTTGGAGCTGAATCAGACTGATGGAATGTTCGTATTCGTGCCCTGCGATAGGTTCTCTAAAAGGCTTTCTTTTTGTGTGATATAACATATATACCAAATTTATACATTTCTATTGCAAATGTAATATCACTCATGAATATATTTAAGTATTTGACTATACTATAGCAATAATACACCAGTTTTGGTGCTAAGCCAGCAAGCATCAACGAAGATTCGGACACATTGAAAAATTCGAGGGATTGGGAAATTTGTTCCCAGACGTCGCTGGAGAATTTTAATATTTGTGACTTCTTACCTGTTAAGAGTCACCTACTCTACTCCTTACTACTCCTTACCTACTCTTAATTAAATACAGTATCCTTTGCGTGTCGTGCGCATGTAATGAATGTTGAATTGGATGAGAATTAAAGGAAAAGAGAAACATTTACGGGAGGAGTTCTGATAAGATTTTCTCATGCGCGCGATCTGATTGGCCAGGCTCTTGAAACAAACCACTCACACCCACGACTGTAAAACTTTACAGGAAAAGAGTAAAATATCGCTGCCGAAGTGTATCTGCTCAGTTTTCTATGCACGCAAAAGAGTAAAAAATAAGTGGGCGGAGCTTAAATAAGTAAAATTTTACTTCCAAGGGCATGGACAAAATACGCCTTATATGTCAGATCAGTCTGATATTTTCATATGTTAGAGATATTATACTATTACGTCATGTGAGTATATATTATTAAAATCAGTTGAAATTTTTTAGAGTTATAAAAAGTCAACAAAATTTACATTACAGGTGCCGAGCGAATAGTTTAAAGGTCTAAGAATCACTAATGGGGTCGCTCAACAACGATTGGTTATCGAGATAGAGAATATCAAAAAAAGGGTACTTTGTACCTATGAATGATTTCTGAAAATGAATATTTTTCTCACTTAGGAGCTGAATAGGGGCATTTAAATAAATATTTTAAACTTTTTCGTAAGTGTGGAAATGCTATTAAAAATTATGTGTAATTGAAGTCCAGCGACATCCTGTCAAGAAAAAGATCTTCGAGACTTTGTATATTCTTACCCCTCTTATGACTTCGAATATTGACATGTAATCCCCAAACTTTCACAAGTGTGTTTGAGTGACTTAAGTTTTTTGGATTAGGCTGATTTTCGGCTATGTTGTGAGGGAACTCCTATTGCGTCGTTGTTATGAATATGATAAACATCGGTCAATATGTTTCGGAGTTACATCCAAAAATGTTGCAAAATCAAGCAAATTTGCCCTATTTTCACCTATAAGAACAAAATTTAACGACAAAAATATGAATGGCTCTAATCATAAAAAGAATGACCTATTCCGGCTTAAATGACACCTTGTGACTTTTTCTACCATTTTGGGTTTTTGAGATAGAGCCTTTCAAAGAGTAGTATTTTTTGTCTTAAAATTGTGCCTGCGGCAATAACTCAAGGCTAATATCTCATTCACATTTTCCTTGAATACAAAATTGAATGTTGAATTCTGTAGAATGCATAATGTTACACGTATGGAATAGGTAGATTATTGTTAAATTAATTTTATGGTTGTGTTACACAAGCTTAAACATGACATTTTGATTTATTTTTTCAAAATCGTTTGATTTCCTATTTCATTTTAGAGTATACACTAACGGTTTTTCTAAGCCCAGCCACCCAACGTAAACTTTTAATGATAATAAACAAAAAAGATATGAGTGATTAAATATGACGAAAAAAATTATTGTATCCCCTACAAAATTCTTTTTCTTTAAATTGACATCATTCGCACACATTGTCAGTAGAGATAGTTTCTCTATCATCTATAAAAAATATATACCGTTTCTCAATGAAGCTTAGTTTTGGAATAATAGTGCTTCAAAATGTGCCTTTGCATGATTTGTTCCGTGAAAAAGTCCATATTTAGAGCATTACAATAGGCGTATTTTGTGACTACAATACAATGTAGAATTATACTTATTTAAGCTCCGCCCACTTATTTTCTACTCTTTGGCGTGTACAGAAAACTGAGCAGAGACACTCCCAGCACCAAATTTTACTCTTTTCCCGGAAAAATATACAGTTGTGGGTGTGGGTGGTGGTTTCAAGAGCCTGGCCAATCAGATCGCGCGCATGAGAAAATCTTATCAGAACTCCTCCCGTAAATGTTTCTCTTTTCCTTTAATTCTCATCCAATTCAACATTCATTACATGCGCACGACATGCAAAGGATACTGTATTTAATTAGGAGTAGGTTCAACACGTTGATCGGATATATACAACAACTCAACAGATAATGATGTCACAAATATTGATATTCTCCAGCGATATCTGGGAACAATTTTTCCACTCCCTCCAATCTTTCAATGCGTCCGAACCCTTGTTAAGACTTGTGGCTAGCACGATAAAACTTGTAATTTGGCCATAATGCACTAAAATAATAAACAGTCTCTTTAGTAATAGTTATAATTACTTTAAAAATGCAATGTAACTGGTACATTTGTTATAACTTACACAGGAATGTCACCCAAAAAATGTACATAATGGATATACGAACACCTCCACAGTCCTCCAGTGAGGCGAGGTGAGGTGCTCTGAGGTGCTCTCAGGGTTCCTCATGCGTTCGCCGATTTCGGCAGCTGGCGGCCCTCTACGCATGGCTGTAGCTCCGAAACTAACCACAGGCTTTTCTTGAAAATAACCTCATTGTGATTCCCGCACAAAGTTACCCCTATTGTCGGTAACGAAACTCTTACCTAACCTAACCTAACCTAACCTAACGTTTTTCTAACCTAACCTAACCTATAGCGGTCTGCCGAAAAGGGCGAACGCCTGGAGATTTGAGGCAGGAGCAGAAAAGAGAAAAGAGGAGAAGAGAAAAAAAGGGAAGAGAAAGAAGGAAAGAAATGGAAAAAGAAAGGAAAGGGAAGGGAAAGGAAGAAAAGAGAAGAGAGGAAAAGTGATATATGTAAATGATAAATTGTTGCTGTCTTCCATGATGGCAACATGATGTACCATGATTCCGTACGTCTTCGAATTACAGTTGGGTAATTAAGGTTGTGAGAGCGAGGTCTGTCTGGCTCTCCCAGTGAATGTACGATACATTTTCCTTCGGCTCCGTCTGTAGAAGCGTCTGGCAGCGCTACAATCGTATTTTGTGATGGCAAGCAGGGACGGCGCTTAAATAAGTATACTTTTACTTCCAAGGGGACGCACAAAATACGCCTAATCTTAACAGTATTTAGTATATTTACATGAAAATGTAACAGCATATAGATAAGAGTATAGTGTGATTGGAGATAAGATTTCATAGCTTTATCTTTATTAGTCTTGGAGTCTTAGTGACTTAAATAGCGGTAATTATTGCAGTCCATTTTACCCCCAAAAAATACTCTATTCAATTGTTGCCTGCGACAGTAAGTCAAGGCTTTTATTTCGTGAATATTTTCCCTGAATACAAAATTGAATATTTTTTTTTTAGAATGCATATAATTGTATGTATAAAATAGATAGATTATTGTTAAATAAATGTTATGGTTGTGTTACAAAAGCTTAAAAATTGCCTTGCGATAATTGTTTTCACAAATTTTCAAAATCGTTGCATCTCATTTTTCTTTTTAATCTATATAATGGGGACAGTAATAAGCCCAGCCACCCAATAGTATCTGTTTTTTATAATAAACAAGAAAGATATGAGTGATTAAATTTGTAGAAAACATTTAATTTTGTCCCATTCAAAATTCTTATTATTAAACTGACATCATTCGTGCACTATTTCAGTCAAGATAGTTGATCTATGATCTATAAAAAATATATACTGTTTCTCAATGAAGCTTAGAATTGGAAAAATAGTGCCGTAAAAGGTACCTTTGCATGAGTTCTTCCATGTAAAAGTACATATTTATAGCATTGTAATTTTAACAATTTTAACTCTATATATATGAAACCTATACAGCTTTTAAACAGTAGTATAGTGCGATAGAGAACGGAATTTCATTGCCGTATCTTAATTAGTCTTTGAGTGTTGTTGACTTAAATATGGGTAATAATTGCAGTGGTATATCCCCCCAAAAATATTTTAAGTATTTGCAAGATAATAGAGATTTTTGGGGGGGCACTCAAATAGCAAGCAGCATTAGATTCTACACAATATAGAGTGAATTGCATGCCTGAATGAACCTCCCTTTTGAAACGGGAAGACTTTGAAAATCTTCAAAAAAAGTTATTTTAAGCTCATATTTGAACAATTATAGAGAGCACATTTTTCATTGCATTCTTCAAATGGTTAATATTTGAGGTAGATATCATTACTTTCTAAAAGTATAGCGTAATTCAAGTCTCTATCATTCTTGGTGCGTGAATGGGTAGACCATGAGAATGCGAAAAAAAAAAAAATCTTTTTTTCATTTTTCAAACCAAGGCCCACTCAGAGCTCGTTCTGTGCACATATATAGTGGATAACGTCAATGATATCACCAGTAAAAATGAACACTCTCCGTCCATAATTAACTGAGATAGAGGGTAACAAAGTATAAAATAGATACAAATTGTAAGAGTTACCGCTCTCATACTTTTTGACATACCCATACCGGGCACTAATTGAATAAAGTCCACACTAATGCCGTCTAAATGCAACCATTTGCAATCCCCAATGAAGCTTAGTTTTTTAATAATAGTCATTCAAAAAATTTATTAAACCGATTATTTTCAATTTTCAGCAGTCTGCCCTCAAACCCCCAATTAACATATGGACAAGCTTATTCTATTATATACAAGTTTTGAAAAAATTATAAGCAAAAAAAAAAAAAAAATATTTCATGCCCCAAAAAAGTATATATGAGACGTTATTTTGAGACTAATTTTCCGGGGTATGAATTCCAATGATCTGAAACTCGAGAAATGCCAGTGGTCGCTGGCAGTTTTAACTCAAAGGTTGGTCTACTGTGTTTTGGCTCCGCGACTAATATTTTTCATAAATTAATTTCGCGATAAACATTGATGCACCGCATCTGAATACCAAAAAATATAGTTCTTCTGTTGTTCTACTAATTATATGGATGACATGCATTACGATGGAACGTTCTATAATAGCAATTTAATGCAAATTACTCGCCTCGAGTAGCAAAGCTTAATATATTTTTTACATGTATATTGTGGCATGTAAAATTTGGGCGATGTTCACATTGTTTTCTAAGACAGTACTGCTGCGTCTGGCAAACGCTTGTCAAAATACAATAAGCAATGCCTTGGAAAAACGAAGAATAAAGAATGCCGAAATCGGCTTGTTGCTGCGACAATGTAGGTTATAATTGTGGAGGCGACGTGCCGCGGCGGGGAGTGGTGGCAAAGCCGTCTGTATGTAAAAGCCTGCGCCTGGGAGAGCGAGATGGACGTGACGTCAGTAGCAGAGTCTGCTATGCGAGTCAGTAGGAGCCGAGCTTTCTGCGTGTGAGGATGTACGGCTCTCATTGCACCCACCTTTCACCCACTGTTAACTCTTCGCCATTTAATATTTTGCTCAAAAACATTTTACATGGAGAATATGAATAGAAGCGGAATTTAATTCGCTTTCCATTGATATATTTCGTTTACTGATAAATGAATTGGCAGCATGCATAAATTAGCGTTAGCTAAATACATAACATCATGAAATCGGGTAATTTCCTATCTAATATATGTTTATCAGTATAAAAGATATACTGTTATCTTTGGAAATGTTTGTTCTATAATATTATCAAATAAAAAACCGTAAAACACACTAAAGAAATGCCATTATGAGACTCAAGAAATATGCATGAACTTAAACTCTTCGCCATTTAATATTTTGCTCGAAAATATTTTACATGGAGAATATCAATAAAAGCTGAATTTAATTAGCTTTCCATTGATATATTTTGTTTTCTGATAAATGAATTAGAACCATACATACATTAGCGTTAACTAAATAAATAACATCATCAATCGGGAAAAATTACCCGATTTCATGATCCTTTTAGTTAGTTAACGCTAATTTATGTATGGTTCTAATTCATTTATCAGAAAACGAAATATAGCAATGGAAAGCTAATTAAATTCCGCTTCTATTGATATTCTCCATGTAAAATGTTTTTGAGCAAAATATTAAATGGCGAAGAGTTAAAGTTCATGCATATTTCTTGAGTCTCATAATGGCATTTCTTTAGTCTGTTTTACGGTTTTTTATTTGATAATATTATAGAATAAACATTTCCGAAGATAACAATATATCTTTTATACTGATAAACATATAATTAGGTAGGAAATTACCCGATTTCATGATGTTATGTATTTAGTTAACGCTAATTTATGCATGCTGCTAATTCATTTATCAGAAAACAAAATATAGCAATGGAAAGCTAACTAAATTCCGCTTCTATTGATGTTCTCCATGTAAAATGTTTTCGAGAAAAATATTAAATGGTGAAGAGTTTAAGTTCATGCATATTTCTTGAGAGTCTCATAATGGCATTTCTTTAGTGTGTTTTACGGGTTTTTATTTGATAATATTATAGAACAAACATTTCCGAAGATAACAATATATCTTTTATACTGATAAACATATAATTAGGTAGGTAAACTTGTCATCTCGGTGGCCTCGTACAGACTCAGTCCGTGACGTCATAAATTTTAGGCGCAGGCCTTTATAGATTGAGACGGCCTTGGTGGTGGGCGGTGATTGTGCGGGAGATTGAATCAAAACATTGTATTCACGCGTCGACTCATGCACTTCCAGCTTTCTATTGATTGATACACAATAAGACCAGGAAATATGATGCCTAGATATAGATAACTATCTAAAATACGTTCATTGACATATTAATACATTGAGTAACATTTACTCGCACTCTAAAACTAAATACTTGGTTATTTGGTTATATACAAGTTTTACAGAATCAGGCTTTCTTACAATATATATTATAGAAGAGAAAATCTGTTTAAATTATACTATTGTGGTTTAAGTGCAGTGGAATAAAGACCATATTTTCTTTCAAGTGCCAACTTTTCACAAATTGTAGTTAAACTGCAGCGACCATTGGCAATTCAGAGTTGCAGTTCTCTCTAATTAGCATGATATGAATTGTCCGCAGTATGAGTTGTCCTGTCACCGATATGAACTACTGTGTATCATCTTCAGTGGCACATACACATCAGTAGTGATGCTATAATTCGTAATATTTTGCGCCTGGCGACATTATGGGGAGTTTTCTAATAAGCTCACGCTCAAGCCTGTCTCTCAGGCTTTCACATCCTCAGCACTTTCAGGCTGAATGATCTATCATTTACCGTAAATTCTCTGTACTTCTTTGGGACATCAGAATTACCCTTCAATACAACAACTGAAACAGTTCTTAACAAAAAATGTAGTTTATCATTTTATTTGTCTGCACTTGGTGAAAATATTGGCAAAACAATTGAATATTTGAAAACTCAATCTTTAAAAATCGTCTTTTCATAAAAAAACGCAAGTTCAAGCAGAATGAGGCTTCAGGAAATATCTACTTGTATGTAAGCATTCACTGAGTACCTGTTTTGGGTGTGTCTGTCTGTCTTGCGACGAACATTTAACCAAAACAGAGTGTGGCGTTCAGCATCTCCACAGAAACCATCCCGCCGGCAGGATCTGTTATCATCCACTTTCCTGTAGACACCACACGGGTAGGAACTCAGCACAGCGCCCCCGCTCCTTACCTCACAGCTCATATCTCTGATACTCCTAACTCCTCAATACCAGAAACTGTCATCCTAACTATTATCACCCGCTTATCTCATCACACTCTCTATCCTCTACTGGAATATTCGTGGCATCCGCTCCCACATACCGTTTCCCACATAAAGGAGACTTTCGTCTTTCGAGACGGAAATAGTAAACAAACGCTCTCAACTGTCTTCCATCCCGGACTGTTCGTTGAGGTGCCAAGCACTTAAATTACTTCTTGGTTAAATGTTCGTCGCAAGAGAGACATATACACCCAAAACAGGTACTCAGTGAATGCTTACATACAAGTAGATATTTCCTGAAGCCTCATTCTGCTTGAACTTGCGTTTTTTTATGAAAAGACGATTTTTAAAGATTGAGTTTTCAAATATTCAATTGTTTTGCCAATATTTTCACCAAGTGCAGACAAATAAAATGATAAACTAAATTTTTTATTAAGAACTGTTTCAGTTGTTGTATTGAAGGGTAATTCTGATATGTCCCAAAGAAGTACAGGGAATTTACGGTAAATGATAGATCATTCAGCCTGAAAGTGCTGAGGATGTGAGATGCGCGAGGGACATCTGGCGGCTTAGCTTTGAAAACTCCCCATTGCAGCTGGCGACTATACTGTTATCTACGGTAGGGTTATCACTATAATTGTCCAAGGTAAAGAAAAATTTTCCTGTGGAAACACTGAGGCAAAGTGTCCGTAGGCAAAGTGTCCGTCGGCAAATTATCCGGTAGGAAAATTGTCCGGTAGGCAAATTGTCCGGTAGGCAAAATGTCCGGTAGGCAAACTGACCGTAGGCAAACTGTCCGGTAGGCAAATTGTCCGTAGGCAAATTGTCCGTAGGCAAACTGTCCGTAGGCAAACTGTCCGGCCACGATCCTGAGGAAACCCAGATTTGTGTGTATTTAAAATGTATTTACAAATGTATTTCAATACAATTGATGTATTTAGTATTTAGTATTTAAATACATTCGTAAAATGTATTGAGTATTTGGTATTTAGACACTACATTTCTCCCATGTATTTAGTATTTATTATTTAAATACATTCAATGTATTTAGTGCCCAGCTCTGTATACTTGTCTTCATGCAGAAACAAGCGACAGCTGAAGCAATACATACTATCAGTTCCTACATAATATTCAAGGTAAGGTCTGTTCTCATACCAGTGCTCCTGGAAAGAACGTACGCCCCTTTTCAGTCTTGGGATAACTTACAACTGGCTGGTTCGGCCCAACTGAACAGCATAATTCACGGAATTCATAATAATTTATGTTAATGTTATATTTGGCTACGTGTGCTGGATCAGTGGGATACCTCATCGACAGCAAGAAAGAAATTCCAGGTGCCTCTCCCGTGCTTGAATCGGCCCGTATCTGTGGAAAAATCTCTTGATTTTCCATCGAATGTGTGTCATGCTCTGCTCTCATCCTTTCACTGGATGCTTTTCGTTTACCTCTTTATCTTCGTTCACTTGGATTTTCATGTCCTTTGTTTTTTGTTCATCTAATATTTTGCCTGAGGTATGAGTTGCTCCTGCTTTTTTTTCAGCATCTCCACTCCTTTTTCCTTCAGTCTCCGATGTACAGAACCTTTCTCTGACACATTGTAAATCTGATTCATCTTCCTGAGTCATCCTTCTCTCCACTTCTTGACAACTTCAGCCATTTTGATAATTTTTCATTACCACGAGCCAAGACTTGAAGTTCGTTTTCCTTTATTTATAGTTTTTTCAGTCTTTCTTTGCGTGGAATTTCAGTTATGGAGGTAAAAACAAAGTGACCTTATATGGTGAGGTGATACCACAAAATTAATAGTCTCACTGATTTACTAAACGAGTAGCTAATACTAACTAAAGAGGGTAAAACTCAAACGAAAATGAGAAAAATGTGAAACTCAAGAAACTTCCTCCTCAGAAAACTACAAGAAACAATAAACAGGAATACGCTCGACACAAAGAAATATACACTACAATTATGACTTCCCCAACGGCCAAATAACGCCTCCCTCTGGGGCCTCTCCCGTCACTCTTAACGTTAACGGTAACAAAAAAATTAATGAACAAAGACCAATTTAGCTCACACACTCCCCAACAACTGTAGCTGTCAAAATAAGAGGGAAAAACATCCCAATCAGACTATTAAATATGCCTGAACAACACAAGGAACAACGCTGTGGCAGAGACAAAGCAACTAACATCAACTCATGGCAAGAACCCACAAATCTCTGAGTCCACGCCCCAACGCTGCCTGCTGCAACACTCCCTCACTCACGCACAACAGATGCCAATTCACTTAATATAAGAATATACTGCCCAATAACTCACAAGGTAACGTAATTCAATTTCATATACAGGTCAACGTCAGAGCAAATATAAATAAATGAGCTAGTGGTATAAATAAATATATAATAATAAGGCAAGAGATACAATTTATTACAGAAGATAACTCAATGGAGGTGCCTGGCAACACAGTACACACACACACACACGCGCGATGGTCAGGTTGATAACGTTCTGGTCTCTCACTCTGTGGGTAGGCGGTTCGAATCCTCGCGCTCCCGGGGATTTTTCACTTGACAAATTCGGGCGGTTACTGTCCCCCTTGAGCAAGGGGATGGGGGTGTGTGGTGTGTGAGGTCCCAGCATTGCCCAAAGATCGGTAATAATGAGCTCCAAGCTCGCACTGAGAGGGTGAAACTGGCGATCGCGAGCCAGCTCGCGTGGACAAGATCATGGGTGAATGAATGACACACAGGCAGTGCGCTCCACCTCCCAGAAAATGCTAAAAGAATTAAATTTGAAATATATTCTCAATAGAATTTTTATATGATTGAAACCTATTCCTGACGAAAAGGGCACTTCTAGTGAAAAGGGCAGGGGCTGCAGCACACCAGACTCCCCCCCCCCCCTTGTGCACGCCCCTGCGTGCACATGTGAAAGGATCGAGAGAAAGGGGAAGCTGTTATATATAACTCAAATCAGAGATATAGTGTGTCTGTATTCTGCTACACATATAATTATACAGTATATGAGTCCAGCTCGCGTACATAAGAACATAAGAAAACAAGGAAGCTACAAGAGGCCGTACGTGAGACCTACACGAGGTAGTTCCTATTACTTAACACTACCTACATCCAACTTTCATCCCCATCCATTATTTATGTAGTCTCCTTTTAAAGCTCTCTAATGACTCCGCACTAATATACCAGTCTACTGAGTCCATTCCAATCATTTACCAAACTATTTGTGAATCAGTTTTTCCCTATTTCTTTTTTAAATCTATGCTTTTCCAGCTTGAATCCGCTACTTCTTGTTCTACCCTGGTTACTAGCCGTAAGAACTTTTCCTACCTCTCCTTTATTATATATCCCTTTATCCCAGTGGCGTAGCTAAGGGGGAGGGGCAGGGAGGGGGCTGTTTGAAATCGCCCGCCGGGCCCCCAAGAGAGGGTGGCCCCCAAATGCATCACTCAATTAGTGCTGCGTTGACGGTGCAAGGAAAAATATTGCACCTCCCACTCGCTGCATATCTACATTTTCCATATATCTGCAAATGAACAAATAAATTTTACAATACCAGTAGCTACCTTTAATTACAGAACTGGCAGTGGCACTTTACGAGATCTAGCCCTTGCAAAGTTTTTGATCAAATCATGGAAGTTAGTTTCTCTGAGGATGTCATATTCAATGCTCATCAAAGCTAGGTGGCTAAGCCTGTCATGACACATTGTAGTACGAAGTCTGTTTTTGATAAATTTCATTTTACTGTGTTTTTGATCAATTTCATTTTACTGAAAGAACGTTCTCCAGAACAATTTGTAACCATGAGCACCAAGTACATCCGCAACATTATTTCAACATTTGGAAATGTATCTACAACATTCTTGTATATCAACAGCTTGTAAAAGAAATGTGCCCTCCCTTTCTCTACATCTTCGTCTTTGAGAAATTGAGTAAAGAAGGCTGCAAACTGCACTAGTTCAACTCCAAGTGTTTGATCCAGATCATTCTTGTACTCAACAGCCAATTTCGCAGCAGCTGCTTCAATTTCATCACAATTCAATGATTGCAGTTTATCCAAGAATCCAAAAAGTGAACAGATTTCTTCATAGGCCTTCAACCGTTGATCCAGTGAACTCAGGAACTGATCAATTGCTGGAAGGAAATTCTGTATGCGAAATGCTTCTGACTGTGAGAGTGATGCTTCTTCAGATCGTCCATAATCCAATGGATTGAGTAGGACATTACGTTGGCGCTTACGTGTCTGTAAATATTCCTCGGTTCCTGACAATTATTTCCCCTTCTCCTCATAAACATGGAAGCGATCTCGTTTCTCACGTACAAAACATTCCAAGGACTTCAACATTGCGACTGCTGTGTTCAACTCAAGTTTTGGATCTTGCAATGCGTGGCTTGTGGCATCAACTCTACCAAGAATGTCATGCCAAAAAACAGCATAATTGGCTGTCTCTAGCTTGCCCATCTTTTCAAGGAGACCGCTGGCATAGCAAGTTTTTCTCATCTCATTCTCATCTCTAGTTATTTTAGCAAGTGCTTCACGGATTGGGACATATCCTTGGACAATTGCTTTCACTGCAACAGCTCGACAGGACCATCTTGTTGTGGAAATTCTCTTTGGTACAGACACTGGGCCAGATTCTACATTTTTCAGTAAATCGCTAAGAATTGATTGCATAACGACGTGTAGAAGCTGTGAAGAACACATAAATGGCCTCTAGAAAATAAAAAAATGAGATAGCTGCTTGACAACATTCAGCTGCAGCTTTTCCAACCAGGTTTAATGAGTGACCTGCACAAGGTATCCAAACTGCATGATGATTTTTAGCTGCAACTTTGGCTTGCAGACCATTGTATCTCTCACTCATAGATGTTGCATTATCATATGATTGCCCACGACAATTTTGAATGTCAATATCATAGTCTGTTAGAAATTTCATCAAACCTTCAAACATTTCTTGAGCCTTTTGTCCTTGATTTGGTAAAATTTTTACAAATCTCTCTACAGGTGTATCATGCTCCATGTATCTGAAGATCAGTGTTAGTTGATCAACATGACCTTCATCAGGTGTTGAATCGAGATAAATTGAGTAATATTTTGACAGCTTTATACGTGCAATTATTTCCTTGAGTACTTCATTGCCTATTAGTCTGATGATTTCTTCACAGATGGTTGAAGATAAATAGTTTGTATGGCCACTGCCTCGACTGGCATGATTATGTATGTGTTGCCTGAGGAAATCATCATACTCGGCCAAAAGCTCTAACAATCCTAAATAATTTCCATTATGAGGAGATCCAATTATTTCTTCATCTCCTCGAAGAGCTAGGCCTCTTTCACATAAAAATTTCAACACACTAATCAGTCGTTTCAAAAGACTACACCAATACTGCTCAACTTGATCCACTTGTGTTGTTAGTTTTGAGTCTACACCTCCAACTCTCATCGCACGACTTGTTGCTGACAAAACTGCTTGAATGTGATCCTTTGATTGTTCATGGACAGCAACCCTATTGGCGTGTTTCCAGTCACAGAACCCATCAGATGTGAGCTGAGATCTCGAAGCACCTATTAGCTTACAATAGAAGCAGTAGACCCGCCCATTTTCTGGAGATAGACATAGCCAAGAACGCTTTGTAACTTCCCCATTTCGATTCCTTCGCTCAAACATACCTGGTGTGCATTTGCGACTGACATTTTTTGCGTCTTTTTGGATTGCTGAATTAGCTTCCAAAAATGTTGCATCACTGTGGTGAAGACTCTCAGCACCTTTCTCTTTTTCTTCTGTTTTTTTTTTTTTTTTTTTATCTATCTATGTATGTATGGATCATCCACACCTGTGGCTACACAAGGAAGCACAAGGAAAAGATGCAGAGGATGTTACGAAAAGATATCACTAGGAGAAGGATACATGGTGGCCTCAAACAAGGCTAGAAGAGTTCTTCTGCAGTGCATGTGATGGTCAGCCACATCTCTGCCTTTCATGTTTCAATGAAAAATATGCCTCATACTAAGGAAAATGCATGGGAAATTGGGAAACGATTACACATTCGGATAATTCAATTTAGCTTTTTTTGTTTTTTTGTTTACGGAACTAATTTCGTGAGTTTTATGGTATTTTCTTCTACAGTTAATTACTGCTGCATTATGTAATGATTGTAATTTGCTTGTAAGATGAATACACCTTACAAGCTTTGTGTTACAAAGTTTTATATGCATTTTGGAAGCATGTATTGTTATACATAATATTATCTTATCAATGCATCTAATTTCAATGTTTAATTTTTGCTTTATATGCAAAGAATGCATTCGCATGTTTTATTTGATAACTGCTTTATTTTCATATCGATTATAATGCTTATAGGATCACATTATCATATGAAAACATAATAAAAAAAAAAAATTGATGAACAAGGAAAAAGGATTTTTGGGCTAATCATAATTAACTAATTTACACAATTATGAGTATTTTTTATTACCTGATATCGTTGCAAGACATTTATAGCCATATAAAATACAAATGTACATAACAATTGGCTATGTACTCATGTTTGCAAAAGTTTTTAATAAGGGTTATTCGGGCCACGGATGTACCAATTCGCAAAGAAAGAAAGATCTGCTCGGTACACTGGTGGCCCAATACGCAGTTAATGTGTTAAAATCCCACTGTAGTGATCATCCATACGATGATACGACGCCACTTTTATGTAAACAAACACTTACGTCATTCTGTGACATATGAGTTCACTTTCATTACTTCATTTCATGACATATAGACATATCTCAGTATTCTGTGCCTTACTAACACACTCTTTGTGTATTCATGGACACCAGAAATCATTAATTGGTAGCGAAATATTACATCGAAAATGAAAAAAATACTAAAAAACTTACCTCAAAATCAGCCACGGGTCCCTCATTAATATAAACCCCTTAATCAGCTGCGTGTGCCCGTTTTCCCTAATATCTGTTAGAGGGAGACCATTCTAAACCTAGAAATGTGGCCATGGGCAATCAAGCAACACTACCGGGTAGCTATAGGCAGTTGGATATAAGATAAATTATTAATTTGATTATAAATTAAGGCCTCTTGATTAAAAAATATTTATTATAAAAATATACAAGGAAGTATTAAGTAAATAAATAAATAAGAACAAAAATTATAATATGTGGAGACCCCAGGCCCCAGTTTGGCAGATTGCCCCATTTTGTGGGGGCCCCCTGATTGTGGGGGCCCCTGGGCAGCTGCCCACTATGCCCACTCCTAAATCCGGCCCTGGGTAGAAGGGATGGTGGGGGTGGTAGTGTTGGCAGTAGAGGGGATGGCTGAGGTGGTGATGGTAGAATTACAGTATTACTCGAAAATAAAGTCAGTACCGCTTGATTTTGTCGCCGCCGCCCGCCGTCACTATGCACACTGTTTACACTCACTTGGGACGAGACTAAAAAGCTGGGGGACGAGACTACAAAGCTGCACAGCTGCAGCTCCTGGTGTTCACAAGTGGCGCGGCGGCAGCAGACATGAATCGTACAGCAAATATGAAAGTAACTTACATTTAAATCTGGTTTTAATGAAAATTCACTTAGTAACGTATTGAAAATAACATATAATCGAATGTGATTTTTATTATGATATATTTGTTAGTAGTGTATCAATTCTGCTGTGTCTCTAAAGACATCATACACCTGGCAGTGAGTGTCTGGGGGTGCTGTAGCTCCGCAGCCCTATGCCACGAGCCGCCAATGCTTCTGGTAATGAATCCTAACACCCTATTCGCTCGATCTATTTCTAGCCTCAATACATTGTTTCCTAGGTCGGAGGTCTGAGCTCACCCTCACTCCCAGATCCTTCTCACCTTCTGATCTTTTCAGCGATATATTGCGTATGGTGTATCTATTACCAGGGTTTGTTCTACCAACATTCATAACGCTGCACTTATCAATATTAAATTCCATCTGCCGTCTGGCATTCCGCGTAGGCGGGACCATGGGTAAATGACAGTATGACACACTATAGAACAGGTGGCCCATTCACACATACTCGCCTTCAATAGATTGTGACGGCGTCAACCCTATCATGAGCAGCAGATATCAGTGCACCGTTGAACATTATACCACAGCAGTGTTGCCACCTCGGGGGGAAAAATAGTTCCGTACGCTTCACTGAAAATGTACCGTTCGTATCACTTTACAAAATGTACCACAACATGTACTGTACCACTTTCTATTTTATGAAAATATGATGGTTAATAAGCTAATATACAAAAAATCCTTGAAAATCAATGCGTCAAGGGAAAACATCAGTTGTTTAATTCAAATTAGCTGATATTAAGAAATAATTTGCCCATGTAGGCTACCTAGACGTGTTGAAATTACAAACCCGTTAACATCTAAAAATGGCTGAAAATCATAATTATTACCTATCCTGTTCTCGTAGTTCGAACAAAATCATCTAATATATGTGTATGTTCTTCAGGAATACCATTAAAAAAGAACTATAGGATGCTAATGGCTTGATCATTTATTACCTGCTGGTCACACGACACCGGTCCAGTGTGAGTGTTGCCAACCTGTCAGTTATGAATTATCGTACTGGCTCTTCAAAATTATCGTTTTTTCAGTAGAATTGTCGTACAAGCTCCTAAAAATTATCGCCTTTTTTATCGTTTATTAAATGTATTTCTTTGTGCTTCCTAATTAAATGTATTTATTGAAAACTTCCTGCTATTTGTTTATATATTTTGATTTGCAGGATTCAAAATAGTTGGGCAGCCTGGGGTTAATCCCTACAGGGGGTTCTGCGTCCCTGGCCACGGTGAGCAGTAAGGCGAATCCCTGACATAGATTGGTTGGGGAGGGGTTTGCGCCCCCTCCCTGAAAAAACCTAACTTAACCACAAACATATAATAAGAGGTAGAGGCCGGGGGCGTGGTAACGGCGCCCCCGACCCGGTTTTACAGGGGGGCCCGACCATGCAGACCCCTCTAATGCCGACGCAGGGGGGGGGGGGGTCTGGCTATGACGAGTGCGGGGCAAAGCCCTTGGGAATCCCGCACTCTAAATCAAGTGGTAGGGCCCCCTAGCCCATTTTTTTCTTATGGGGGTGGCCGGGGCGGTGCAGAGGCGGCGCCTGCCCGTCGAATCACTCCTGGAATAAACCTCCGGAGGGTTCTTCGTGTGAGCTCGTGGAACGTTCTGAGCCTCTCAGACGATCGTTGACTACCTCTCCTATCGGGCGAGCTCAACAGGCTGAGGGTGGATATAGTGGGACTCTCTGAGACGAGGAAGCCTGGCAGTGGTGAGACTAGCAGTGGGGGTTACACTTACTACTGGTCCGGCATGAGCAATGGTCACCGTGACCGGGGAGTAGCTATAGGTATCTCCAGCAAACTGCAGCTGTCAGTTGTTGAGGTTACTCCGGTTGATGAGCGTATAATGCGGGTGAGGATAAAACACACACTGGGTTTCATGTCTCTTGTTGCAGTGTACGCTCCTACCGAGGTTCGTAAAACTGAAGAGAAGGAGATGTTCTACGCCAAACTCGACTCGGTATTAGACCAGTGTCCTCCTCGGGACACACTCATTGTTTTGGGCGACTTCAATGCTACTACTGGCACTGTGAGAGATGGCTACGAGTTATGTGTTGGTCCCCATGGCTCCGGTACCAGAAACATTAAGAGTTTTCTGCTTCTGAATTTTGCAAGGTCCAGAAGGTTGAGAATTGCAGGTTCTTGGTATCAGAAACCAGAGCAGCACCGCTGGACATGGTACAGTAGTGCCAGAAGGGTAGCTAAGGAGATCGACCACGTCCTCGTTAGTACTCGTTGGAGGATCCTCCAGAACTGCAGGGTTTACCGGAGTGCTGAGTTCCTTGGAACAGATCACAGACTTGTTGTTGCTACACTTAAGCTTCATGTCAAGTCCAGAAGAATCTCAAGAGGTAACCAATTAACCATACTGTGTTTCATCTTGAGAAACTGAAGGACTTGACATGTGCCCATGAGTATGCGGTTGCAGTCTCTAATCGGTTTGATGTGCTCGGTGTCCTCGAGGACCCTGTAGAACTGTGGGATACCTTCAAACGTGAAACTCTACAGGTTGCCAAGGAGTGTATTGGGGAGCGCCCGAGGTCAAGGCGTGGTTTTGTCTCGACGGAGACGCTGGAGAAAATCGAGGAGCGTCGCGCTGCCAGGCTGGCTGGGAACCAGGACCAGCACAGGGCTCTGTCACGCGGGACTAAAACCCTCCTGGGGAGAGACAAGGAGAGGTATGTCAGGAGTCTCGCTGAGGATGTTGAGGGTCATTTCACGCTAATGACCTCCGACCCGCCTACCGAGCCCTGAAGAAGCTCCGTTCCAAGTCTCCATCTCGGCGAGTGCTATTCGAACAGCAGATGGGCACCTCGTGTCGGACATGATGGGCAGATGGCTCGTTGGGCTGAGTACTTTGGACAGTTGTTCACGGTGAATCCTCCAACTGAGCAGCTTCACACCACTGGGTTAGAGCGTGGCCACTGAGAGAGACACGAGAGAGTCTCTCTCGGTGGCCACGGTTAGAGGCAATGGATGCCGATCCTCCCATTGACAAAACCGCACCCTCTCGACGAAGTCAGAGAGGCTGTAGCAAAGTTGAGGGGTGGAAAGGCAGCTGGTGTTTGTAATATCAGTGCGGAGCTCCTCAAAACTGGGGGTGAGGCCATGATCCGAGAATTGCATGCTGTCCTGACTGCCGTGTGGCAATCAGGTACCATTCCTCCTGACTGGAAAAGGGGGCTGGTCGTCCCTATCTGGAAAGGGAAAGGGGACCATCAGTACTGCAACAATTACCGCGGTATTACACTGTTCAGCGTGCCAGGCAAGGTGCTTGCCCATCTATTGCTGACACGGATCCGCAGTCATCTGCTCAAGCATCAGAGACCTCAACAGTCTGGGTTCACGCCTGGTAAGTCAACAACGGACCGTATCCTAGCGCTTCGTGTCCTGGTGGAACGTCGACGTGAGTTTCGACAGGGGATGCTTGCAGCCTATGTTGATCTCAAGAAGGCGTTTGACTCAGTGCATCGTGAGTCACTCTGGGATCTTCTGCGACTTCGCGGGATTCCTGCAAGGACTATTGGTTTGATGACTGGTCTGAACTAGATGAAGTTCTGGGACTGAGAGTGCTGTGAAGTGTGGGGGAGGTGTATCCAGCTTCTTTCCTATTAATACAGGAGTGAGCAAGTGTGCGTCCTTGCCCCACCACTTTTCAACACTTGTATGGACTAGGTATTGAGCAAAGTTGTAGATCAAAGTGATTGTGGAGCATCCCTCGGCAACACCAAGATCACTGATCTTGTTTTTGCCGATGATGCAGTAATCTTTGCTGAGTCGCTGGAGGTCCTGGTGATGGCTCTTGAGGCGCTGCACGAGGAGGCAAAGCCTTTGGGACTTGAAATCTCCTGGCTTAAGACCAACGTCCAGGTGTTTGGAGGCTTACTAGATGAAACAGTAGTCTGTTCATGCGTGCAGCGAGGACATTGAGATCTTGGAAAGTTTTACATACCTTGGTAGCGCCGTCCATAATGACGGCGGCTCACGTCAAGAAGTCTTACGGCGGATTGGCATAGCCCACGGTGTTATGGACTCGCTTAGCAGGAGTATTTGGCGTTATCGGTACCTGTGCAGGAGGACAAAGATCCGGATCTTCAAGTGATTGTGATCCCTGTCTTACTCTATGGTTGTGAGATATGGACACTAAATAGCGACTTGAAGAGACGAATCGATGCCTTTGGTAATAAGTGTCTTCGCAGAATCATGGGTATCGCTGGGATGATTACGTGTCAAATCATCGATTGCACCGTGAGACTGAATCGAGGCCTATTACCTGCATAGTCCGTCAGTGCCAACTTCGGCTATATGGGCATGTGGCACGCTACCTTGAAACTGATCCTTCCCATCGGGTTGTAAGAGACAATCCGGCGTGGAGGAGGCCAAGGGGGCGCCCACAAGCCTCGTGGCTGGGGCAAGTTGATGTTTCTTGTCGAGAGCTGCTTGGTATGGGAAAGAAGCCTGCATGGGGACTCGCGCGTGGTGACCCCCGGGAGTGGCGTCGTAGGGTGGGCGAGGCGACGCGCCTCCCGGCGTATGCCCCCAATGATTGATTGAATGAAAAAATATCCATCTAAGCTCTGCTTATTATAAAGGCTGGCCTTCTAAGTTGTAAAGAAACATTATTGCATTTATTTATTTATGCGGCTATTATTAAAAAAAAAAAAAAAAAAAACTTTAAATGCCACTTATATATACTTATATAACTTATATGCCATACTAGATACCGGTAATCAATATGAACACAAGAAAATAAACAGATCATTCAAACAGACATGAACTTTTTTACTTGCAAAGCTTACTAAAACAAAATTAAAACTATATATTTTCAATAATCATCACTAAATTTCTTCTTCAAAATCATCACCTTGTGAAGTTCTGGAATAACTGTGCCACTACGACAGGTTCTGCCGCAACACGCCTAGTCACGATGGTCAGGGTGGCGCGTTAAACGTTGGTTGCGCATCACCCACTTCACGGCGTAATAACTGCAACTGTCGTAGCGTAAAGGCCCCCATCCACGGTGCGATCTGGTCGTACGACCATCGGACAGATCTGGTTGGATCCAACCAGATTGGATCGTGAGTGGGGTGATTTTGGTCTGTCCGACCGACTGACAGCTGGTCGGATGCGACCAAGCAGTGTTTGGTTTTTAGATCCGACAGATCATCCGGTTCAGACCGGATCGCATCGTGCGTGTGCTGATCGAGAGGCCAACCGTCAGTCTCGCCACTGACAGCGGCGCGAAAGGATATCGAAGATGAATTGCGCTTTTGCAGACAAGCAGTTCTGGACAGAATTTATCCAACTATATCGGAGCTATGAATGCTTATGAAAAATAAAAAGCAAAGACTATATAGATAGATATAAGAGAAAGGCAGCGTATGAAGTATTGGCTGAGAAACTGAAGGAGCGAGACAGTGAGGCTAGTTCACAGCTGCATTCAAGTAGTATTATCTGAATAATGTGTTCACAGCTGCTGCTCTTCACATGATCTCAATTTCGGTATATTTAAAGAATGTCTCCATTTAGAAAGAAAAAAAAACCATACGACTATCATACTCGCTAATATGCTATTTTATCAAGTTTCTTTTAATAGACTAAGAAAAAAAGTCAAATGCTCTACGATGCTGTTTCTATGGCTATGATCGAATTATTCTTACGAAATATTGCAAATAATTCTGTAAAAATACATTATTGTATGGCAGCCATGAAATACAGCACGCAGCACATATGGCGTTCCTGGCACAGGGAAATGGTGTCGGCTATTCAGCTCACGGGTTACAAAGTTCAATAAAGAGTAGAAAAGTACAATATTTTCAATTTTTATGGTTCACTTTCATCGTTAAGGCCGCCGCGGCAGCTCCCAGCAAAAGTAATTCTTCGTTGCAGAGAGCCATGATGAGAACCGCCCTCCGCCGTTTCTTATCACCAACTAAACTAGTCTTGAGGTGCGGTCGGAGCGTTAGTGGGTGGTAGGATATCCATCGGATCAGGTCTGTCGGATCAGATCGTACGACCAATCGTACCGTGGATGGGGGCCTTAACAGATGTCTCATCTTCAAGTGCCATGACTCCCACCCCGGTCTGCGTTCACCTGTTATACCGAGTCTACCTCGAGGCTCCAGATGATACCAGACACAGCTCCAGCAAACAAAATGACGTTGTAACAACGTCTTCATAACGTTGTGAATAGGTTCCAGTTACGTTGTGCAGGACGTTGTGGGAACCGGATTTTTGTCCACTCCCAGGTACGTTGTCACAACGTTGACCATAAAGGGACAAACCTTGTCCAAAAACCAGTAGGGGCTACCACACAATGTAACGTAATAAAGTAATTCCAACTGACGTACATTTGACAGTAGCTGAGTCAGTAGCTCGCCCCTCGCGCCTCTGTCCAATACTTGTAGGAGACAAGTCAGCGTGTGTACGTACGTGTAATTTATGCGGGGTTCACACTACACGTATTTGCTACGTGCGTCTTGTCAACGTGACGTCATCGTGACGTCACTTCCTGCTTGTGTGACCTTGAAAGACGTGCGTCTCGAGGCTCCAAGATTCAGAGCCGCCAATCTTTTTGGCGGGCTTTCTCCAGAATGCGGGAGCGGTGGTGCCACAATTTATAGAACATTATACGTACTTAAGCTTTGCAATATCAAAATAATGCTGTTTCCAAGGTCTGATTTAAAATATATTTATTATCAGTGATTCTGGAAGACAATATTAGTAATGGAAGGCATACATGATGTGAAAATATTGTGCCCCGCTGCTTGAAGGCGGAACAGCGGCAAGCTGCTTGAATGTAAGCTCGACCACAACCACTACCTCTTGTGTATTTTCCTGCGTTCTTTCTCATGTTCTCTAGTTCTAACCCTCTCACGTGCCCCTCTTGTAGCTACTATATACCATCCTTTCTGCAGCATCACGCTACGCCACCAACACCCTCTACAGGCCGTGCAATAGGTAGTAATTATTAGTGACTTGAAAAATAGCGCCACGACTGCGATATGTGGCAACACCTGTGGCCCCCGCTATACAGAATCCACTTGTAACCTTTCCAATAGCCTGTTGTCAGAGATTGCAGCGCTATATAGGTAGGGCAGGGAGTGAAGGGGGATATAGTGAAGGGAGTAATAGGTGTGTCATGGGGTACAAAAGGGAGGAAGTAAGGAAAGCAAGGCGGTTTTATACTGCAATGTTTTCTGATAAGAGCGAGCGGGAGTGAGACGAGGTAACGTCATCGTGACGTCACGGTGACGTCACGATAACAAGACGCACGTAGCAAAAACGTGAAGTGTGAACCGGGCCTTAAGCGGCTATCACACAAGGCGTTTCGTCGGACTGTTTCGTCGAACTAGCCATTTGGTTGGACTGTTTGGTCGAACTTCGAGGGTCATTTCACCGAACTTGTTCGATGAAATGGTTTTGTGAAATTATACAAAATGTTGCACATTGCGTCGAATATACTCTGGGGTCAAAATAAGTCCATACTTTTTCTGTAAGCTATAAATAGTGTTAGCAATTATTAAGCTTTGAAATGAACACCATCATATAATACGTTACAGTGAAATTAATACAGATCAGTCTATATTATATATGTAATAGATTTTCAGAATTATGAAGCTGATTTGATGTGTTTTCATTTTGCGGTAAAATGATTAGGCTACTAGTAGAATAAAGGTATAACGGGGAGAGAATGGAAATGATGCGTGTGGTTTTGACTGAAATGAGATGTGAAATGAATGAGGTGGTTGCAAAGGACAGGAAGAGGATGGATGTTATTGCTGCTGGGACTGTGTGGTGAGACAAGGGGCGGATGATTGAGACAGTGAAAGAGTTTGGAAAGAATGTGGTGTATGAGAAATACACAATAAAACTGCATGCTTGTATGTAGTTTTGTTTTCTTCTGTTTCCCTTTTGTGTGGTTTTTTTTTATTTACAGGAGCCGTCGGTTCACAGGCATGGCCTATGAAGAAAAGGCCACCTGTAATATCAAGATCAGGTAAAAATGGACGAGGACTGCGCGGTCCTTTTCTGAGACACTGACCACATATGGTATTATTTTACACTAGGACCGAAATTCCCTACACAATTTGGCGTGTGGTTTCTGTTTACCTTATTGTATTCTAGGAAACATTCTCTCTATGAGCTTCCATCGCAAATCAGTACTTTTGGAGATAATGCCATGTTGTTCATAGGGAGGCGAGGACAAGTGTTTACGTCCGCCACACTCTTCTTCCTCTTGTGAACTGCATCGCCTCTGTTCTTTCCTTGTCGCGGACACTTTTTTAATGCAGATTTGGCTTCAGTTAGGAGGTTAAAGTGTGGGATTAGGTTAGATTAGTGAGTCTAAAGGTGGGGTTAGGTTAGCTCATTTTCATATCTCATATACACTCCTTCCTATTTAAAACGTCTTATATCTCCGAAATTAGTGATTTGCGACGGAAGTTCATAGAAAAAATGTTTCTTAGAATCTACATATTAGGTGAACAGAAACCACTCTCCCAATTGTGTAGGGAATTTCGGTCCTAGTATAAACAATTACCCTACATTTACCTTGCCAAAAATTGGTGTTTTTTCAGATGGAGATATTTTTATTTTACGGAAACCTGTTAAAGTTTTTTTTTCTCACCAAATCCTAGAGTCACCTTTTTCATTGATAACAATGTATCTCCATCAGAAAAAGCTGTACAACTTGGCCAGGAAATAATAATCAGTGTCTCAGAAACCAGGGAAGTGACGGAATTATACGAAAACAAGTGTGTCCCGCCCCGCAGCCGCCCGCCCGCAACTCGATTTTGGGCTCTGCCACGCCCAGAGATTATTATCCTAACCTAACCGAACCTTCTAACGGGAGGGGCTCCGTCCCCTTCGACCCCCTGACGGGAATATTAACATAACCGAGACTTAACCTAACCTTAACCGGCGGTAGCGACCGCAGTTCTCGTCCACTAAAACCAATTTAGCCCACATGAACGCGTCTTCATCTGTCACTGCAGTTCTCTTCTAACAATCACCTCCTCCCTTTTCATCACCAGTAGCTACGTATATATATGTCCCTAAAGTTAAAACATTAACAGCAAATCTCCGCGCCTCACACTGTCATCGCTTTCATCTTTGTTTGATATGGTTGGATGAAGCGGTTGGCTCAACCGTGTGCTAGATGTGTTGTCAAACAGGTCAAGCCAAATGCCTGTTTGGTTCGACGAAACAGTCCGACGAAACAGTCCGACGAAACGCCTCGTGTGATAGCCGCTTAAGACAGTACGTGTGTCACGTGTGAGAATGTTTAGGCGGCTCATGCATTCAGATACCTGCATTGGCATGCTCTCAGCTGCGTAGCCCTATCATGCAGACCTCTTTTTTTCTTTATTGTTTTGCTCTTGTTGACTCATGGTTTCCTTTTTTTTCTTTTCTGTTCAATTTGTAGAATTATCGTATAATATCGTACGATATGGTTAAGTTATCGTACAAAACGTACGATAATGAAAAGCACTATCGTACATCGTACCAAGGGTAAAATAATCGTACATGTACGATAATTATCGTACGGATGGCAACCCAGCACCGGTCCCACTCCACCTACGTAGCGTAGTATTCTGTCATTACGCCGCTCGTATATAAGGCTCAAAATCAATTAATACTTGTCACCTTGTGCTTGAGTTTCAGAAAGTATATTTTTTCTTTATCTTTTTTTTTTAGTAAACTGATTTATGCAAATTATATTTTTTAATATATTGTTACGCCGCGGTGGAATGTCCGTCTGTCTGTGTGTACAAGTGTGCGGCCTTGGGGCCGCTCGCCTTGAAAACAAGGGGTTGCGGGGGAGGAGAGAGAGCCGGTTAGGACAGAGCGGTCGGAGACACGGGCCAGGGAGGTGGTCTTCGAGAGAGCGGCGTGGCGGTGAGCCAGCGCCGTCAGGAGAATCTGAGGGATTGTTAAGTCAGTGCCTCGCATTAAGTCAGTACCCGTGTGTAAGCTTCCAGTGTGTGTTAGATAACCATTATAGACAAAGTGATCAACTGAGTCCCTGTCCATTCTCCACCTTCAGTAGTACTGTGTATTGTGACCTCTGCCATTAAATGTATATATTGTATTACAGTGTGTTCAGTGTCCTCTGCCTCCGGGGTGATTGATAAAGGTGACATCAGCGGGGAAGACAGTTACTCGCCTTCAGGTTTTCTATCGGACCTCCGTCAGGAGTTAAGTGGTTACGTGGGGCGCCCTTTGGGGTGAGATAAGAAAGGTGAGTGCCCAGTGTAACATTGGTGTCAGGAGTGGGCTTGATTGTAGAAAAATCTGTGGCCGGTATAGCTGTGTAACACGCGGTCAAGATGGCGGGCAAGGAGGAAAGAGAAGGCGAGGTGACGCCTTGTGACGTCACTGAGGAAGAAAGTGGCGCGCTTCTAAAGGCGGATAGGGCGAGAGTGGAC
This sequence comes from Chionoecetes opilio, assembly GCA_016584305.1. Taxonomy (NCBI): domain Eukaryota; kingdom Metazoa; phylum Arthropoda; class Malacostraca; order Decapoda; family Majidae; genus Chionoecetes; species Chionoecetes opilio. Next base: position 284,410 of record JACEEZ010013848.1, read on the forward strand.
ACGAACAGGATCATGGCCATGATGAGAGAAATGATGAGCCATAATAGAAGTGAAAATGAGAGACTGAGAAACGAAATGGTTAGAAAAAATGAAAATTTAAAGTAATCGTCCAGACCCTTTTTTTTTTTGCCTAATTATGTTGAATGTACATTCAAAACACCTAATCCACCAAAAATAATTGATTTCCAGGCCTTATTTCCGTAAAAACACGACTTTTATAAAAAGCGCGCGAAAAAAAAAATCTTCCCTCCAACAGGGCTACGACTGTTATTGATGACGTCAGAACAGGGACGACCGCAGACACTCTGTCTGACACCTGTCGGCAAATGTTGTGATGAGCGATTGTACTTCGGTGTCAGACAGTGAATCTGTCGCTGTGACCGACACTCTTCCCACACACACGCCTGCACACACGCCTCCTTCCCACACACACGCCTGCGCACCAACACCCTTCCTGCACACACACACACATACACACACAACACACACGTGTGTGGAGGGCGTGTGTGTGGGAAGGAGGCGTGTGTGCAGGCGTGTGTGTGGGAAGGAGGCGTGTGTGCAGGCGTGTGTGTAAGAAGGGTGTCGGTGTGCAGACGTGTGTGTGGGAAGGAGGCGTGTGTGCAGGCGTGTGTGTGGGAAGGGTGTCGGTGTGCAGGCGTGTGTGTGGGAAGGAAGCGTGTGTGCAGGCGTGTGTGTGGGAAGGAGGCGTGTGTGCAGGCGTCTGTGTGGGAAGGGTGTCGGTGTGCAGGCGTGTGTGTGGGAAGGAAGCGTGTCTGCAGGCGTTTGTGTGGGAAGGAGGCGTGTGTGCAGGCGTGTGTGTGGGAAGGAGGCGTCCCAGCTAACCATCACCGGCGGGCCTACGTAGGCTGTAGAGCGGCGAACGGCGGCCGCCGGCGGCAAATTACCTCCGTCAGCCCTGCGAAGGGCCGCTGGTGTATTTTCAGACGGGAAAACTTACTATGTTGAAATTAATATACAGAATTTGAAGAATTGAATATTTCTATGTGTAAACATTTTGAAACAACAGTTATATGATTATCTTGCTGTAGTATTACATCAGTAGTGACAAGCAGCGGCAACTTGACGTCAATCCTCCGGAGGCCCGCTGGGCGCTGGTACGTATTTGTAAGTGGGAAATATTCATATCATATTATATATATTACACAGTAATATACATAGTATCTCAATATCGGTACCATCACTATTATTAGGCCTGTTCAAGCTTTTAAAAAATTGCTATAGAAGTTTTTATAATAGTTTATAGAAATTATCATATATCAGTTTATTTCAAAATTTCCAGCTTAATCAGGAACACCCAGAGATACATAGAAATAAAGATGAGATACGTACATAGGAAGGGAGGTTTACATGGAAAAAGGTTATCAGTTAGTCTATGTGTGTAGCTAGTATCGTATAAAAATAACATTTTATTAATTAACCGAGCAAAGATTACGGGATAACATGTGCACAAGGTCATATTTTCCCTTATTTCTATCATTTCCAACATATTATCAACACATATCAATACTCATCGGTACACCTAATAAGGAATATGTAGATGATGGAGAATAACATGATAATATCATGATTTAGAACAGAATATTATTTAATTCCCTCTATCAATGCACTAAACTGCCAGACGTACGATAGCCATTACAAAGGGTTAAAAACCCACAAAGGGCCTAAATTATCACCCTTAATCAGTCGATAACATAATGAGAACTTAGTTATAACATGTTTTCGCTCCTTCATTATATCGAAATAGACTGAATAATATAAATGATTGCAGTACGACACGTTTTTTTAGGAATTCCTCGGCAGCGTTGTGTCAGTGACTCGGTGAAATCACTTCAAATCAGTTACTTGGAAAGCGCACAAGCGGTGGATGTTGTTATGTTGTTCGCCGCAATCAATATCCTTCTACATGGCTGTACAGTGTTCCACGTACACCAGCATGTATATATATAAACCCAATAACGAAAATGTTTTTGTACTTATGAAATAAACAATGTCCGTAGCAATTATGATCTCCTTTTCATCGTATTACTGGATAACGACAGGAATGTTTATGGTTATACTTTCTAAGTATATTGCAGATATAGTAATGTTTTTATAAGTGTTGAACAGTCCATTAGTCTATTAATCGGCTAATGGGTTGTGCAACACCCCTTAAAACATTACTATATCTGCAATATACTTAGAAAGTATAACCATAAATATTCCTCAATCAGTTAATATAACAGCGGCAAATGGGCAAATGCCCTACGGCGGGCCGCTGGGAGTGGCCCGCCGGTGAGCCTCTGAGCAAATCCCCAGCGGCCCTACGTCGTACACTTCCGTCGGGCCGCCGGTAAGACATACGGAGGGCCTCCGGAGGCCCTCCGTCTTTGTGTTTGCTGGGGTGTATGCAAGCGTGTGTGTGGGAAGGAGGCGTGTGTGCAGGCGTGTGTGTGGGAAGGGTGTCGGTGTGCAGGCGTGTGTGTAGGAAGGAAGCGTGTGTGCAGGCTTGTGTGGAGGAAGGAGGCGTGTGTGCAGGCGTGTGTGGGAAGGGTGTCGGTGTGCAGGCGTGTGTGTGGGACGGAGGCGTGTGTGCAGGCGTGAGTGTGGGAAGGGTGTCGGTGTGAAGGCGTGTGTGTGGGACGGAGGCGTGTGTGCAGGCGTGAGTGTGGGAAGGGTGTCGGTGTGCAGGCGTGTGTGTGGGACGGAGGCGTGTGTGCAAGCGTGTGTGTGGGAAGGAGGCGTGTATGCAAGCGTGTGTGTGGGAAGGAGGCGTGTGTGCAGGCGTGTGTGTGGGAAGGGTGTCGGTGTGCAGGCGTGTGTGTGGGAAGGAAGCATGCTGCACCCATAAAGGATGCATGCATGTGGCATATAGGAAAAAAAATATATCAGAAACACCCAAATATCTTCAAGTACTATTATATTTATCTCTGTGTTTACGTGCCTCTGATCAAGCGCGGGAAGAGGAGCCTCCCTGATGCTACGTCACGGAGCCTGAGCCTGAGCGTCTGCAAATCTTGAGTGTGTTTTGAGAACTCGGGGAATTTGCAGAATTTGATTGCGGATTATTTAAAAACGGCTGACTGGATACAAAAAGTGACGACGTATTGTTGATATACTCGTTAATGGCTATGATTTGATTACATTAAATCAGGAATGATGAAATGGTCTGGACGATTACTTTAAGTGAAATGAAACAGAATTTAAATGAAGTGAGAGACACACTGAAAAGAGGCTTAACCGAGATACCGACTGACGAGGCATGCGCTGCTGTGGAAGGACGTCACCTGCCTGAAGCCACCCAGCGACTATGTGGCGTGACGGGGCACTGAACGTCTCTGAAAGGGCCAGTGGGCGTGGAAATCAACGTAGGGAGCAGTGAAGTGACGCTGCCTGTTTACGTCGCCGCGATGGAGGACTCTTGTCTCCTCGGCCTGGACTACCTGACGTAGGCAAGGGCGTGTGTCGATCTGGGGAAGAAGCTGTTAAGGGTAGGCGAGGAAGAGCTGCCCTTGTTCCCAGGTGACGCCCCTGCAGAGGTAGTGGCCGTGGAGAGAGTGCGTCTGGACCCGAAACCCGAGACAAAAGTGCCCTGTGGGCCAATTGAGGGCGTGATACAGGAGGAGGAGCGGCAGAAGAGCGAGACAGCAGCCATAGAGGGCTCCCTGCCTGTGCACTTAATCAGTCTGGCAGCGAGGAGCGGCTCTCATCTCACCCCGGAGCAGCGTGTAAGGATGGCCGAGCGGCGCTCCACTCCTCGCCTCCCCGCGCCGCCTTCATCACCCCACCGCCGCGTTGCGGTGTGTGGCCACTCGGGGTGGCGTGGACCGTCAGGAGGCGATGGAAAGGCGGCGTGGAGGGCCTGTCGGGCCCGATTCGCGGCGCTGGCAAGCGGCGTAAAAGGCAGGAAGGGCCTTGCAGGCGGCCTGCCGCTCCGGCTGGTGCGGATCAAGCGCCCACGGAGGAAGGGCAAGAGGCCCGCTCACTTCGCTTCGGCATGGAATCACCGGAAGAAGAGCCCCCGGCGTGGTGAACGTGGGAAGCCGCGCAACAAACAGGGGAGGCCTCGGAGAGCTAGGATGAAGAAGACGTCCCCATACCTGCCTCTGCTGCGTCTACAGGAGGATGGCGAGCGCAGTGTGTGGCCCCCGCCGAAGCTGTGGCGGGCGGACGACGGTGGAGGGATGCATCGTGCCCTCTACCAGGCAAAGCCAGCCACAGCGTGTTGCTGTTGAGTCCTGTCTCCGTCACCGGCGCTTTGCAGTGGAGGGCATGGTCGGTCGGGAAGTCGTGGCGCCCTTTGCCGCGGAGACGAGCAGCTGGAGCAGAGGGGAGAACTGTGGGGCCAATGGAGAGTGACTCTTGGGCCGTGGTTACCTCTGAGGCAAGCCCAGGGTAGAGGACGCGTCCCCTGTGGCTTGTGGCGCCTGATAGAGGGTGCAGCTGGAGTTCCTGCTTGTGTGTCTCGCGTGCGGAAGAGGGGGGCGTCCTGGTGCGACCTGCCAACACTGTGGCAGCTGGTGGAGGCGAGGGATGGACTTAATTGTAGCTGTAAGGCTTAGGGTGGTAATGTTTGGTTTGAGTATGTGTGTTTAATGATGAGGCGAGTGGCCTTCATTTGAGGATTTTTAATTGTGTTAATTTTGTGTGTTTCAACTATGGTTTCCCTATTTTGTTTTTCTTTTATGTACTCTTAGGATAAAGGATTTAGGATAAATGAAACAGCGAGACGCTGTTCTAGGAGAAGGAGGATAATGTTACGCCGCGGTGGAATGTCCGTCTGTCTGTGTGTATTTGTTGTGTGTATGTGACGTGAGCAATGTCCGTCTGTCTGTGTGTACGAGTGTGCGGCCTTGGGGCTGCTCGCCTTGGAAACAAGGAGTTGCGGGGGAGGAAAGAGAGCCGGCTGGGACAGACAGAGCGGTCGGAGACACGGACCAGGGACGTGGTCTTGGAAAGAGCGGCGTGGCGGCGAGCCGACGCCGCGCCCTTGGTGTATCTGCAGCGCCGTCAGGAGAATCTGAGGGCCTCGTTCAGTCAGTGCCTTGCATTAAGCCAGTACCCGTGAGTAAGCCTCCAGTGTGTGTTAGATAACCATTATAGACAAAGTGATCAACTGAGTCCCTGTCCATTCTCCACCTTCAGTAGTACTGTGTATTGTGACCTCTGCCATTAAATGTAGACAGTGTATTACAGTGTGTTCAGTGTCCTCTGCCTCCGGGGTGATTGATAAAGGTGCCATCAGCGGTGAAGACAGTTACTCGAATTCATATTTTCTACCGGACCTCCGACAGGAATTAAGGGGTTATGTGGGGCGCCCTTTGGGGTGAAATAAGAAAGGTGAGTGCCCAGTGTAACAATATTATTCAAGCTGAACTTCAAATTGTACCGTTAACAAGGAAAATTGTACCGCTCAATGCAAATTGTACCATAAATGGCCTTATTTTAAAATGTAGGACCACATGTACCACTATATCCTGTAAATGTACCAATTTTTTGTACCGCAGGTGGCAACACAGTAACCACAGACTCCACAGTCACACGATCGTCCTGAGCCGTGTTTTTGTCGTCCAAGCACCGTCTTGATACGAAGACCGTTTTTTGTCTTGATTGGTTTCTGCGACAAAAACACAACAAGCTTGGTATAGAGCCGAAATAATAATCAACGCAAAACATTGCAAACAATATCACAAAGTAGTATAGCACACATTTCAGCAAGTGTTATCACTTTGAGGTGAATACTGAAGGTATATTATGAAGGTTAAAATAAACAATAACAACACGGAGCCGAAAGGGTAGCCAGTTGTCAAAAGCACCGAAAATATAGCAAGGATGGGGCCTGCGTTTCTGTTGCCTAACTATTTACCTTATGTGTTATGTGTGGTGACGATGAGTGTCAATATGCATCCAGTCCAGTCTCTTCAGATATATTATATAAGAGAAACAACATTCCGCATCAGCCGAAAACGCCTCAGTTATTTTAATGCAACAAATTCACCTCTTTGATATAACATAGTGATCATGAGTGTCATTATTCTGACTGCCCTGCCTGATATGGTGTGTGTGCGACTGCAGGCATGCACATTTCTCTATTATTCACGTTACACAAGGAACTGTGATTATTTTTTCTGGTGAGTTTTGATGTGGTTTGAATTAGGCGGGGTTCACACAACACGTTTTTGCTGTCCGTGTCTACGTGGGCGTGGCGATCAGTGACGTCACAGTGACGTCCCCCCGCCACTCCCGCAGTCACGTAGAAAGAATTGGGAGCTCCGAATAATGTGAGGCTGGGACGTGCGTCTCAAGGTCAGTGACGTCATCACTGCTCCAGCAATGTGGTGGTCGCGGGGAGCCTGATTCACACTACACAGGCAGGAAGTGACGTCACTGTGATGTACTGTGAATCACTGATGACAAAACGCACGTAGACTACGTCCAGCAAAAACGTAAAGTGTGAACCGGGCCTTAATCTGCTAACCGTTTCTGAGGCAATCACTTTTTTGGGGGGGAGGGGAGTGAAGGTTAGGTTAGGTTAGGTATAGCTTATGTTAGGTAAATGTTAGGTTATGTTAGGTAAAGGTTATGTTATGTTAGGTAAAGGTTAGGTTAGGTATAGCATAGGTTCGGTTATTTTGAATTTTGTTTTTCAATCATTATTTGTCGCAAATCACTTAGAAATTTTTTTGCGACAGAAACGGTTAGAAGATTGATTCAAAACACATCAAAACTCATCAGAAAAAAATAGTTTCGTCCACCAAAGTGAATTCGGTGTCAAACTGGAAATTTAGCAGTTTTGGGGATAATGATGAATAAGGTATTATTTTTTGGGGTATATGCTGAGTAGGAGCCACTTGCAAGAAACACTATGTAAAAATATATTAGCATATTTCATTAAAAAAGATAAATCTGAGAGTATTAAAGATAACGTGTATGAAGCACTATCATTATAAAACTAATAACCCAAAGGAAATTAAACCTAACCTGGACTCCCAACAACGTTAACTAACCAATTTATTTGACCTAATTCCTACTAACCAGGGAGTAAGGTTTTTCAAAAACTAATAATTTGCGATACAAATAATATAGAGTAGACTGCAACATATTTGATCATGAATAAGAATGTAAAGCTCAAAATATTTTAAGTGATTATGGGGAAATGTGTTGTGCTTGGGTGTTTAATAGCTAATTTGGTCAACTGGAGAGAGAAAATCAGATTCCAGTGGAAGGTTACTTTTAATCACAAAATATGAACATATATATAAAAAAAAGATTTAAACAATAAGTATTATATTGGTCTATGGTCAACGCGCTAATGCAGTGCGCGCTGAGTAAGGGGTGTGCTAAGATAGTGAGTTACATGTTGGTTAATTCTTGTTACAAAAGAAAACATAAAGTAAAGAGGTATAAATTATATATGAACAATGAAACATAATTAAAATAAAAGTTACAATAGTTTGGGCTGCAACCACACGTTTTCTCTGTGGAGCAGTGGTTTGTAGGGGAGACCGCTACAATACTCCCCTCCTAGTGACGAGGGAGGAGGAACGAGATCTTAGTGGTGGAGCGGTGCTGCTGTTGTTCTGTTGCCGATTTGATGGGGACGACATGGAGGGCTGATAACCAGTTGCTGCTGCTGGGCCGCACAATACCTTGGCGCATCAGAAACTCGAACTCGGCCTTGGCTTGACGGTAGCGTTCTGGAGCTAAGCGACGGGCCTTGGCGTGTACTGGTGGTCCTGTGGTCTCGATGTGATGCGTGACGTGGTGTTTGACGGGCATAGCAGTGCTGCGGGCGTAGCAGTGTTGCAGCCGTGGCAGTGTTGCAGCCGTGGCAGTGTTGCAGCTGTGGCAGTGTTACGGGCGTAGCAGTGTTGCGGGCGTGGCAGTGTTGCAGCCGTGGCAGTGTTGCGGGCGTGGCAGTGTTGCGGGCGTGGCAGTGTTGCCGCCATGGCAGTGTTGCGGGCGTGGCAGTGTTGCCGCCGTGGCAGTGCTGCGGGCGTGGCAGTGTTGCCGCCGTGCCAGTGTTGCCGCCGTGGCAGTGTTGCAGCCGTGGCAGTGCTGTGGGTGTGGCAGTGTAGCAGCCATGTCAGTGCTGCGGGCGTGGCGTGTTGCAGGCATGGCGGTGTTGTTGTGGTATTGTAACTGTACGCCGGGGAGTCACTGCACTGAACACAGGTGGGAGCACTATTAACCCACGGAAGAGTAGAGTAATCCACAGGGCGATGAGTAATCCACAGGGCGATGAGTAACTCACAGGGCGGTGAGTAATCCACAGGGCGGTGAGTAATCCACAGGGCGATGAGTAATCCACAGGGCGATGAGTAATCCACAGGGCGGTGAGTGGCGACCGTGGAGTGAGTCACTCTAACACCGCGGGGCTGAGGGGTAGGGTTTTGACTGAGGACGCGGGAAACCACGCTGGGGGAGCAGGGGCCGCGCAGAATGCGCATGAGGCCGTGCTGAGGACGCAGGAAGGCGTCAGAGGTTGCAGAGGCCGCGCAGAATGCGCATGAGGCCGCTGAGGACGCAGTAAGGCGTCAGAGGGGGTAGATGCCGCGCAGAGTGCGCATCAGGCCGGTGAAGACGCAGTAAGGCGTCTGAGGGGGCAGGGGCCGCGCAGAACGCGCATAAGGCCGTGCCGATGACGCAAGAAGGCATCAGAGGGGGGCACAGAAGGTGCCAGGGTGGGAGGGGATAACCTTTTTTGTGGCAGCTACACATAATAGTGTAGTTTCTCCCGACCTAAGACTCAGTGAAGCGAACCCCATGATGGAGGCTAAGCTTTTTGCCTTAGGAGTGTTAGGACGAATGAGTCTAAAGACCCAGGGCAGGAAGCCAGCAACAAAGGTAGTTGGGCCAGCAACAACGATCTCTCCAAACTTCGTTTCCTAACGACGAAAGCTACAAAGCCTCCCTTTTCGGTCGTTAACGTGTCGGAAGGCGCTGACTGGCTAAGGCGAGTAATGACGTCATCAAGCGCGTCATCAGCCACCAGCCAATGATAAACAGTTTTTAAAACTTCTCGACCAATCACAAGTCAGCGAGACATATTTCCGGGGAAGAATGGCATGCCAGACTGCCTCTCCCCGCCTTGTCCCCGTCATTCAAACTAATTCTCGTTTTATTCGGAATGCTTGCGTTTTAAGGAGTTTTAATGTATCAGAAAGTAAGATGTATAAGTAAGGAGCCTGTGTTGCTAGTGTTTTGGTGGTAGAAGGTGCATGTGTGTGTGGGTTGAAATAGTGAATATTTGTGATATGGGGAGGCCCGCGGCAAGGCCTCTCCGTCACTCTGCCTCACCATCAGTCACCTCATCATAACATCTTTAAATCACCCTTATTTAAGGTGACACACGGTGCTACATTGATTTAGATAATGATAAGTATATATAACATCTCACCATAATCACTAAGTTGTATAATAACGAGTAATAAGACGTTTAATTCTGCCCAAACCTACAGTGGCGGAGGAGCTGGCGGCTCCAGCGGCGCCGCCACTCAAAACTTTTGAGTAAAAACCCGCAGTTATCCGCCTCACCTGTGCCTTCCTGAAGAAGACAGTCAGCTCCCACGCCTGTGATAGCACCAGGGATCATAGGATTCCTCAAGGGGTTCTCGCTCCCCTACTAAATATTACCAAAGACATCTATCTCCCTTCGTGAAGTTGGTGTTGATATCCACCTCACGGGCTTCATGCTGCTGCTGCTGCTGCTGCCGAAGGCCGCGCTGCCAGACGTAGATGAGTCCCTTGCTTGTATTTCATCTCTTTACTCATATATATGAATAATATCCATCCAAATGCAATCATATGTCTACATTCACCTATAAAAAAGATATTTCATAGCATACCAAGCAATAATGAGCATGTCTGGAGACTTCCGACCTCTGCTAATACCGGTCTTGAGCAGTCGTTGGCCAGTGTGCACGTTAACGACGAAATCGACGAATTTTCCGCGCTGTGGGTTCCGTCGTTGGACTAACGACCAAAAAAAGGTCTTTAAGTGTTTTGTGGCTTCTGGTAGGGCTGGGCGAGAACCGGTTCTGGAACCGGTTCCGACGGTTCCGCCACGACTGGCTGGAAACCGGTTCCGATTCTGGAACCGGTTCCGCCTTAACGGTTCCTCAGTAATCTACATGACTTGACGGTAGCTATCAGTGGCGTACCCAGAAATTTGAAAAGTGGGGGGCCAAACAAAACAAAACGGTTATACAAAAGTCGTGTTTTCACGGAAATAAGGCGAAGAAATTTTTTTTTTTGTGTGGATTAGGTAGGTAGGTATTTTGAATGAACATTCAACATACTTATGCAAAGAAAAAATGAGTCTGGACGAATACTTTAATATAACTAAGTTCTATAATGGCAAGTATAAAAAAAAATCATTGAATTTTTTTTTTTCGTTCGATGAATATATTTATTTATTATTATTTATTCTTTGCAAAAGGGGGCGGGCATGGTTGCATGCCCCCCCATGCCATGCCATGAAATGTGGACAACTGGTAGAGACGAAATGTGGACAACGTGAACGGCACAGGTGTTGTGTAACTTGGATACTTTTCTCAGTTAAATGAAGCTTGTGATAATGTAGTATGTAAACTAGCAGCAAAAGCCGAAACCTCCGGGCGGGCTTTTTGGCTAGCTCCTGCGGAGGGCTATTGGTGGGCCTTCGGGCCCCCAGCAAACACACTACGTAAACCTAACGTTTTGAGAAGGTAGCGTTTTGGTAACGTTAGGAAAATTCGTAATATATACGTAAATCATACGTTCACTCTTGAATTGTCTATGTTGTATTTAGGTAGTGTTTGGTTACGTCGCTACGATACGTTTTATGAACGTAATTAAGACGTTATGTAATATGTGTTTCTTCTACTAATATATTACGTAGTGGTTTTACGTTTCAATTACGTACTTATAACATCATGATGTAACATGATATTAGAGGATTCAAAACGTTATATATACCTAATGAATACGTGGATACATATGTTAAAGTCAAAGATACGTAAGTATTACGTTAACATGAAATGTGTATGTTGTATTTAGGTAGTGTTTGGTTACGTCGCTACAATACGTTTTTCAACGTAATTAAGACGTTACAGAAATACGTGTTTCTTCTAATAATATAGTACGTAGTGGTTTTACGTTTCAATAACGTACTTATAACATCATGATCAGAGCTGGGCAGTATTTAAATACATTTGTATTTAAATACGTATTTAAATACAGTTATGTATTTAGAAATGTATTTATAAATACATTGGTTGTCATGTATTTAAATACAGTATTTAAATACTTTTATGAGTATTTAAATACATTGTATTTAAATACTCATAATATAAAAATGTAAATACTTTTTTATCAGTTAATTTGGTCATAAACCCGCCCAACTACCTGGCAACTGATGTTACAGTGAACCAGTGTTTCCATTTGCAAGGAAATGTCCTTCTTTTAAGGAAATTTAGGCCTGAGAAGGAAATTTCTAAGGAAACCCAAAATCTAAGGAAATCCTAAGGAAATCCATTTTTTTCGGAGATGTTAATATTTGTGTGTATTTAGAATGTATTTAAATACAGTTGATGTATTTAGTATTTAGTATTTAAATACATTCAATGTATTTAGTGCCCAGCTCTGAATACACACATTCATGAGTCATTAAAACTTAAAAACTTAAAAGTCAAGTTAGATAATTGTAGTTTCGGAGACGGGACAATATGACCTTATGCAGTATCTCGTTTCCTGTATGTCATCATGTCACAACTACAGAACACACACACACACATTCATGAGTCATGACTTGAAAGTCAAGCTAGATAATTGTAGTTTCGGAGACGGGACAATATGACCTTATGCAGTATCTCGTTTCCTGTATATCATCATATGTCACAACTACATGAACACACACACACACACACACACACACACACACACACACACACACACACACACACACACACACACACACACACACACACACACACAGACACTTATTTTATTTTTATTATATGCTTACTAAACCCTAGCCAATCATCTTCCCCACTTAAAAAAACAAAAAAATACTAAAACTCCTGAAATCCTTTAAAAAAGCATTAAAACCTAGCCAATCCCCTTCTATGCTTACTAAATTACTTACTTATTCTTAATTTACTTCTTTAATAGCTTCTTCTTAACCCCTTCACGCCCAGATCTTTCCTTTGCCACATAAAATCGTCTGTTAGCTATAAAATTACGAAAAAGTAACTGATTATACCAAATTAGCTAGTGGACAAGGATACTAAACAGGTCATAGCTCTAAAAATATTGCTTACATTCACCAAAAATTGTCTAATGGTAGTCATATTACAATAGAAATTACGTTCTGGGCCTCAAGGGGTTAATTTAATTTTTAACTTACTCAAAATTCCACTCCCCTTCTATGCTTACTAAACCCTAGCCAATTATTTTCCCACCTTAAAAAAACACACAAAAAATAATAAAACTCCTGTAATCCTTAAATAAACAGATTAAAACCTATCCAATCCCCTTCCCACCTTATCAAAACCTATTAAACCCTAGCCAATCCCCTTCCATACTTACTAAACTCTATTAAACCCTAGCCAATCCCCTTCCATACTTACTAAACTCTATTAAACCCTAGCCAATCCTCTTCCATGCTTACTAAACTCTATTAAACCCTAGCCAATCCTCTTCCATGCTTACTAAACTCTATTAAACCCTAGCCAATCCCCTTCCATGCTTACTAAACTCTATTAAACCCTAGCCAATCCTCTTCCATGCTTACTAAACTCTATTAAACCCTAGCCAATCCTCTTCCATGCTTACTAAACTCTATTAAACCCTAGCCAATCCTCTTCCATGCTTACTAAACTCTATTAAACCCTAGCCAATCCTCTTCCATGCTTACTAAACTCTATTAAACCCTAGCCAATCCTCTTCCATGCTTACTAAACTCTATTAAACCCTAGCCAATCCTCTTCCATGCTTACTAAACTCTATTAAACCTTAGCCAATCCTCTTCCATGCTTACTAAACTCTATTAAACTCTAGCCAATCCTCTCCCCCCCTTAAAAAAACTATAAAAATCCAATAAAACTTCTGAAATCCTTAAAATAAAGCATCAAAACTTAAGAGTGTGTGTGTGTGTGTGTGTGTGTGTGTGTGTGTGTGTGTGTGTGTGTGTGTGTGTGTGTTGTGTGTGTGTTGTCATGTATTTCAATACAATATTTGAATTTTTGTATACATATACAAAATACATATACATATACATATACATACAAATACAAAACATATACATAAATACAAAATAAATACAAATATTTAAATAATTATATGAGTATTTAAATACATTGTATTTAAATACTCATAATATAAAAATGTAAATACATTTTTATCAGTTAATTTGGCCATAAACCCGCCCCACTATCTGGCAACCCTGATGTTACAGTGAACCAGTGTTTCCACTTGCAAGGAAATTTCCTTATTTGAAGGAAATTTAGGCCTGAGAAGGAAATTTCTAAGGAAACTCAAAATCTAAGGAAATCCTAAGGAAATCCATTTTTTTTCGGACATGTTAAAATTTGTGTGTATTTGAAATGTATTTACAAATATATCTAAATACAGTCGATGTATTTAGTATTTAGTATTTAAATACATTCATAAAATGTATTTAGTATTTAAATTCATTTCTCCCATGTATTTAGTATTTAGTATTTAAATACATTCAATGTATTTAGTGCCCAGCTCTGATCATGATGTAACGTGATATTAGAGGATTCAAAACGTTATATATACCTAATGAATACGTGGATACATATGTTAAAGATACGTAAGTATTACGTTAACCCTTTCACGCACGAAAAGTTTATTAAGGTTTTCCATCCACTGCGACATCAATTTGGGGCTCTCTAAGTTGCCCCGCGGAATGGCCTGACTGTGCGGCGAATGTTTTGTTTATGTTATCAATTTCAACCACGATTATTCTTTTTTCCTGGCATTATTATATATCGTTGGTTTCGCAAGAGATTATTCTGCCTTATGAAAGACAAAAATAACAAGAAATGCAAATATATAGCGGAGTTTAACGACTTCAAAAAACATTGCGTAAAGAGAAATAAGAAATACTTACGTTCACCACTTCGTAGCTCGATACTTCCTGAGTCGACTTTTTATGGTTTATATGCCAATAAAAGCGGACTTTTATGAGGATTCCAACGCTACCATTATAATTTTCATATGGCCAGTAGATTATGAGAAAATGGAGGAAAACTTAAACACATGTTGGAAGACGGATGGCTAAGAAGGCGGGCTAACACGCTGCCTGCTGAGAGTGAACAGAGACACGGGCCCTTATCACTTCAAATCCATTCGCACGAGCGAGTTGACAAGTAGTTTATTTTATAGGCCTATAATTTATAGCTAACTGTGCCATATGAGGGAATTCCGCCACAGGGGCCGGCACCTGGAGCGGACACACACACACACACACACACACACACACACACACACACACACACACACACACACTTTCGCTTATATTATTATAGATATGACTCATAGGCAGTGGCGTACCGCAAAGACTAAATCATAATATAATCATTTATATATATATATATATATATATATATATATATATATATATATATATATATATATATATATATATATATATATATATATATATATATATATATATATATATATAATATATATATATATATATATATATATATATATATATATATATATATATATATATATTTTACATATTATATAAATATATATTATATATTATACATAAATAAATATATATGTAGAATATATATTATATATATATATATATATATTATATTATATTATATATTATATATTATATATATATAATACTATATATTTATAATATAGAGAGAATTTTTTTAAATTTTTTTTATCTAATTTATATTTTTTTATTTCATATTTATATATGTACTTATTTTTCATATATATATTTATTGATGTTTTTTATTTACTGATTTGTTTTATTTTTTATTTTTTATTTATATATATTTTTTAATTATAAGTTTTTTGTATTTTTTTATTTGCTATATTTTTTTTTTTTTTTTTTTTTTTTATTACCGGAACCGGTTCCGGACCGGTTCCAACGATTCCGAGAGTCTATGGAACCGGAACCTGCGGTTCCAAAATTAACGGTTCCTGCCCAGCCCTAGCTTCTGGCCCTGGGGGGAGATGCTGAGAAGTGCCATAGAGGTAAGGCGAAAAGAGCGCCTTACCCGTCTTCAGGCGCTTTTGTAACGGCCCGGCTAAGGCACTGACTAAAGCCCATGTACAGTCGAAAGTTCAGGCGCTTTTGCACTGCCTTACACCTCCAAAGCCTATGGCGTGGGCGTGGTCCGAGAATCCTACTAGCCAATCACGTTGCCTATCTGAGCACTGCTTAGGCAGCTTCGACCAATCACAAGGCTTGAACACGTCTCTGCTGAAGCAAGGAATGTTGTCCCTCCCTCCCTAACCAAGCACTTATGGCAAGGACACACCGCTCTCCCCCGCCAAAAGCTGTTTTATTCACAAGTTTGACGTTCAACGCAGGTTTTGACCACTTATATATTTTTGCATTAGGACGTGCCATACACCATGATAATCGTTAAGGTGTGCCGATTCGGACAGTGAGTGAAAATTTAATGCAAGCAACATTCCAGGAATAAGGAGAAGATGAATAAAAAAAGGTGAAAAAAAAGTTTATACACGATTTTATTTTGCTCTCATTATCTTATTATAGGTATAGTTTACTGCAAGTTTTATGCATTCATGATATGCACTAATGTCTCGTGAAGATGATACTATGTTCAGCTGTCCTAAATATCATCTGGTAGTATGATAATACCGTGTAATAGCACAACATTTTAGTGCGGGCGGAGCACTGCCGCCCGCCGCCCGCCGCCCGCCCCTAACCAACACACAACACAACATTTTCTTATCACCAGCATATAACACCCTATATGCCGCATTAGTCTTGCACGATCAATTCATACACACCTTGCAACACTATTAATACGTTAAACACCAATTGTTACGTTTGTAGGAACTGAAACAAGGCTGTATTTGCTTTATAAACAGAAGATGAATGTCTGTCAAAGGCCCACAGCAGCTCACTAAGTCGGGTCTGACCATGCCTTAGTTTTCAGCGCCTTTAGCGGTGCCACTAAGGCAGCAGTCTCGACTGAGCATGCGGTGGGAGGCGTTTCGCCTTACCACAGGCGCCCTAGTGGATAGGGCGCCCTAGCTCACTCTCAGCATCTGGCCCCTGGTCCTTTCACTAGGAAAATTGTGCTCTTTACACAGGTTAGAAACCACCTTAAGACCATAGCTACACTCCGGCGTCACCAATTAGAGAGAACTGCAACTCCGAAATCCCAGTGGTCGCTGGCAGTTTTAACTCACAATTTGGTGAAAAGTTGGTCAACTTGAAAGAAAAATATGGGCTTATTCCACTGCACTTAAAACACAAAAGTATAATTTTAAGAACGATTTTCTTCTATATGTATATTGTATAGAAGCCTGATTCTGTAAAACATGTATTTAACCAAATAACCATGTAGGTTATAGTTGAGGAGGCGAGGTAAATGTTACTCTATGATATTATACAGTCAATAACGTATGTTTAGAAGTTATCTATACCTAGGCAGTCATATGTTCCTGTTATTATTGTGTATCAATCAGATAGAAAGCCTGGAAGTGCAATGAGTCGACGCGTGAAGTAGCAATGTTTTGATTCAATCTCCCCGCAACAATCTCCCCGCCACCACTCCCCGCCGCGGCGTGTCGCCTCCACAATTATAACCTACATTGTCGCAGCAACAAGCCGATTTCGGCATTCTTTATTCTTCGTTTTTCCAAGGCATTGCTTATTGTATTTTGACAAGCGTTTGCCAGACGCAGCAGTACTGTCTTAGAAAACAGTGTGAACATCGCCCAAATTTTACATGCCACAATATACATGTAAAAAATATATTAAGCTTTGCTACTCGAGGCGAGTAATTTGCATTAAATTGCTATCTTAGAACGTTCAATCGTAATGCATGTCATGCATACACTTACTAAAACAACAGAAGAACGTTCTTTTTAGTATTCAGATGCGGTGCATCAATATTTATCGCGAAATTGATTTATGAAAAATATTAGTCGCGGAGGGAAAACACAGTAGACCAACCTTTGAGTTAAAACTGCCAGCGACCACTGGCATTTCTCGAGTTTCAGTTCTCTCCAATTGGAGAGAACTGAAAACTCGAGAAATGCCAGTGTCGCTGGCAGTTTTAACTCAAAGGTTGGTCTAACTGTGTTTTCCCTCCGCGACTAATATTTTTCATAAATCAATTTCGCGATAAATATTGATTGCACCGCATCTGAATACTAAAAAAGAACGTTCTTCTGTTGTTCTAGTAAGTGTATGCATGACATGCATTACGATTGAACGTTCTAAGATAGCAATTTATGCAAATTACTCGCCTCGAGTAGCAAAGCTTAATAATTTTTTACATGTATATTTGGCATGTAAAATTGGGCGATGTTCACACTGTTTTTCTAAGACAGTACTGCTGCGTCTGGCAAACGCTTGTCAAAATACAATAAGCAATGCCTTGGAAAAACGAAGAATAATAAAGAATGCCGAAATCGGCTTGTTGCTGCGACAATGTAGGTTATAATTGTGGAGGCGACACGCCGCGGCGGGGAGTGGTGGCGGGGAGATTGTTGCGGGGAGATTGAATCAAAACATTGCTACTTCACGCGTCGACTCATTGCACTTCCAGGCTTTCTATCTGATTGATACACAATAATAACAGGAACATATGACTGCCTAGGTATAGATAACTTCTAAACATACGTTATTGACTGTATAATATCATAGAGTAACATTTACCTCGCCTCCTCAACTATAACCTACATGGTTATTTGGTTAAATACATGTTTTACAGAATCAGGCTTCTATACAATATACATATAGAAGAAAATCGTTCTTAAAATTATACTTTTGTGTTTTAAGTGCAGTGGAATAAGCCCATATTTTTCTTTCAAGTTGACCAACTTTTCACCAAATTGTGAGTTAAAACTGCCAGCGACCACTGGGATTTCGGAGTTGCAGTTCTCTCTAATTGTTGGTGCTTGGGTGTTTAATAGCTAATTTGGTCAACTGGAGAGAGAAAATCAGATTCCAGTGGAAGGTTACTTTTAATCACAAAATATCAATTTATATATAAAAAAAGATTTAAACAATAAATATTATATTGGTCTATGGTCAACGCGCTAATGCAGTGCGCGCTGAGTAAGGGGTGTGTGCTAAGATAGCGAGTTACATGTTGGTTAATTCTTGTTACAAAAGAAAACATAAAATAAAGAGGTATAAAATTATATATGAACAATGAAACATAATTAAAATAAAAGTTACAATAGTTTGGGCTGCAGCCACACGTTTTCTCTGTGGAGCAGTGGTTTGTAGGGGAGACCGCTACAATACTACCCTCCTAGTGGTTTGTAGGGGAGACCGCTACAAATGCTCCAATAAACTCTATTTATTTTTCATGGTAAAAATGAACGAGGACTGCGCGGTCATTTTCTGAGACACTGATCAGTTTTTCCTTGCCTAAAATTAGTTATTTTTTTCTTCAGATGGATGTATTTTTATTTCCCGGAAACCCAATACATTTTTCTTCTTTTTTAATCACCAAATCCTAAGGTCACCGTTTCCATTGATAGCAATGTACGTCCATCAGAAAAAGCCAGGAACTTTGCCAGGAAATAATAGTCAGTGTCTCAGAAACCAGAGAAGTGACAGAATTGTACGAAAATAAGTGCGCCCCGCCCCGCCCCGCATTTGCCAGCCCACCCGCCAGTTGCAGAGTGGTCCGCTTGTCTTATCCTGCTGCCTGCTGGGAGGATTATTACCCGAACCGAACCTAACCTAACCTCATAACGGGGAGGGGGGTTTAAACCAAACTGTAGTATAATAGTTTAACGATTGCACGATTGGAAGGTGTAATAAAATAAGGGAACGTGATGCATATCACGAAGACATAAATTCATAATTATAGGCGTATTTTGTAGTGTCCTTCCGGAGTAAAATTATACTTATTTAAGCTCCGCCCCTGCTTGCCATCACAAAATACGATTGTAGCGATGCCAAAGCTCTTTCTTGATGTTGCCGAGAGTAAAAGTGTCGTACACTTCATTATCTCTTACAGAGGCTCAAGGAATATCGTTAAGGTTGACATTATTGAAGGCACAGCAAAGAGTAGTAGCGTGATTGTCTGTATTACACATCGATATCTAATTGTTTTGAGCTCTTAGAATGGCCTAGCATTGTTTTCTAACTCTATAGATGGACTTGATATTAAACTGAAATGTTTAGGGCGCTATGAAACTGTTATTTGAATATCTATTTGCTACACAGCCATTTCACGATGTGCGTCGAGGATGTTTAATGCTATCATGGACCTGTACGTATGTAGGCTACGTGTACCTACATCTACGTTTCACCAATTATTCTTTGCCTAAACCTATATGAATGCTGGTTGTGATTCATCCTCCAGTGCATCTCCCCCGTTTAACATCCATGGGCGGGTGTGTGGTGGGCGGGTGTGTGATGGACGTGTGGTGGGTGGGTGTGTGGTGGGCGGATGTATGATGGGCGTGTGGTGGGTGGGTGTGTGGTGGGCGGATGGGTGATGGGCGTGTGGTGGGTGGGTGTGTGGTGGGCGGATGTGTGATGGGCGTGTGGGGGGGTGGGTGTGTGGTGGGCGGATGTATGATGGGCGTGGGTGGTGGTGTGTGTGTGGTGGGCGGATGGGTGATGGGCGTGTGGTGGGTGGGTGTGTGATGGGCGGATGTGTGATGGGCGTGTGGTGGGTGGGTGTGTGGTGGGCGGATGGGTGATGGGCGTGTGGTGGGTGTGTGTGTGGTGGGCGGGTGGTGGGCGGATGGGTGATGGGCGTGTGGTGGGTGGGTGTGTGATGGGTGTGTGGTGGGCGGGTGTGGGTGGGTGGTGGGTGGTGGTGGGCGGGTGGGTGCCTGGGTGGTGGTGGGTGTGTGGTGGCCCGTGGGTTACACACAGAGACCTTCCTACGCGTGTTGGAGCTGAATCAGACTGATGAAATGTTCGTATTCGTGCCCTGCGATAGGTTCTCTAAAAGGCTTTCTTTTTGTGTGATATAACATATATACCAAATTTATACATTTCTATTGCAAATGTAATATCACTCATGAATATATTTAAGTATTTGACTATACTATAGCAATAATACACCAGTTTTGATGCTAAGCCAGCAAGCATCAACGAAGATTCGGACACATTGAAAAATTCGAGGGATTGGGAAAATTGTTCCCAGACGTCGCTGGAGAATTTTAATATTTGTGACTTCTTACCTGTTAAGAGTCACCTATTCTACGCCTTACTACTCCTTACCTACTCTTAATTAAATACAGTATCCTTTGCATGTCGTGTGCGTGTAATGAATGTTGAATTGGATGAGAATTAAAGGAAAAGAGAAACATTTACGGGAGGAGTTTTGATAAGATTTTCTCATGCGCGCGATCTGATTGGCCAGGCTCTTGAAACCACCACTCACACCCACGACTGTAAAACTTTACAGGAAAAGAGTAAAATATCGCTGCCGGAGTGTATCTGCTCAGTTTTCTATGCACGCAAAAGAGTAAAAAATATGTGGGCGGAGCTTAAATAAGTAAAATTTTACTTCCAAGGGCATGGACAAAATACGCCTTATATAAGGTAAAAAATAGTTATTCTTCACAAATTAAATGAAAAGTGGTGCATATGATACTATTTCAAACAAAACCACATCGTCAATTGCCAAGTGAACAAATACAGTAGACTTAATAGACTACCTTAGTGAGCTCGATCTGTCATCTGGTGGCCGTCTGGGAACTACACGCGGAGCTAGAATGTAGGGTCTGGGGGTGTCGGGCTCGACTTATTTTCTATTATTCCCTACCAAACCAGCTACAATTAAGTGTTGTCATGGTCAACATAGGCTTATGCAAAATGGAAATATACGAGTTTTACATTATTCATGGCGCTATAATGAGGATTGTTGGCAAAATAGAAGCATTCGATCACAGGTGTCCTACAACATTCTACTAAATACTGTAAAGGAATGCTTCAAGGCGGGTGCATGGGTTAATATTACCTTCTCTTTGCATACATGGAGGTAATATTAACCCATGCACCCGCCTTGAAGCATTCCTCTACAGTATTTAGTAGAATGTTGTAGGACACCTGTGATCGAATGCTTCTATTTTGCCAACAATCCTCATTATAACGCCATGAATAATGTAAAACTCGCATATTTCCATTTTGCATAAGCCTATATTAACCATGCCAACACTTATTAATGCGTTTTCTGCGGGGATCCTGATTACAACCGAAAAAATTTCGGTTGCTCAAATTTCGATCCCTGTTCAACAATCCAGGGAAGATGATTGGCCCGACCCGCAATCATTTGTTGTTGTTGTTGTAACCAATTGCAACCGAAAATTTTCCGATTGCAACCAAAAATCCCCCGCAGAAAACGCCTTTAATTGTAGCTGGTTTGGTAGGGAATAATAGAAAATAAGTCTAGCCCGACACCCCGAGACCCGACATTCTAGCTCCACGTGTAGTTCCCAGACGGCCACCAGATGACAGATCGAGCTCACTAAGGTATAGTACAGGAGCATTAGTAAAAATTTAACGAAAACCTAGAAAAAAATAGTAGAAAGCTGATTTTTTCAGGGGAGCTCCAGAAAACCATAAGCATGTCCACTGTGCAAAGTTCTGCAAATTAAACCTGGTGGCATTTTCAGAATTGAAGATGGCCACTATAACAATTTGCGATAAATGGTTAAAATACCAAAATCGGCATAACTGGCAACTTATTACAGTGGACCCATGCCATGTTCATTTTGAGTCAAAATAATTAGCATAAAGTGTAATTACTAGTATATTATAATAATAGTGAGTGATAATTAGCATAAATTATAATTAATAGTATATTATAATAATAATAATAATTATAATAATAATTTTCTCGTTTTTCAGGTGCTGTCATGATGGCCAAGTTTTGCAGTATTCCCACATGCGGTAAGCAGATCACATCAGATCGTGCAGAGGTCCATGATAAGGGCCTTGAGGGACTCCTACGAGCCAGCATTGAAAGAGAAGATGGTTTGCACTCTGTATTTGAGAGGAAGAGGTCACAATTGCCAGTCCCAGTCCATGGTAAATGTCGTCGCGAATACATTCGACCATGCAGTATTACTTCTTACAAAAGGAAAAGGGAAGAAGAGCCATTGGACTCTGATTGGGGCACATCATCTTCAAAATTACGTTCAAGAACTCGAATTTTCAATATAAAAGAAGATTGTCTCTATTGTGCAAAGACTGTAATAGACTACAATGTAGAAACAAAGATACCCCGCAACCGTCGGGTACGGGCACATGATGCTATGACAAAAGCCACCCTTCAAAGCGTAATTGAGAAAGCTGGCGATCGCCATGATGAGTGGGGAGATGTTGTTAGACTTCGCGTATCCAATGAGTTAGATTTTATTGCTGCTGAAGTCAAGTACCACCATGACTGTCAGGTTCTCTTCTATGCTGGCAAACAATTTCCAAGCGAGAATACCCGTGATGGATATCAACGGGGCCGACCTGTCAATGCCACAAAACACGCGGCATTCCAGAAGTTGTGCCAATTTATATGCGACAATGATGAATGTCAATATTCACTTGCAGAACTTATGACTTTGATGGACGACTATTTAGATGGAGAAGAGGGCTACAACCCCAAAAGGCTAGGACAGAAATTGGAGGAATGTTTCGGGCAGGACATTGTTCGGACTTGTGATATTGGAAAACAGACCATATATACTTTCTTAGATGAAAGTAACCACATCCTTAGAAGTAATTATGAGTCCAGTAACATGACAAAAGATTCAATCATAGATATGGCAGCTGCAATCATACAAGATGATGTAAAGTCTGTAGCATATGTTAACTCTGAATACCCGACAATGACACAATTGCAAGACAGTGATAAAATGGTGCCTGACTCTTTGAAACGACTACTGAGTGGTATAATCAAATCAAAATCTGACAAGAGTGTCGGCTGTGAACGCCGCCGTACAGCACTTGCACACGACATAATGTCTGCGTGTCGACCTCGATCGGAGAGTTGTTTCTACTAAAGCTGTATGGAGCTGTCCGGTCAAATTCACTGGACAAGCATCGCTATGTTATGTACTTCCGATCTACACGTAGAGCGTCCTTATCCTCATCTGGTTTCAAGTTGGAATCAATCCCTCCAACTTCAGCAGCTGCCAAGTTCCATAGCTATAGAACATACCATGCTGTTCAGCAATGGCAGAGAAATGAGCTACCACCAAATGAGTGGGGGTGGGAGTACAGAGAGGGGATACTTGTTCCAATCTATACCGATAGGCCTGTTGCTCCCGAGAAGGTACTGAAAATGGTATCTTGCGGCTGCAAGGTAGGGTGTGGAAAGTCATGTCGTTGTTACAAGGCACGGATGGAGTGTACCATAATGTGCACTGGTTGCAGTGGGTACAATTGTAAAAATTCGCATGTTCTTGATGTGCAAGGCGAAGGGGATACCACTGATTAGACATTCCTTCAACATATGGTTGGGTTATTTGTGGTTTCTAATTGGTGTTTTGTACAATATAACATAGTTTGGCTATTATAAATGTAACGTACATAACATAGTTGTGGTATTATTAAAAAAAAAAAAAAAAAAAATATATTTTTCTTCACCTTATTGAATTTATGCTAATTATGTCAACTCAAAATATTTTTTATGGCTCCATTGTATTAAGCACACTCTAAAACATAGATGTACACACAAAAATCTTATTACTACGAACTCGGATGGATGATCATAGTACTTTTCATTTTATCGTTAATTGTGATGGCGGCCATTTTGAATTATGAAAATGCCACGAGGTTGAATTTGCAGAACTTTGCATAAGGGCGATATATACAATATTTTGGAGCTCGCCTGAAAAAATCAGCTTTCTACTATTTATTTCCACCTTTTAGCTAATGCTCCTGTACTACCTAGTAGTCTATTATGAGAGGGTGGTTGGTGGATAATTTCTACAGCACCCAAGAACGATATATTATATTATAGTTTAATGATAGTATGATAGTTAATTTTTGGACAACAGTAGCTACTACTAAACATAGGGGTCAGACTTTATTATATATTTTTACTAAACGCGGCAGGGTTTACCAAAAATACTGTAATGAAAAGCAGCGACGAGATAAAATCATGAGAACAAAAGATACACAATGACAATAATATGAAACAGCAACGGAGAGACACGAATTAAGATGATAGAGCAACAGAGTGACACAAAGATGATAGGGCAATAGAGACACAAATGATAGAAAGAGCAACGATGACACAAAAGGATGATAAAGAGTAACGGAGAGAGTGATGATAGAGCAACGGAGATACAAAGTGATTGAGAGCCACAGACTGGACACAGTGAGACGAAAAGATGATAGAAAAAGAAACGGTGAGACAGATGTTTGACAGACAGAGCCACGACGGAGACTCAGACAGCAGCAGGGCCAGGGCAGGCATCAAAAAGTGGGTTGAAGAAAAGTAAAGGCATTTCAGGCAGCGGCGGCGTTAGCAGAGACACCTTGCGGGGGCGCATCAAGCTACTCTGACAACAAGGCACTCATGGAGAGGAGTTAACCTTATATTCCACCTTGCATCACCCCTTCTCTCACTGGGATGTGACTCCACGCTTTACAGTTGTAAGCAATGATTCGTCATTTATTTTAATAGATTTTGCAGTGTGATGTTAATGTTTACTGTTTCAGGGAACATTTGTGGAGAGGTCTGTGCATTATAAATTGTAGCTTACCATATTTTCCCACTAGGTAGTTTCCATTGCATTAAGGTATGGTTTTTCAAAGTTTGACTTAATAAAGTGATTGTTATGGCTCATTCGTAGGTATAATTTAGTAAAGTTACTCCGTGGAATACAGGGCTGCTTACCCTGTCTTTAATGCAAGGTACCTAGAACTCTCTTCGATTGGAATTCTCGCCGCCGTCGGCGACTGTTCCAATTTTTGACGTCGGCGAGTGTTCCCATTTTGGTAAAAATGGACGAGGACTGGACAGTCATTTTCTGAGACACTGACTACCTTTTCCTGCGAAAAATTGGGGTTATCTCTATACCGAAATACACCTAAACACATACCGAAATATACCAAAATACACCCAAATACGTTTTTTTTAAATAGAGTTATGTATTATGTCTCTTGATACCATATTTTAATATATTATGGTATTAAGAGACATAGTAGAGCGTCGGCTGCAATTATCGACAGGCTACAGTTATCGACACTTTTTCAGAAAAATTACTCTCAGCGAACCCCCTTTAAACTTTAGTGGCTCTTTGGTCATTTGCTTACAACCTGTACTAACCCGGAACGTTTCTAGACCTATCATGCAACTCTACTGCTAACCCACTGTGTAGACAAGCTTGAAATGTTTTATGCTCCTACTGCACAAATCACCGAATCGTGCTTCTTAACGGTATCCGTTGATTCGGGCCGCCAGTTGAAACAGGCCGCCTATAGTAGCATGCATACCCAGCAGACAGTATACTTTGTGGTTAAAGTTAGGTTAGGTTAGGTTAGGTATACTTTGTGGAAGGTTAGGTTAGGTTAGGTTAGGTATACTTTGTACTTAAGGTTAGGTTAGGTATACTTAGTGGTTAAGGTAAGGTTAGGTTAAGTTAGGTTAGGTATACTTTGTGGTTAAGGTTAGGTTAGGATTCATTAAAACCTATAAGGTTATGCATAAATGCATGCTTGGTATGCATTTAATATAGGCGGCCTGACTCAACTGGCGGCCCGAATCAACTGTAACGCTTCTTAATAGGTACATTAACGCACATATCCATGGATGTGTTTGTTTATTTAAAGTCGGAGTGAAATATCTACTGTTTTTAGCTGATAATCTACAAAAATAAGTGTCATACGAATGACATGGCTGCAGTTTGTCTTTCTGTGATGACCTATATGTATACTATTGGGGGTGTTGATAATTGTATACACAAATATGGAAATGCTATAGTTATCGACAGTATACAAAACATTGTTTTTCAAAGTGAATTTACGATGTAGCTTTTGGAGATAATTGTACGTCTCACTCATCACTCATGACCATCGGTGCCGACGAACATTACCGGCGAGCAATGCCGTTGCCAGTGTTGTGTGCACACTTCACGGTTTTGAAGAAGGAAGAAAAAAAACCACTTGACCACATCTGTATACACACATGTGTATAATGTTTCATTATGGTTACAGTACTTTGCCGGCTTACTTCATTCTGTAAATACTTGGACATACAATGACCTTGCTGTCAGTTACGTTTTTAGTTCACTTTGTAGGATTTTGCTTGTAATAAAAAAAACAAAAAATGGTTAGACTGTCGATAACTGTAGCACCCTGTCGATAACTGTGTCAGGATTTCCCTTTCTTTGACTTGTCATACCACATGACATACACGTGACTGCCCCGTGATACCTCGTTTTCTACTCTACATACAAGCCGCTTGTAAACCATGTGTGTGTTGATACTGCTGAAAACACTTAAACCTCCCTACGGTAAACTTTTGTCTAAAACTGTCGATAATTGTAGCAGACACTCTACATATAAAAAACTTATTTCTCTATATTATTTCGGTATGTTTTTGGGTGTATTTCGGTATTAAGAGTATCTCGTAATCCCGAAATATACCAAATATACCTAACAACGAGGAGAGAGAGTTGTCTGGTAGCAGTGGAGACCCAATTCAGCTGCTTCGATAACTGACAAAATACTTCAGAGGTATCAAAGGTAAGGTAAGGTACCGATATACACCCAAAAACATACGGAAATATATCAAAATAAAAATAATTATGTAATTTTTTATATAGGTATATGTTGTATGTCTTAATATCAAAATATACTAAAATATGGTATCAAGAGACCTAATACAGTCTGTGTCAGTCAATTAGGCGGTCGCGGCAGCCATCGGACATGCGTTCACGCATGCACAACACAAAGCGAATGATTTCTTACCCCACAAAGACAAAAATAAAGTGTTCACACAGGTCTACCACACTCCAGTACTTGGTCACGTTGCCCTTTGTCTTTATAACATCACGTAATCTACTTGGAAAGGAGTCGACAAGGTTGTGCAGAGTGTCGCTATCCAGATTATTCCATACATCCAAGATGGCTTCTTTGAGTTTTGGTACGGAACTGGTGTCTTTCTCTCTGAGCTTGGTAGCCATATACAACGTGTGTATACGGGTTATAGTCTCACGAGACACATCAGGTTTAAGCCCCATAGCCTTCTGAATGAAATGAGCAAACTGAAAAGGATCGCTCGCGTTTTGGGAAAAATCCGATCCTGGACCCAGAATGCCACGTACGTACCATATGCATTAGGGTGCATCAAAACCCCTTATGTTGACCAAATGACCTGTACCTAGTCTTAAAATATGCGTCTTGTAAATATATTACAATGATATATTTTTTTTTTTTTTTTGAAAATCATTAAGGTGGTCCACCTCAAGACTCAAAGACATGTATTTCACAGTAAATACACTGAATGTCGCCGATCAAACATATTTGCTATAAAATTTAACAAAGCAAGTGAGCATCAATATAATAAATACATGTTACATTGGTTCTTATTGTGTCCATCTACAATACATAATACTACTATGTAATGTATAAGCCTGATAAATGATAATATTTACCTAGTCTTGTATGTGTCGTTTGTTCAAGTTCGGGGGGAAACTGCAAGACCATTCGAGGCTAAAAACCCCTAACAAAATGTGCATCTGTTGGGATGTATCTAGTGTTAATACATTCAACTTTTTTATGTTAATAACAGCTCTTTAAAAAACCTCCACAGTCCACACAATGTCTGATGCCAGTAGGTGCTAGGTGGGCTACTAACTAACTAATACTATCCTAAACTATTTTGATCTCTCAGGAGGTGACTCAGATCCACAGTTGAGTACGACACATACTGCGCAAGGTATGTGCTTCGTTACGGTTAGTATGTTTACTAAGGCAGCATTCACCACAGCACTGATAGAGGGTGGACATGATGGCGGCAGGCCAACCAAAGCAAGCTTCGTCCGAGTTCTTGCTCAATCCGAATGCAAGCACCTTGCACCATGCCAGTGTTCGAAGCCGTGGTGTCGAAACAGAAGGCGATGATCTTGTCCCTGACGCCCGCTTCGTCCACCTCCTTCAAGACCACTGCAGCCACGTTTCTGCCAGTCGAATCCGAGCTTGCCGGGACCCCAAGAAGGAACTCGGCGTCATCTTCCCCTGTGAGGAGGACGGCGATGCGGTCCTCCGTATCGCCAGAGAGGGACGGGAGGAGTTTTCCGTCCCAATGCAGGACCAACCTCTCAGGTATCTCCTGGTTCCGCAGTTCCACGATCTTCTCGGCGGCCTGCTCTCTCCCCGCAATTCGTGCTCGATGGACCGTGCTCTTCGAGACCACCATACTCCCAATGTCCATTCCAAGAACTTGAGCGATAGCTGCGAATGTTGACGTTGCTTGCTGCACCGACAACTTCTCTCGATCCCAAGTTGAAATGAGGTAAAGATCCTTCACGGAGATCGATGGCGACTGTTTGAGTTTTTTCCTCTGGCTTCGGGATCCACGAGCCGGTGATGACGTCGTCGACACAGGACTGCTACTGCTGCTACTGCTTTGGCTTGGGATTTCCATCCTTTCAGTCAGCCTGGCAATGTCGCTGTCTTCACGTTCCCGGAGCCGCTTGAGTCGAGTTCCGCGCTCGACCTGCTTCTCCACCTTCTTCGCTGTCACGAGGTCAATTCCAGCCATGGATGATTCCCCTCTGTCTTCTCTCTGACTCCGTAGGAACTCCTTGTCCTCGTCCTTCACGTCTGCCCTTTGGAGAGAGGAGGAGTGTGCGAGGTCGAAGATTTCTTGGAGGTCTCCTTTGAAAATCTCCTCATCCATACGATGTTTCGGCCTGTCTTTGTTCTTGTTCTTCTTGAGGTCATTGTACGCCTTTACCAGCTTTGACAGCTTCGTGCCGGCGTGTATTACTGTAGTTGTCGGAATTCCGGCGCGCGACCAGAAGGGGAGAACCTCCTCCACCACCGCCTTCCTGCTCCCTCTCGCCGTCTTCCCCATCTCCCGGTGGTGGTGGTAGTAGCGGAGGAGGACCTGCTCCTTCGATGGTAGCCGGGCTCCGGTGATTTAATCGATTGGAGCCTTGTCGATCAGCCAAAGATTACTAGCGGCTCTTGTTGCCATGTTGATAACCTGAGGGAGAAAAAAAGTGGAAATTTAGAAAATTCCTGAAATTTGAGTCACGTCACCTAAATGTTTACTTTGTCGGGACCCCTAAATATTACTCAATTCGCCCAAAATTTCAACGCAATACTGTTTTACTATGAGAGAACCGGAATAACACACGAGCATGCAACATTTCAAAACTTTTGCATCTTGGGACACCCTACTACTTAGTCATGAAATGTCCAGAATCTTTAGTCTTTACATGCAATTTACATGCAATACCGCCTCCTTTGGGGAGGCAGTAGCGGAGTGGTTAACGTCTCAGACTGGCGTTCTCGGTAACCCGAGTTCGATCCTGAAGAAAACCAAAACCTTTCTGCACCGTCGAGTGGCCTAAGAACACCCACATGCCCTGCCCATCAACTCTACCTTCGATTGCGAGTGCATCGGAGGACACAGGGGGGCGGCATGAGCCTCTAATCACAGGCGTCACTATAAAAATCCTGCCTGCGCCACCACGGGCGAGGACCAACCATCACACCCCTCAAGTGAACCTCCAGAGACTACCATCCGAGCTCTGGATCACCACTGCCTACAGGTGCTATAGGCACAAATTGGAAAAAAAAAAAAAAAAACTTTAATTTTGGTCTCGTCATTAGGTTAGGTAAGGTAAGGTTAGGTTATATATATATATATATATATATATATATAAATTGACTTAACCTAACCTAACCAAACTTAATGACTTGACCAAAAATAAAAGTAATTTCATGTAAAGGCATGTAAAAAAAGATTTTAGACATTTCATGAGTAAGTTGATAAGTATATTTCATAGATTGACAAAGTGCTTAGGCATTTCACGAAATGACTAGCTTCACAATCTGACTGTAACATTCTCTCTCTCTCTCTCTCTCTCTCTCTCTCTCTCTCTCTCTCTCTCTCTCTCTCTCTCTCTCTCTCTCTCTCTCTCTCTCTCTCTCTCTCTCTCTCTCTCTCTCTCTCTCTCTCTCTCTCTCTCTCTCCTCTCCTCTCCTCTCCCCCCTCTCTCTCTCTCTCTCTCTCTCTCTCTCTCTCTCCTCCTCTCTCTCTCTCTCTCTCTCTCTCTCTCTCCTCCTCTCTCTCTCTCTCTCTCTCTCTCTCTCTTCTCTCCTCTCTCTCTCTCTCTCTCTCTCTCTCTCTCTCTCTCTCTCCTCTCTCTCTCTAAATTGATCTGGGATGTATTATTCAAATCAGTATCGTATGAATATATTGAAATTAGAATAATAAGTGGAGAGAGAGACAGACAGCCGTATTGTAGAGGTGGTAGCACACAGTGTGCCTCTCTAGCTAAGTGAAGCCGACAGTAACTCCAAAATGATGGACCTCTTTCATAATGGGGCTTATTGTATGTAATGTGATTGCCAAGTAGGAAAGGAAGTGATATTCATGGTTCCTTGTATTGTTGTAATTGACACTGGAAACTATGCTATTGAAATTGTACTTATGTTGTAGTGGATGAGATCTTGTGTAAAAGACATGATTTTTCTTCCCTGCAGCGATCTGACAAAGATGAGGAAGAAACAGATCTTGCTGCTGAAGATAGGTGTGGTGGTGTGGATATGTGTGGTTTATGGCTTCTTTCTGCACAAACCAGCTGCCACTTCCTCTGCACAGGTGGGTCAGTCTGTTTCTTAAACATACGACTTCTGAGTATATGTAAATTTAAGATACCGTAAATGGCGGCGTACAAGTCAACTCTTTGAGCCTGAAAACATCTCTCCAAAACTAGGGGTCGACTTATACGGCAAGGATAAAATACGAACCTTTACCACAGAGTGGCAAACAAGTGGATCAGCACTACTAACAATAGCTGTACACCATTTACCGTAACTCCAACAGGTTACCACAAATATTTCCAACTACAACATGTGTTCGGTGAACTTACTTAACATATTTGACACACAGATTAATATATAAATAATAAAATAATAATATAAATTCAGTTTATATCAACACAAAACCATAGGCTATTTCCAACAGCTGATACACAGATTGTAAACAACTGACCAGAACGTCACTGAACCGAAGCGGCCAATCAGACAACTACAACAACAACAACAACTGCCTGGCTGCTCGCCGAGCACCAGCGCTGTCCGCTCAACTCATCGTACCTTACACTCTAACAATACAACCGGTAATTTTGATCTACAAATATATCGTTACCATACATTATGGGGGTAAAGACTTTGTAAGCTTTGGCCTACCAGTAGCCTACCGTATTTTTGGGGCCGACTAATACGGCAAGTATAGACCTAACCCGTAATCTTGAGCTAATAATCATGAGGTCGACTTGTACGCCTGGTCGACTTATACGCCGCCATTTACGGTACTTTGCATGCATCGAAAATCACTTTTGATCATTATCAAAGTGAGGATTATAGTCTTTTTAATTTCATTCCTTTCTTTTGAAAATGTTATATACAAGTGATGCTATTCTTGGCTACTATCCAAGCTTTGTGTTCTCATGCCAGACATAACATGAATTTTTGTGGGGTTTTAGTTTAATTTTTAGGTCCTTACAGACAACTATCCCTCTTCTTGAATGACACTCAACTCTCTCCTTCATCTACAATAAACATTCTTGGTCTATCTGTTAATGGAAACCTCAACTGGAAATTTCACTTCTCATGTCTAGCTAAATCAGCTTCTAAGAAGTTAGGTGTCCTGTAAGGTCTGCGTCCATTTTTTCTCCCTCACAGTTGCATGCCGTGTACAAAGGCATTATCTACAAAGGCATTAGCTGCCCATGTATGGATTATGTCTCATGTTTGGGGGGAATCCATTCATACAGCTCAACTAAACAGTGTGGAGTCAAAAGCTTTTCATCGCATCAACTCCCCTCCTCTGACTGACTCTCTTCAGTCTCAATGACTGCCGCAATGTTGCCTCTCCTGCTGTTTTCTACAGCTATTTTCATACTCACTGATCTTCTGAACTTGCTAACTGCATGCCTCCTCTCCTCCTGCAGTCTCACTGCATGAGACTTTATTCATTCTCATCCTTATTCTGTCCATCTTACTAATGTAAGAGTTATGCAGTATCTTCACTCTTTCATCTGTTTCTCTGGTAAACTGGAATTAACTTCCTGTTTCTATTTTTCCACCTTCCTACGACTTAGATTACTTCAAAAGAGGAGTATCAAGACACTTCCCAAACTAAATTGGTCCACCCACTTTTATAAATCTCTTAAGTGTCTTCTTTGTAGGGTCTGGCAGCATAGTGGGTTTTTTGTTACTTTTTTCCCCTTAGCCAGACCCTTATGATATAAATTTTTTTTTTTTTTTTTTCTCACATTTTTCATTAATATTATTTTATATATTGGGGCTCTTTGGAACCAAATAAGCCCTTCCTGTTGATTCAACATATTTTGTTCAAAACTCATTTAAAGTTCATTACAAAGTTGTTCATGCTAAATTGACATTTTATTTGATTTAATATGGGCACTTTTAGGTATTACACTAGGGTCCCGCATAGAACGTGTACGCATAGAACAAGTCTTATAGAACGAACGACCTAAAATATTATTCCAAAATTTTCGTTAGGAATGAATGTGATCATATAGAATGATTCTGCCATCAAAGTTGGGCAAATCTGAAGAGTTCTCATATAGAGCGCCGAAATATCATACAGAACAAAGGTTGTGTGTCCCTGGCGTGGGGTGAGGTGGGGCACGGCGGCGGCGTGTCGCCGCGGAGGGGGGGCAAGGGTGGCATGAGGTGCGGAACGGCGGTAGAAACCGCGCAGTTCTCGTCCATTATTACCAAAAAAAAAATCATGTGAAGGATATATGTTGTGATCCATTCACAATATCGTCAGTTATCGTGATTCATTGATGGCTTTCATTCGACGGTACACTCGTCGCTATGGTTTTGTTTACAAGTTGTTGTTGTTTTAGGGCTGTGAGGATCCCTTGGGGAACACTATGAGCCCTGTGATGTCCTATGATGCTATCATAGGCGTGGTAGTTGACCTGTCTTCCTCAGGAAGGCACAGGTGAGGCGGATGACATCTTGTTGCCGTGAGGGGTGGACACTGGACACCCGCCGCTGCCAGCAGGGTGGGCAGGTCAAAGGTGGTGAGGAGTTTAGAGTTTAACCAGTATCAGTACCCTCCCGAGTTTCACGCTATGTGAGTTTCGCGATCCTCGAGTTTCGCGCTGAATCTAAATTCTTAACATCCCGAGTTTCGCGCTGCTTCGTACATTTTTTTTTTTTTTTTTTTTTTGGTGTGCGTGTGTGTGTGTGTGTGTGTGTGTGTGTATTTACTTAGTTGTATTTACCTAGTTGTAACATACAGGAAAAGAGCTATGCTCGTACTGTCCCGTCTCCAAATCTACTATTATCCAGCTTGCCTTTGAAGTCCTGAATACTTCTTGCATTAATCACTTTTGCATCAATGTTGTTCCAGGCTTCTATGCTTCTATACGGGAAGCTGATTTTTTTTTGTCCCTCTTGCATGTTGTCGTTTTCAATTTCTTCTCATGACCTCTTGCACTTCTATCATCCCACACAAACAGATCTTCTCTATCAATTTTTTCCAGACCCATTGATGCTCTATACACTGCTATAAAGTCTCCCCTTTCTCTTCTTTTCTCAAGAGTTGGGAGTTTTAGTCATGAAAGTCTTTCCTCATATGTTAAATCTCTCAGGCTTGGAGCCATTTTTGTGGCTGCTCTTTGTATTCTCTCAATCTTCCTTATATCCTTCCTTTTATGTGGTGACCAAATCACTGCCGCATATTCCAACCTTCGTCGAATCAAAGATGTTATCAATTTCTTAATCATCTCTTCATCCAGATATTTGAATGGCATTCTTATATTCCTCAGCAACTGATATGTGTGTGGTGTGGTGTATTCATCTAGTTGTATTTTACAGGGCCAGAGCGACGTTCGTATGGCCCCGTCTCCATATCAACATTTTTATCATTCATCCTTAGTGTTTAGTTTTGGCCGAAGCCAGCACCCCGGAGAGCAGGTCACAAACCCTGGCTAACACCCGGTACCCATTCACTGCTGGGTGGACAGGGGCTTGGGTTTTAAGGAAACAGCCCATATGTTTCCGCTCCGCCCGGGGATCAAACCCGGGACTTCTCGGTTGTGAACCGAATGTGCTACCCCTACACTACGGAGTACCACTACGGAGTGTGTGTGTGTGTGCCCACAGCGCCGTTAGGCCGTGAGCTCCAGGGGTGGGATGGTAGGCCCTGGAGGTTCACTTGAGGGCTGTGATGGTTAGCCCTCGCCTGTGGTGACGCAGACATAATTTCTATAGTGACGCCTGTGATTAGAGGCTCATGTCACCCCCTGTGTCCTCTGATGCCCTCGCTATCGAAGGTAGAGTTAATGGGCAGCGTGTGCGTGTTCTTAGGCCACTCGACGGTGCAGAGAAAGATTTTAAGTGGATTTTACAGCCCTCATCAAGGGTAAATAAATGAGATAGGTAACACCTCAAAATAAGTAGCACCTTTAAACCTTACACCCCCGCCGTTCCTTACTTATTTACCACAAAATACTCCCTTATAAGTGATTAACCATGACGTGTGTGGTACTGTGGTTTCTGGAGGTACTGGAGAAGACAGGAAGGCATTGTGACAGTGTTATTACCGTATAACACTGTCACACAACCATCAGCTGACGCCCTCACTCACTCAGACCAAAACAAATGAAAATATTTAGTATCCCAGGTGAAATAGACAAGGGAAGAGTTGACAAATCTGTTAACAAAGGAGAAGAAATTTAAAGAGAACCTATGAAGCGATACTAAGCGTCAAAGGTCACAAGAAGAAGACGAATCGAGAGACAGAGATGGAAGTTTTTAACAAGATAATCCCTTCGCCTACCTTGTCATACATAAAAGCACACTAACATAGACATAAAACGTGTACAGAGCTAGATCACTAACTTGCTCTTACCAACTAATCACTACACTAATGCTTTCCTCCCTTCTCTACGGTACCTCCAATGCCTTCCTCTCTTCTCTCCTGTCTCCTCCAGTACCTCCAGCAACCACAGTACCACACACGTCCTTGTTAATCACTTACAAAGGAGTATTTTGGGGTATATACTTTGATCCTATCTAGACACTTTGCAAGTACTAACTACAGGGAGGTCCTGTTATACGAGCATTCGGTATACGAGAATCCGATGATACGAGATGTGTAAATTAGGGTCTATTTTCAATAAACGAGATCGAAAATCCAATGCTACCACAGTCAAACTGGGGTGAGGAAAATGACTAAGTTATTTACTAAAGTAAATTACAAGTTATTTACTAAAATTATAAATAATTTACTGACTACAGTAAAAGCCTTATAACTCGGCACGATAGGGGCTCTGGCCCTTGCCGAGTTATTCAATGTGCCGAGTTATGCAATGTCCTTCTGAAAAAAAAGAAAAAAAGTTTAAATACAGTACTGTAAAAGCATAAAAACTGCACTTACCTATGAATGGGTAGCAGCAGCCACGTAATCCAAGGAGAGGGGAGCCTTGTTGTAACATGTAGAAGATGTTAGGGGGACTCAGTCGCATTTTAACACTGGTATCACTTTAACCCCTTCACTGCGGATATCAAATTCATAGGCCTACCCCCCTGTGCGGCAGGTTTAATTAAAATATAAAATAATTACTGATCATATTTTAAAGTGCCTAAATGAATAGGATGCTCATTCCATACCAGAAAATCTATGTTTCGTCTTGGTGGAGGCTACCAGCTAGTGAAGAGTTACGTCAAAGTGCAGCAATAGGGCCGTGACCGTGCTGCCAGACGCACAATGAAACTACTTACTACTCAACATAATACAGCTTATTTTGGTACATAAATGCTTCATTCATGCATTCATTCATTCATTCATACTTCTGTTTTATATCCATCAAGAATATATTGAATATCTTAACTATTTAGCCTCGCCATTGAAGTAGAGGGCGCGGCAACGTCAACACGTCGTACTGTACCGCTTGACCTTATTAGTCACACTAACTCACGCAAGCAGAAAAAGAGGTTCTATTATATCGCAACACTTGACACTGTTGCCATATAAGCCTATCACAACGAATATTTACCCATAATATCATTGAGCGCGCAGTTTAAATACAGAAACCATATATGTACCAGCCGCAGTGAACCCTTAAATAGCTGAGAGACCGTATTTGTACCAGCCGCAGTGAAGGGGTTAATCACTTTATAATCACAACTCTGTACTGTATTGTATACAGTACTGTACCTGTACAACTTAATTTTGGTAAATTTTTACGATGGCACCAAACTTCCCTACACAATTGGGAGCATGGTTTTTGTTTACCTTATTGTATTCTAAGAGACATTTTCTCTGAGCTTTCCGTCGCAAATCAATAGTTTCGGAGATATAGAACATTTTAGGTGGGGGGAGGAATATGTCTCCTTGTTTACAAAATGCCTCCTTTCTTCCTCTTCTTGTGACCTGTATCGCTTTTGTTTCGGAGGCGCACCCGTGGCTACCTTACCTAACCTTACCTTACCTTACCTTACCTTGCCTTACCTTACCTAACCTAACCTAACCTAACCTGAACCTGAACCTTACCTAACCTAACCTAACCTAACCTGAACCTTACCTTACCTAACCTAACCTGAACCTTACCTAACCTAACCTAACCTGAACCTGAACCTGAACCTGACCTTACCTTACCTTACCTTACCTAACTAACCCTTTAACCTCCTAAATGGGTCCAATAATAAAAGTTTAATAAAATCCCAAACAAAAGCGATGCAGGTCACAAGAAGAGGAAGAGGGAGGCATTTTGTAAACAAGGAGACATATTCCTCCCCCCACCTAAAATGTTCTATATCTCCGAAACTATTGATTTGCGACGGAAAGCTCAGAGAGAAAATGTCTCTTAGAATACAATAAGGTAAACAAAAACCATGCTCCCTATTGTGTAGGGAAGTTTGGTCCCATCGTAAAATAATACACACAAACCTTGATTTCCCAGACTAATAGGGGGGAGCACTGGTCCGGGAACCGCAAAACTCCGGGAATCGCAAGTATAAAAAAAAAAAAAAAAAAAAAAAAAAAAGTCCGATGCCATTACCCACCCCCGGACGTTTATCCTACTCTAGTATTTACTGTCCGGCAACCGACAATATCAACTACCCCGCCGCGGACTTTTACGTCCGCTGAGCATGCAGCCACCTGGCGGGAGGCAGCAGAAAGTGTTCAATAGTCTCAAGAGACGTTCCTGCACCAGGGGCAGTGGGGGTCAGGGGACTAACGGAGGCTGTGCAGGTGAACCGTGAGTGTCGTGTGCCTAAATGTAAACAATACGACCGCTGAGCATGCTGCCACCTGGCGGGAGGCAGCAGAAAGTGTTCAATAGTCTCAGAAATGTTCTTGCACCAGGGGCAGTGGGAGTCAGGTGACTGACGGAGGCTGTGCAGGTGAACCGTGAATGTTGTGTGCCCAAATGTAAACAATACTGACCGCTGTGCATGGCCTACCTGGGGGAGGCCGGACCTGACCAGAGTGACAGGACACGCTCGGACCGCCGGCAACTTGGTAATTTACGAACAAGACCAGATATTTCAACGTAAAAAAAAAAAAAAAAAACAAACCAAGAATATCCCGGACTCGGATTTTGTCCGGACCTCATTGTCCGGGAAATCGAGGTTATCGTGATACCGGTTTTTTACTTATTTCAACTGGCACTTAGTTACTAAATACCCTGTCCATTAACTCTACCTTCGCTGCAAGTGCATGGGAGGACACAGGGGGGGATGAGCCTCTAATCGGGGATGAGCCTCTATAAGTCCTGCCTGCACCACCACGGGCAAGGGCCTACCATCCCCGAGTCACTGCCTGAGCTCACTGCTATATAGGCAAAGGTGTTAACAAAAAAAAAAAAAAAATGTGTTTGCCATGCCGAGTTATATCAAATTCAGTTATACAGTGCCGATAAAAGGGTTTATAGTTTACTTAATATGTTCCGGCTTAGGCTCGGATTTGATATCCGAAATTTTTTTATTTTTTTTTTTTTTTTTTTTTTTTGCTTTTTTTAAATTCATCTATTTTGTAATGATTCAGTTCTCCCAGATGCTTGCTCTCTAGGGGCCTAAGGTCCGAGCCAGCTCCTTGTCCCTTACCTTGGGACCCACCTCATACTAGCTATCCAACGGTGCAGACAAAGGTCTTTCTCTTCCCAATTTCTCCCTCTCACACTGTCCATAATCTCACATCACCGCTCGCAATTTGTTTATTGCTCTCGTTTAACTTTTCCATTTCATACGCTCATACAACTAGCTCAACTCATGTCCACCCTCGCCGGTCGTATGGCATAGCTACTCAAATTCATCCCTATTGTCATGACGCTGTAAGATATCAGATGAAATATACTCTTTCTCCTTCTCACTGATAATCTGAGAAACTCCTACCGTTCTAGTTTCCACTTCCTATGACTTAAATCGTTTCAAAAGATAGAAAGACACGTCAAATAAATGCCTCGCAACCCTTTTTACTTATTGGTGTTACGTCTCTTATAGGGACGGACGAGAAGGGGGCTGTGTGAGTGGCATAACAGGGTTGTGCTTGGCAGTTGGAGAAGGTGAAAAAAAAAGAAATAAAAAAGGGAAGTGTGATAATCGGGCGGTTACGATTCGGGTGTCTTGTTCCTAACCCCGCGAGCATGAAGGGTTTATTGTATATGATTTTACCTAAGGTTGTACGTATAATCAATCTGAAAATATGATAATTCTGGTGGCTCGGTACGACAATGTGGCCTACAAAAACTCACATCCTCGACGATGTACAATGATTCAGATGCGCAGAGACGAGTTTGTGGGCAGTGGAAGAGGTCTGAGCACCCCTCCCTTGTCCCTTACCTACCCTACCCTCTCGAGTCTATAGTATCACGCGGCAGCACCGAGGATCTTTCCTCTTCCCCAATTTGAGCTCCCTTCACACATTCCATAATCGAGCCACGATAGCGCCACCAATTTGATTATTGACATCATCGTGAAATTTGTCCATGATAAACGCAGACCACGATAGCTTCACAACAATGTCACGCTGCCTGTACGTATGTGTCATGACGGTCGTAAGATGGTCACGATGGAGTCATGACAGCTGTAAGACTACATCACGAATGGAAAATCAACGGTCATTTTGTCGTCACGATAGAGTTACGATAACCACGACAGTGCCATGAACGTATCATGATAGCGTCAAGAGCCATGCCTCATGCAACATGCCTCACACGTGGGTGGGTGTTGCCATGGTGATGGAGAAGGAAGGGGCCGGGGCTAGAGATGAAGGTGGGAGAAACAGGGTTGTGTTGGTAATGGAGAAGGGGGGAAACAGGGGAGGGGGGTTGTAATAAAAGAGGGGGTGTTGGTGGGGAAACGGGGGGGAATGGAGAAGGCATTGTTGGGGGTGTGAGTGGTTAAAACGGGGGTGGATCCACCACCCACTCCCTACTCCCTACCCACTTCCCCCATCACCACGTGGTCATGGGAGTAGGGGGTGGGTGGCGTCACCACGTGGTAATGGGAGTAGGGGGTGGGTGGCATCACCACGTGGTCATGGGAGTAGGGGGAAGGAAGTCAAGGGTGGGTGGAGGTGAATGAGAAAGGGGAGAGAAGGCGGAAGGGGGTGCAAAAAAGGAGGGGAGGTAGGATTGAAGGCGCAGGTAACGGTTTCTTATCGTCACGATAAACATACGACGATCACGATAGTGTCACAAAGCTGCTACATAGATAACGATAGCGTCACGATAGACTTACGATAGTGCTGCGTTGGGTACAAACATCGGGGAGCTTCCCGGTTTTTTAGTGCACGCACTAACTTTTCGTGGCCTTGGCCGAGCGCGTCACGAGCGTCATGATCGGTCACGATGGACCCATAACCAGGACCATGACGGCGTTGTACATTGCATTGTTGGCGCATTCGTGGTTCCATTATGGAATGTGTGAAGTGGGCTTTGAGTGATCAAGGGGAGGAGGAAGAACTCTAACCCAGTCATCCCTGCAAACGCAGTCACTCCTGTTTTCTCTCGAGCCTCGGAAAGAGAAAACAGGGACTCTCAGCTGGCTACTTGCCAGCTTCCTGTCTCCCCACACAACATTACCACTTGTGAGTGTTGTGCATGTTTTATGTTTAATTAATGTGCAGTTATGTTATTTTGTGTGCTATTTTCTCTTTCAGAATGCTTTTTTTACAGAATAGGTAGTACAGTGTGGGTAATATAGACGCTGTGTGTTTGTTGTGTTTGCTATAGTTTATTTTAGCTTGAAAAACGTCTTTTTTTTTTTTTTTTCTTTTTTATAATTGATGGGGTCCTGGAACCAAACCTATATTTTACCATTAGTTATGTGTTTCGTTATATGAGATTTCGCTTAACGAGTATGCCAGGTGGAACCTAACTGCTTGTATCTTCGGGACCTCCCTGTACAAGGTTATTGACTATACAAAACGCCACCACGTCAGGACGAACCTGGTGGACTCGAACTGCTGACCGAATGCGCAGGGACGCTGCACACGCAAGTTCGCAGCTCTACCAACCATGCCACCTTGACGGGTTTATTTTGTGGTAAATAAGTAAGGATCGGCGGGGGTGTGAGGTCAGGTGCTACTTATTTTGAGGTGTTACTTATTTTATGCAACACCGGTTCAAAGGCCTGGCCATAGACCACTGTATACCTGGACTGCGCACGGAATATCGGCCTGCTGCACACGGGCCTGAACTTGCCCTGAAGTCGGAGGGCTGCTCGGATTCATATATATATATATATATATATATATATACACGCATCATATAGACTGGTTTATCAGTATATATGATATACTGTAATGTTCGTAAATGTTGGTTCTATAATACACACAAACCTTGTTTTCCTGGACTAATAGGGGGGAGCACTGGTCCGGGAACCGCAAAAGTCCGGGAATCGCAACAGTCCAGGAATTATCCTAAATTTTTTTTTTTTTTTAAATCCGATGCCATTACCCACCCCCTGACGTTTATCCTACTCTAGTATTTGCTGTCCGGCAACCGCCAATATCAACTACCCCGCCGCGGACTTTTACGTCCGCTGAGCATGCTGCCACCTGGGGAGGCAGCAGAAAGTGTTCAATAGTCTCAAGAGACGTTCCTGCACCAGGGGCAGTGGGGGTCAGGGGACTAACGGAGGCTGTGCAGGTGAACCGTGAGTGTTGTGTGTCCAAATGTAAACAATACGACCGCTGAGCATGCTGCCACCTAGCGGGAGGCAGCAGAAAGTGTTCAATAGTCTCAAGAGACGTTCCTGCACCAGGGGCAGTGGGGGTCAGGGTACTAACGGAGGCTGTGCAGGTGAACCGTGAGTGTCGTGTGTCCAAATGTAAACAATACGACCACTGAGGATGCTGCCACCTGGCGGGAGGCAGCAGAAAGTGTTCAATAGTCTCAGAGATGTTCCTGCACCAGGGGCAGTGGGAGTCAGGGGACTGACGGAGGCTTTGCAGGTGAACAGTGAGTGTTGTGTGCCCAAATGTAAACAATACGACCGCTGAGCATGCTGCCACCTGGCGGGAGGCGCGGACACTGACCAGGGGTGACAGGAGACGCTCGGACCGCCGGACAACTTTGTCAATTTACGAACAGGACCAAAAAAAAAAAAAAAAAAAAAAAAAAAAAAAAAAAAAAATAATAATAATATTGTCCGAGATTGACATATCCCCAGACTTCGGATTTTGTCCGGCAAATCCGATATCCGGGAAATGGAGGTCCGGGAAATCGAGGTTTGTGTGTATTATCAAATAAAAAACAGTAAAACACGGTAAAGAAATGCCATTACGAGACTCTGAAGAAATATGCATGAACTTAATATGCACTTCAACTCCTCGCCATTTAAAACTTTGCGAGTCAACTTTTATCATGAAGGGTATCAATAGAAGTGCAATTTTATTAGCTTTATTTCGTTATCTGATAAATTAATTAGAACCATGCATAAATTAACCATGCGTTAAATAAATAAATAAAATCACCAATCGAGTAATTTTCCCGATTGATGAGGTTATTTATTTAGTTAACGCTAATTTATACATGGTGCTAATTCATTTATCAGAAAACGAAATATATAAGTAAATAAATAACATCATCAATCGGGAAAATTACCCGATTGATGATTTTATTTATTTATTTAAGGGGAGGAGACGGTAAAAAAAAAAAAAAATTCTAGTCAGACCTCGAAATTGGGCTAATAACAGTTTAATTACCCTTGAAATGATCCCAGTTTTCTGTGAAAACGGCATGTTGCTAGCTTAATTCCTTCTATAATAAAATTGACTTTGTTTACGTTCATTTAAAGATTTTTAAATGCCCTGACGGGTGGTGCGCCACGTGTTTTGTTGCTGTTCATGATTTTGAAGCATTTTGAAGAGTTTTTTTCACTTTTTGGGGAGT
Source organism: Chionoecetes opilio (assembly GCA_016584305.1). Lineage (NCBI taxonomy): Eukaryota > Metazoa > Arthropoda > Malacostraca > Decapoda > Majidae > Chionoecetes > Chionoecetes opilio. The sequence goes on from JACEEZ010013848.1 coordinate 327,205, forward strand.
TTTGTTAGTTTATCAAAGATCACCATATGGCAACACCCAGTGGGAGGATGCCTGAAACACTGAGTGATGACCTTGAGCTGAGGTTTGATGAGCTGAATGTTAAACTTTTTATCCAAGATTTCTCCACTTCCTGAGCAGACTAGCAGTTATGGGGAGTCATTCAAAGCTGAAGAAGCACCAGAAGGATAGAATGGACATTATAAACAAGAGAAAAAGGGAGAGAAAAGACAGCGTAGCCCGCCTGTCTGTGTTAGTGTATGTGTGTGTGTGTCTGTGTGAGTGTGTGTTTGTATGTGTGTGTGTGTGTGTGTGTAAGTATGTGTGTGTGTGTGGCTGTGTAAGTGTGTGTGTGTCTGTGTAAGTGTGTGTGTGTGTGTTTCTGTGAGCAGTGGCGTACCCAGGAAATTGAAAAGGGGGGGAGGGGGGGGCAAAATCTATTATATATTTATATATATATATATATATATATATATATATATATATATATATATATCAACTAGATATAGTGGTCTGTGATATATATATATTTATTTATTTATATATAAATAATTTTATTATTATTTATTTTTTGCAAAGGGGTGGGGCCGCATGCCCCCCCCCCCCCCTCGGTACGCCACTGTCTGTGAGTGTGTGTTTGTATGCTGGACTAAGCATTCAAGAGTCAAAAAGAACAACACCATCAAGGAAGAAAAGTAAGGGTCCACAAGAAGAGGCCTACAAGCACCATGATACACACTTCAACAGAAAACGGCTCATATCTCAAAACCAAAGTTATTGACATTTGGAGTGGTATTTCTCCGTTGTTTTACAAGTGACTGTAAACATAAAGGTATCTTTGGAAAGTGGAAAGGAGTAAGATTTTTGTCATCGTGAGACATTTTTAAAAAGACATAAGCATGACCCAGTTGATTTTTTTTGGGGGGGGAAACAACTAATCTTTGTCACCAATATTTCTTAATTTTTTTTTTTATATATGGAATGCGATAACTAAAATCTGCCACGATAGAAAAAGAAAGCTACACGTAGCCATCATATCTAGACCTATTTTCAAACAAACAAACTAAAAATAGATGAGATTTATGAAGAATGCCAGTGTTATTATCTATTGCCATTTTCGATGAGTCTAATATTTTTTTTATCTCGAAGTAATGATCATATCTCAATGAAAAGTGGGGATATTATATTTGATATATAAAGACATATGCACACCAAATTTCATAAGAATCTGAAGTAAATTAATGTCACCTCCTAAGTAATTACCGTCTCCTCCCCTTAACGCTAATTCATGGTTCTAATTTATTTATCAGATAACGAAATATAGCAATGGAAAGCTAATAAAATTGCACTTCTATTGATACCCTTCATGATAAAAGTTGACTCGCAAAGTTTTAAATGGCGAAGAGTTAAGTGAATATTAAGTTCATGCATATTTCTTCATAGTCTCGTAATGGCATTTCTTTAGCGTGTTTTACTGTTTTTTATTTGATAATATTATAGAACAAACATTTACGAAGATTACAGTATATTATATTTACTGATAAACCAGTCCATAGACCACTATAGGGGCATTCCAGGAGAGGTGGACCAGGGGCCAACACCACACCATCTCGGATTTGCATGAAAATTGGCTCCCAGGGTGCTTTTGGCCAAAAAAAACGATTCTGCAAATTTCAGCTCTCTATCTCTTATAGTTCAAAAGTTATGGCCTTGTGAAATTTCGAAAAAATGTCAAAATGTCCTTTACTTTAACATTTTTGAAAGGTCATAGCTTCCTTATAAGACCTAGAACAAAATGTTTTACATGTTTTTTGCTCAGAATAAGCCAGGGAATCTTCCTAGACTTACAGAATTTTAGTAATTCAATTGGGAAAGGAAATATAAGAGTTGACCTTGACCTTTGACCTTTGACCTTTAAGCCCCCACCTGACAAAAAAATTTATTCACGCAAAAAATGAAGATTGACCACTTGACTATGGGTTGCAACAATAAAATTTACTAATATTAATTGGGATAAGGGGTATATTTCAAGTCAAACAGGTGTATTCAACAAATAAATGCAAAAAATGTCAACAGTTTGGAAGATTTTCACAAGTTCAATTGTGTTGTTAGCACGCTGACAGGCAGCGATGCTCAGCAGTAGTCATTTAGTCTTCTCTGAAACAATATCTAATTCTCCTCCCCGCTTGCAACTTTGGATTAGACATAACTAGAAGAATGTCACCCCCAGGCAGCCACAATCTGTCCACTTTTGATGGAAAAGCATGGGATCCAGACTTTCCTTGGGGCCCGAGAAATGAGACAAGCAAATCTCCAAATTCATCAGACAACTCCTCTATCATTGCAAACCAAAGCTGTTTTTCATAAACGCATCCCACATATGCACCCACAAGTTCTCCCTCCTCCACCACAAAGTCATCTTCCAACTTGTCATCAGATTTCAGACATGATACCGAACGTCCCATTTGCTCAGTTGACACCTTGAACACCTGGAGTGTCCCAAATGGCTCCACAGGCACAAATCTGTGGTACTGCTGAGTACCTTTGACAGGCACAATTTTTTACTCAAAAGATTTTGTTACGAAATCAAACATAGCCAAGGGAGTTAGGATTTGATTTCGTAACAAAATCTTTTGAATAAAAAATTTAATTGTTTTATGTTTCTTCAGAAATGGTTGCACTGAAAAAAGAATCCCTTGCGGAGCATTTCATGAAAGCTGTGCTTGTCAAAGGTACTCAGCAGTACCACAGATTTGTGCCTGTGGAGCCATTTGGGACACTCCAGGTGTTCAAGGTGTCAACTGAGCAAATGGGACGTTCGGTATCATGTCTGAAATCTGATGACAAGTTGGAAGATGACTTTGTGGTGGAGGAGGGAGAACTTGTGGGTGCATATGTGGGATGCGTTTATGAAAAACAGCTTTGGTTTGCAATGATAGAGGAGTTGTCTGATGAATTTGGAGATTTGCTTGTCTCATTTCTCGGGCCCCAAGGATTTCTGGATCCCATGCTTTTCCATCAAAAGTGGACAGATTGTGGCTGCCTGGGGGTGACATTCTTCTAGTTATGTCTAATCCAAAGTTGCAAGCGGGGAGGAGAATTAGATATTGTTTCAGAGAAGACTAAATGACTACTGCTGAGCATCGCTGCCTGTCAGCGTGCTAACAACACAATTGAACTTGTGAAAATCTTCCAAACTGTTGACATTTTTTGCATTTATTTGTTGAATACACCTGTTTGACTTGAAATATACCCCTTATCCCAATTAATATTAGTAAATTTTATTGTTGCAACCCATAGTTAAGTGGTCAATCTTCATTTTTTGCGTGAATAAATTTTTTAGTCAGGTGGGGGCTTAAAGGTCAAAGGTCAAGGTCAAGGAGGTCAACTCTTATATTTCCTTTCCAAATTGAATTACTAAAATTCTGTAAGTCTAGGAAGATTCCCTGGCTTATTCTGAGCAAAAAACATGTAAAACATTTTGTTCTAGGTCTTATAAGGAAGCTATGACCTTTCAAAAATGTTAAGGTAAAGGACATTTTGACATTTTTTCGAAATTTCACGAGGCCATAACTTTTGAACTATAAGAGATAGAGAGCTGAAATCTGCAGAATCGGTTTTTTTTTGGCCAAAAGCACCCTGGGAGCCAATTTTCATGCAAATCCGAGACGGTGTGGTGTTAAATCTAATTTTTCTTGGACCACTTGTCCTGGAATGCCCCTATATCTCTTTGTCGGGCGCCCCGCAGGCCCCTATGCAGCCCCGCAATTCAAAACATTGTCGCGTGAACAGTCCAGGTATACAGTGGTCTATGGCCTGGCCTATGAAGAATAGGCCATCTGTAATATCAAGATCAAGATCCGAGGATCATTCATAGGAAAGAATCCATACGTGTGTGGGAGAATGCCGGACTAAAGGCTTCACCGACAGCATCCGCTGGGTGACTCCCAACTCAAGCTCCTCTCCTCCTCTGCTCTACGTAGTGTTGGCCGAAGCCACCACCCCGGGAGGCGGGTCACAAACCCTTGGCTAACATCCGGTACCCATTCACTGCTGGGTGGACAGGGGCTTGGGGCATTTTCAGGACATTTTTTTGGGGAAAAAGTGAGTCTTATAAGCTGTAAAATACGATAGGTACACCTCGCACCGGACTAAATAAGCATTTTTACAGTGTTTTTAATACCTGAGTTTTGCGATCCGCAAGTTTCGCGCTATGCCTTGGGAAGAAAGCAAGCGCGAAACTCGGGAGGGTACTGTACACGGTGGGAGTGGAAGCTTCTTCTTCTTGTGACCTCTTCTGCTTAGGATTGCTTTGTAGGTCGTCTGTCAAGCTTGAGCGTGGACACTGCAGCAAAAGGGTTCATTATTCTCCGGAACATTCCTGCACCAGGGGCAGTGGGGGTCAGGGGACAGACGGAGACGGTGCAGGTGAACCGTGAGTGTCGTGTGGCCCAGGCGGAGGCGGGTGAGGGTGACATTGAGGACTCGGGACTTTTTCCGTATCCATGGCTGGGGGGAAGAGTCACTGTGGTATTGTGACTGCGGTGACTGCCCATGGGGGTGATGCAGGCATATGTGAATTTAACATTTTTAAAGGTAGTCCAGCTGACGCATTGAATCTGTTTCATGGATATCAATATTTTTCTTTTATGAGCGAACATCATGTGACCGTCATTTGCCCTTACGGAACTTCCTATCAACGGGTTTCTGGTCACTACAGTCGGCGCAAAAAAACTTAGGACGGGTATAATGTCCTTAACTTTTTTGCCAATGGACCCTACCCATAACCACGTCACGGTTTGTTTACATCGGTGCATTGTGGGGATAAGTCGGGGTCGCCAGGGGTGGACCTACGAAGGGAAAACTACGGCGATGGAAGAATTTAGAGTTATTTAGAGTTCGTAGGTCCACCCCCGGCGACCCCGACTTATCCCCACAATGCACCGATGTAAACAAACCGTGACGTGGTTATGGGTAGGGTCCATTGGCAAAAAAGTTAAGGACATTATTCCCGTCCTAAGTTTTTTTGCGCCGACTGTAGTGACCAGAAACCCGTTGATAGGAAGTTCCGTAAGGGCAAATGACGGTCACATGATGTTCGCTCATAAAAGAAAAATATTGATATCCATGAAACAGATTCAATGTGTCAGCTGGACTACCTTTAAAAATGTTAAATTCACATATGCCACCTGAAATAGGAAGAAAGGCAAATAGTGATGTGGTAAATAGATCCCCTAGTCGGCCAGATGCATAGAGACAGATCGTCAGCCACTAAAACTAGAGATGATAGTAAGTCCAGTGTTATATATGTCTGATTAACAGAAAAAATTAAAAAAGTTCCACCTTATTTAAGGCTACACTGACCTAAATAGTGACACGTGTATAGAACAGCTCATCACAACCATATAATATATATATAATGAGCAATAGTCATGATAATAAGCAATACCTTTGCCAGCCACGGCCTGTGTCTGGCTTGTTGTTGTTCTTCTTGTGACCTCTTCTGCTTAGGATCGCTTTGTAGTTCTATCAAGCTCAAGCTCGAGCGACATATCTCCTTCTTTGCCACTCAAGCCCTTTCTTTAGTTTTCTTTCTTTTCCATTTTTCTTTTAGTTGTGATCTTTCACAACTAAAGGTTGGTTTACCTTTCACTAGCCAGAGGTGAGAGAAAACACCAACATTTTAGGGATAACTCATCACTTTACGGGAGACTTTTTCCTTTTTATCTCATTTTGGGGTGATTATAATGTCTCATGATGCTGCTACTGTTGCCGCAGCTGCGCTGCCAGGCGTGGATGAGCGCCTTGCTTGTATTTTTATAGCTTTACTCATATGTATGAATAATAGCCATTAAAATGCGATTATATGTCTACATTCACCTAGAATAATGATATTTCATAGCATACCAAGCAGTAATGAGCGAGCCTGGATACTTACCACCTCTCCTAATACCAGTCCCGAACAGTCGTGGGCGAGTGTGCCGATCCCTGATGCGCCAGTCACTGTTTACCTGCCAACATAGCTACACGATCTGGTTGCGTTTGTGATTATTTTTCATTTATTTCACAGCGTGTAGGAGCGTACCAAATCTAGCATGTAGTGCCAGTCACTGTTTACCTCCCAACATAGCTACATGGTCTGGTTGTGTTTGTGATTATTTCTCATTTATTTCACAATTTTTCCTGTGTTTTTCCTATATTTTCACACCCTTGGGAAAATACCCTCGCTTTAACGGACAATCGGCTTTAACGGACCACTTCTCCCCCCTTTTAGTCCGTTAAATCGAGGGTTGACTGTATATATATATTGAAGAATGTAAGACAAATGAGTATAAAAGGTGGTAGGGAAACTCAGAACGAATCAGGAATACTATGTATATTCCCTAACATTTTGACAAGCGTCTTCTTTCACAGTTGCGGCGAGAATCAACCTGTCGGAGGCTTTTTCACTTTCACTTTCTCACCTTTTTCCCTAGTCCGGAGTGAAGGACTTTAACTTTCTCCCAATTTGGCAAGTGGCCGTGTCTCAGCATGCCAAGAAATTTGAAGTCCTGTGGTGGCGTAATTGTTTTTATGTTCATATATCTGCTTTTTGACACCACGCGACGATTCACCGTAATACATGGCAGAGCAACCGTTGCATGGGGTCTCGTATACCACACTGTTGTCATTTTCACTGTTGTCAGTTCTCCCATTTCTTACCAAATCTCTAATTAGTACACCAGAGGCCTATCCTTGATAGAAATGTGGTTATCGCTTCAGACTTTTTCGCGTATGGCACTATGAGGTAATCGTTCTTCACACTCACTACACTACTATTTCTTGTCACTATGGTAAATGCCTAGTTTTTTTAGCTGGTTAAGAAGTCCCAAGGGATACCTAAGCTTATGGAAAGCCTCTGTAACATATGTCATATCACTGGCGAGGAACTCCCCACTGCAAACCCTAATGGCCATCAGGTAGAACCCTATCACTGTCGCGGACTTTGTCCTTTCACTATGTCGCGACAAGTAGTGCACAAAATTATCCCTGTTTGTCAGTTACCTGTCCACGGAGAATTTAGTTAGCACTACTCGATGTATTACCGTGTCCAGGAACGGCAATTTCTTGTCCACTTCCACTTCTTCCGTAAATTGGATGTGCTTGTTCACCGCATTCAACATACAGTGGTCCCTCGCGTTTGGCGATTTTCAGCTTGACTTTTCATGTATCACTTCGCTGTGCTTTCTTACTAATCATTCAAAATCTTATCTTTCAGTATCTCAAAATGTAAGTTTTGTAGCTTTGCTATCCTACTAGTCAGTCCATTTTTCAACCAATTTGAGTTAAACAAACACTGAAATAATGCTTAAATGCTAGAAAATATGGAGTATTTCTTTATCATATCTGAAATGGTTGAATTATTTGTATTTTTTTCACATTTGTAAGGGGTGATGACGAGACTGAATTTATGATAATTTTCATCCCGCAAACTAATAATTTTCACTTAAGAGTTCTCTCTATATTTTTGACGGCCTAAGCAAGTAGGGCTTATACCATTGGTTATACCATACCAATTTCATGCATATAGTGCTGTTAATGTAGGACAAAACAAAATAAGATGTTCTTTTGTATAGATTTTTGTGTGTATTGTGTTATGCTTTGTCAATAAACTACTACTACTACTACTACTACTAGGAGTTCTCTGTTTTTTGTAAAATTGATTTAGCAAAAAAATGTTGAATAATAATATAAATGGATAGGTGATAGATGGGTTTTTTTGGCTGAAACTCATGTATGTTATGTCCCTTACTTCTGGTATAAAAATTATGGAAATTACCCAATAAATAAAAAAAGCGGTTCAAAACTGACTGGTCCCACTAAGTATACGATGGATTGCTATAAAATAAGGTTTTCAGGAACGTAGCCTGATCTTATAGGGAAGGAGCACTGTACTATTTGAATTAGCCACCTCTGGTGACGTTTGTGATTGTTACAATAAGCTGAAACTGTCCTCTTAGCTATTTTGTATATATTCATGTGAAACTTTGTTCCCAGAAGTCCCATGGCATCAATGGCCAGCTGGATAAATTGGAAGATGAACTCAACAAGCAGTCCCAGTTCTACAATGTTCTGCTGAATAAACTACGTGGAATGCAGCAGCAACAGCAGCAACAAAATGTAGGGGATGAAGCAGTGTTGCAGGTAAGCCACTATTCCGGAATGGTACTGTATATAACCTTAGGCCTGTTGTAGAATTCACGAAGTGATCAATAGCTAAGAACGTACACACAACCCTTGTTTTCCCGGACCTCCATTTCCCGGATATCGGATTTGCCGGACAAAATCCGAGGTCTGGGGATATGTCAGAGTCCTGGACAAATGCCTGGTCCAGTCCGTAAATCGACAAAGTTGTCCTGCGGTCCGAGCGTCTCCTGTCACCCCAGGTCAATGTCCGCACCTCCCGCCAGGTGGCAGCATGCTCAGCGGTCGTATTGTTTACATTTGGGCACAAGACACTCACGATTCACCTGCACCGCCTCCGTCAGTCCCCTGACCCCCACTGCCCCTGGTGCAGGAACGTCTCTTGAGACTATTGAACACTTTCTGCTGCAGTGTCCGCGCTTCCACTCCCACCATGTAGTGACTACGCTCTCAACTCTTCACCCTGAACGTCGCCACCTTTGACCTGCCCACCCTGCTGGCGAGGGCTGGCCTCCCGCCAGGTGGCAGTATGCACAGCGGTCGTATTGTTTGCATTTGGGCACACGACACTCACGGTTCACCTGCACCGCCTCCGTCAGTCCCCTGACCCCCACTGCCCCTGGTGCAGGAACGTCTCTGAGACTATTGAACACTTTCTGCTGCAGTGTCCGCGCTTCCACTCCCACCGTGTAGTGCTACGCTCTCAACGCCTCGCCCTGAACGTCGCCACCTATGACCTGCCCACCCTGCTGGCGGCGGCTGGCGTCCACCCCTCCCGGCAACACGCTGTCATCCGCCTCACCTGTGCCTTCCTGAAGAAGACAGGTCAATTACAGCACCTGTGATAGCATCATAGGACATCACCAGGGCTCATAAGTGTTCCCCAAGAGATCCTCGCAGCCCTAAAAACAACAACAAAGTGATGTAAAAGTCCGCGTTGGGGTAGTTTATATTGGGGTTTGCCGGACAGTAAATACTAGAGTAGGAATAAACGTTCGGGGGTGGGTAATTGCCTCGGACTGTTGCGATTCCCGGACGTTTGCGGTTCCCGGACCAGTGCTCCCCCCTATTAGTCCGGGAAAACGAGGGTTGTGTGTATATCACAGCGAGACAAAATGACTCATTTAACCCATAACTGGCTGGCAAGTAAAAAAAAATACATCATTTATATTTATTTTTCAATATCAGCATAATCTTTTAATATTCTTTTGTATAGCAGTTATTTCAAATGAGAGTAAACACATTGGGATGCAGGACAGCATAAGACAGACTCATACACCTATGGCCCATTTAACAGTCTCGCTGAACAAAAATTCAAAGTTACGCAATTTTTTGTATCAAAAATATGATTGACGCATGAAAGGTTCTAAGTTACGCACAAAATAACTTCGTCCTCTTCTATTTGTGATTACCCATTTCTAGCTATCATTTAACCTCAATATTTACCTACTTAAATTTCATATGTACAATTCAGTAAACCCTCAAAATTAGCGAGGGATACGTTCCAAGCCCCCTCGCTAATTCATGAATTTAGGCAATTCTTGACGCCTTCCTAAAATGACGTTTCTATAGCCTATGAACCTTATTTACTGGCTAAGACAATGAATACAGTATGTATTTATAGTAGTACTGTACACTAAAGAAGTTACTGTACCTCTATGATGATTATGAAGATGATGAACTGAAGCCGTGCAGTACATGATGACGATGAATGATGAATGTACTGCATGGCAAAACGAGCTTAGATAAGCTCAGGTTCACTGGACGGCTCATCTGAGTTGTCCTCTAGTAGTGATTCATCTGGGTCGTCGTCTGGTAGTGGCTCGAATGGGTCTGTTTCAGTCACTGACTCATCTGGGTCTGTCTCAGTCACTGACTCATCTGGGTCTGCCTCAGCTACTGGCATGGGAGGGACTGGTGCAGGCTGGGCAGGCCGTTTCTTGTGAAAAACATGGTTATCGGTATTTGATTTTTTCTCTTTTTATTCATTAAACAAGGCTTTGTAAGGAGCTAGGACTCTTACTAAACCATGATGGAATTTGAGGGCTCGTTGCATGTTTGTATCCCATGCGTAAACATTGTCACTCACTTCCTTAATTGTACGCATCAGGCCTGCCAGACGTACAAGTGAAAGTCCTCATCCTCTTCTTCAACAGCAGCACTTTCACCTTCTTCTGGATCCCCCTCTTCTTCACTAGCAGACTTTGATTTAATCAATTTCCTGCTCAGTTAGGACATCTTTAGTTGACTCGACTAACTCATCAACTTCATCTGCGGTGAGCTCTTCAAAACCTTCCCCACCAACAATGCGAGCCAGTTTCAGTATTTTATCAACAGCTTCTGTTTTAATATCTGATGGTCAGAAACCCTTGTAATCATTCACACACACTGGCCACAAATTCTTCCAGCAAGCATTGACAGTTTCCTTTTTCAATTCATCGATTGCTGACTGCAAGATACTGATACTGTCTGCAATGTTAAAATTGCGCCAGTAGGTAGAAAGACTAAACTCAGTGTCATGCTCCATGGCTTCAACAATTTTCTGCATGCTCTGCCGAGTGTACAAGGCTTTAAATGCACAAATTACACCTTGATCCATAGATTGGGTAAGGGAAGTGGTATTTGGAGGCAGGTACAGTATTGCAATTCCTGCAGTTTCTAAATGCTGTGCATCTGGGTGACCGGGGGCATTATCTAACAAAAGCAGAACTTTAAATTCTAGTCCCTGATCACTCAGGTACCGCTTTACCTCAGGGATAAAACTTTTGTGAAACTAATCACTCAACAGAAGTTTTGTCATCCATGCCTTGTTATTAAACATCCAGTAGACAGGGAGAGACAATTTTGTTCTGTTTTTCAAAGCTCGAGGATTTGCTGCCCGATAGATAAGCGCAGGCTTGATCATATGGCCTGCGACATTGCCACATTATTAGAGTAGAGCGATCTTTTGCAGCTTTAAACCCTGATGCAGTTTTCTCTTGCATACTTATGTAGGTCCGGTTTGTCATTTACTTTTAAAATATAGCAATTTCATCTGCATTAAAAACCTGTTCAGGTTTATTGCATCTTTAATCACTTTTTTTTAGCATAGCTGGATAGGCGGCAGCAGCCTCATGATCAGCTGCCGCTGATTCACCATATATTTTCACATTTTTCACTGAAAACCTCTTTCTGGATCGGTCTAACCAACCCTTACTTGCAGTGAAGGGTTTTAGATCAGGGTTTGTTAAAGAGCTTGGATTTTCTAAGTGGTCAGCAGAGTAACGGGAGTGCAGACTGAGGGCTTTTTCATGAATCAGGTTTGAATTGAGTGCCACATTTTTTCCTCTACAGTCATCTATCCACACACAGAGTGCCGATTCCATACGATTCATCACTTTATCCCTCAAATATGCTGCATTTTTAGCACTTCCACCAACACTCGTGGTAACAACATGCCTTATCTGGGCCTCTTGTTTCTTCAGGTGCCGCACAGCACTTTCATTAATATCAAATTTTCTGGCAACGGCTGAGTTTGTTGCTCCACCTTTAACCATGTCAAGTATTTTAACTTTGTCCTCTGGAGTCAAGGTATGCTTTATATGCTTTGGTTTAGGCTTACCAGCTGCTGGAGATGAAAGTAGTTTTGGAGACATGCTGTACTGTAATTATCACTTCACTGTGTTCCCGTGCTGAGAGAGCGAGCGTGACTGAGATGAGACAGAGAAAGGCTGCCAACTTTATGTGATCAATGCGCCCTCTACCATTACCATGGTCTACTATACAACTGCACCCCATGTTTAAACTATGTTTGGTTCCATTTCTAATTTTTTTCTTGCAATTTTAAGATTTTATAAATTTTTGTGATGAACTCGCTAATTAGTGAAGTCGGCAATTATGAGGTCGCTAATTTTGAGGGTTTACTGTATTACCTCGCTACACGAAGGCTCTCGTTCATTTATGATTCTCTCGCTCGCACATTTATGATTGCGCAAACAATCCATGATTCCTTGTAAGCGGCCGACAAGCTCTAAACCTTCAATATCAATTAAATTTCAAGAGCTAAGTTTGTAATACCATGGCTCGCTATATGATTGGGTAACCCCATCATATAACAAGGGAATATTGTATGTGCCCAAAATATATTTATATTTGTATATGATGACATGGTTGAGATGCAAATTTTGGTCTTAAGAATGTATCTCAACTTATGTAATGGGACTCTAAGGGAAAAACGGATTAGTTCAACGCATTTTCGCTTAATGCACAATTTTCCAGAAATGTAACTCGTGCGTTAAAAGGGTCATTTGTGTACTCTCCTTGGAAATACACTGGGAATGTTATGGATCATATATAACCTTAAGCAAGTGGTGCAAGGAAGCGAGAGTAAGGCCTAACGCTTACTGCCAATTGGTGCTTTAGGTGCTGTAGTGCTCTCTCAAATGAACTGCAAACATTCTTTTTCAAAACTGCATCCCATACATATTTGAGTTAAACGAGGTCTAGATGTACTTTGTTGTTGAATATGCCACCCCAAACAGAGTGGCACCAGTCTTTAGCCTTAGCTGGCCCACATGTGGCACTTTATGCTGTATAAGCAGTAGAGGGACTGTAGGAGGGGACATATCCTGGGGCCATGGGAGTTAGGCATAGTATTCCACCAAGCAGTCACCGCTAGTAATGGCTACCAGTTCGTCTCCAATATTATCACTTCTTGCTAGTCTTTTTCTAAACCTTAAAGTAATCGTCCAGACACCAACACCCATCCCTTTCCCCCTCCACCAACATCCACCCACTTCCCCCACCACTAACACCCACCCCCTAACCCCACCACTGACTCCCATCCCTTCCCACCACCGAAACACCCATCCCCTTCCCCCACCACCAACACCCATCCCCTTCCCCCACCACCAACATCCACCTACTTGCCCCACCACTAACACCCACCCCTTCCCCCACCACTAACCCATCCCCTTCCCCCCACCACCGAACACCATCCCCTTCCCCCACCACCAACACCCATCCCCTTCCCCCACCACCAACACCCATCCCCTTCCCCCACCACCAACACCCACCCCTTCCCCCCACACAGTCCAACACCCATCCCCTTCCCCCACCACCGAACACCCATCCCCTTCCCCCACCACCAACACCCATCCCCTTCCCCACCACCAACACCCATCCCTTCCCCCACCACCGACAGTCCAACACCCATCCCCTTCCCCACCACCAACATCCACCCACTTCCCCCACCACTAACACCCCCCCTTCCCCCACCACTAACTCCCATCCCCTTCCCCCACCACCGAACACTCATCCCCTTCCCCCACCACCAACACCCATCCCAACACTCATCCCATTCCCCCACCACCAACACCCACCGACTTCCCCCACCACTAACACCCACCCCCTTCCCCCATCACTAACACCCACCCCATTCCCCCACCACTAACAATCATCCCGGCCCTTCCCCCACTACCAACACCCATCCCCTTCCCCCACCACCAACACCCATCCCTGTTTCCCTACCTCCACCCCAGCGCACCAACATCCGTCCGACGCACCAATTTTTTTTACACATTTCTCGCCTATTGGTCTGATACATGTGCAAACTTCTCTGGAAAGGCACAGCTTTCTTGCTGCTTCCATAAAGGATGCATGTGTATACCATATCAGAAAAAAAATCTATCAGAAACACCCAAAATTCTTCAAGTACTACTGTATTTTTTTATTTTTTTAAATTTTTTTATAACCCATATCAGAGGAGGACATTGCATAACTCGGCACATTGAATAACTCGGCAAGGGCCAGAGCCCCTATCGTGCCGAGTTATAAGGCTTTTACTGTATATTCGTTGTTTTCTCAAAACACATTTTTTTTTACTTTCACGGCCTACTCCTCCTGCCATTTTTGTAATACAGATCTCAAATTTTGCACCCTTTATACTTGCATACATACGTAAAATGATGCAGCGTATTTTTATTACAATGACGGGCGGAATTTCTGGAATTTTCTTATAGATTTTTCTTATTCTAGATATTACATATTTTCAGAGTGGTATTTTCAACCTTTTTCGGAGTGATAGGAGAATTTCCCTTCGTAACTTTATTGTTGAATGCTTACAGAATACCCTAAGCTAAATATCTCATCAAACAAAGAATTTTTCGATTTTAAGTAGATTTCCATAAAAAATTAAAAAATTAAAATAAATAAAAATCCAATAATAATGAAACTTGGTCAGATAATGTAAATGCTCACGAAAAACACGATGGAGATAAGATTTTGGCTCTAAAAGCAGCCTGAGAAATTTTGGCATCACCTGTGTGGTGTCCCCTAAAGATATTTAGAGTGTATATCTTGAGGATACACTAGGGTCTCGCATAGAACGAGTCCCTTATAGAACGAACGACCTAAAATATTATTCCAAAATTTTCTTTACTAACGAATTCGATCATATAGAACGATTCTGCCATCAAAGTAAAGCAAATCTGAGGAGTTCTCATATAGAGTGCCGAAATATCGTACAGAACGAAGGTTGTGTGTTCCTGGCATGGGGTGAGGTGGGGCTCGGCTGCAGCGTGTCGCCACGGAGGTGGTGTGAGGGTGGCATGAGGTGGGGATCTGCAGTAGCAACCGCGCAGTTCTCATCCATTATTACCAAAAAAAACATTCATGTGAAGGATATATGTTGTGATCCATTCACATTATCATCAGTTATCGTGATTAATTGATGGCTTTCATTCGACGGTACACTTTTGTCGTATTTACCTAGTTGTATTTTACAGGGCCTGAGCTACACTCGTGTGGTCCCGTCTACGTATCTACATTTATCCAGTCTTTCTTTCAATTAGTGCACATTATGTGCCGATATCACCTCCTCATTTAGTCCATTCCAAACTTTTACATTTCTATGAGGGAAGCAGTACTTCTATATGTTGTTCAGGCATCTCCCTTTTCCTAGTTGTTTTGTATGTCCTCTTGTGTATCGACCTTCTCTTTGCTTCCGAGTCAGTAGTCTCTCATTGTCTGTTTCTTCCATCTTTGTTATCAGCTTAAATTTTTTTATTAATTCTCCTCTTTCTCTTCTCTGCTCGAGTGTTCGTAACTTTATTTCCTTCAATCTTTCCTCATAAGAAAGTTCTTCTAGCTCTGGTACCATCTTTGTTGCAATTCTCTGTATCCTCTAACTTTTTCACACGCTTTTTATATGGGAACCATACAATGGCCGCACATTCCATTTTTGGTCGGATCATTGAAGTAATTATCTTTCTCATCATATTTGTGTCCATGTAATGAAATGCCTCTCTAATATTCTTTAACATCCTGTATGTACAATAAACCCTTCATGCTCGCGGGCTTCATGCTCGCGGATTTGATTACTCGCTGGTTTCATGCTCGCGGATTTGATTACTCGCGGGTTTTCAACCCCCCCCCCCCCCTTTTTTTTTTTTTTTTTTTTTTTTTTTAACTCCCTCCCAATTGCTTTCTCTCTACAGGGGCCTTATCCGCCCATGTATGGAGTATGTCTCACATGTTTGGGGAGGATCCACTCATACAGCTCTCCTAAACAGGGTTGAGTCAAAAGCTTTTCGTCTCATCAACTCTTCTCCTCTGACTGACTGTCTTCAATCTTTAAATCACCGCCGCAATGTTGCTTCTCTTGCTCTCTTCTACCGTTATTTTCATGCTCACTGCTCTTCTGAACTTGCTAACTGCATGCCTCCCCCCTCCCGCAGCCTCGCTGCACAAGACTTTCTACTCATTCTCATCCCTATTCTGTCCATCTTCCTAATGCAAGAGTTAATCAGTATCTTTACTCTTTCATTCCTTTCACTGGTAAACTCTGGAACTCTCTTCCTGTTTCTATTTTTCCACTTTCCTATGACTTAAATTTTTTCAAAAGAAGAGTAACAAGACACCTCCCGAACTAAATTGGCCTACCCCTCTGTTTTTATTTTATTCTCTTACTGTCTTCTTTATAGGGACTGGCGACGAAGCGGGCTTTGTGTTACCCATTTTTGTTGTGCCCTTGGCCAGTTCCTTGTGATGTAAAAAAAAAAAAAAAAAAAAAAAAAAGGGTAAATGAATGACTAATGTCATGCTCGCGGATTTACGATACTCGCGGGTGTCTCTGTTCGTTCCCTAACCCCTGCGAGCATGAAGGGTTTATTGTATCTCCAAATATTTGATTTATGTTTTTCTGGTTGTAGGTTATTCTGCATTATCACTCTCAGGTCCTTTTCTTCCTGAACCTTTGCAATTATTTCATTTCCTATTATATATGGCCATTTATATCTCTTAGCCTTTTTTAATTTCTATCACATGACACTTCTTTACATTTAATTCCATTTCCCATCTTCTACTCCATTCGTAGATCTTGTTCAGGTCATTTTGTAGTGTTTCACAATCTTCATAGCATTTTATTTTTCTTAATAATTTTGCATCATCCACAAATAGACGAAGATAACTATTTATTTCCCCCGTCATGTCATTGACATAAATCGTGAACATTATTGGTGCCAACACTGATCCTTGTGGTACCCCACTAAATACGTTTCTCCATTCAGACTTTTCATCCTTCACCACTGTTCTCATTTCTCTTCCTCTCAGATAACTTTCCATCCAGGTTTTGATCACCCCTGTGATTCCTCCTATATTTTCCAATTTCCAAAGTAGTCTCATGTGGAACTTTATCAAATGCCTTTTTAAGATCTAGATATACACAGTCTGCCCATCCATCTCTTTCTTTTGTTATATCAATTACTCTTGAGTAAAAGCTTAGTAAGTTGGTCACACATGATCTCTTTTTCCTAAAACCATACTGCCGGTCTGTTATTATACCTTCATTTGCTAAGTATTTCGTCCATTGTTTCTTTATTATTTTCTCACATATCTTGCATACTGTGCTAGTTATTGACACTGGTCTATAATTTAGTGGTTCATCCTTCTTCCCATTTTTATATATTGGCATTATATCTGCTCTCTTCCACTCCTTTGGCACTTTTGCTGTTGTTAATGAGCACTTTATTATATCATATATTGGTTCAACCAACT
Source organism: Chionoecetes opilio (assembly GCA_016584305.1). Classification (NCBI taxonomy): domain Eukaryota; kingdom Metazoa; phylum Arthropoda; class Malacostraca; order Decapoda; family Majidae; genus Chionoecetes; species Chionoecetes opilio. The sequence continues at coordinate 344,419 of JACEEZ010013848.1, forward strand.
GCTTTCTGCACTCTTTTAAAACATAACCCGACACTCCGTCTGGTCCTATTGCTTTCCTCTCCTCCAATTCCTTCAACAATTCACAAACTTCCTCCTCTATTTTTATTTTCTACTCCTTTCTGACCTTTTCATTCCTTGCGGTTCATTGAATTTTGATTCTCGTGTGAATACTTGCTGAAAGTTTTTATTTAGAATTTCACTCAATATTTTTGGATCTACATATTCACATATTACCTTCTTTCAGTCTTTCCACTTTGTCCTTATGCTTGATTCTTCCATTGTTAATCTGTAGAACAGTTTGGGTTCTTCCTTACACTTTTCAACTATATCCTTCTCATAATTCTTCGCTTCCTCTCTCCTTATACACACATATTCATTTCTTGCTAATTTATAGTCGTCTTTATTTCTTTGTGTCCGATTTTTCTTTACTTTTTTCCATGCCTCATCCCATATTCTCTTTGCCCTCTCACATTTTCCATTAAACTATTCTTTCTTTCCCTTTTCTCTTGGTGTATATACACACAAACCTCGTTTTCCCGGACTAATAGGGGGGAGCACTGGTCCGGGAACCGCAAAAGTCCAGGAATCGCAACAGTCCAGGAATTATCCTCTAAAAAAAAAAAAAAAAAAAAAAAAAGTCCGATGCCATTACCACCCCCCGGACGTTTATCCTACTCTAGTATTTACTGTCCGGCAACCGCCAATATCAACTACCCCGCCTCGGACTTTTACGTCCGCTGAGCATGCTGCCACTGGCGGGAGGCAGCAGAAAGTGTTCAATAGTCTCAAGAGACGTTCCTGCACCAGGGGCAGTGGGGGTCAGGGGACTAATGGAGGCTGTGCAGGTGAACCGTGAGTGTCGTGTGCCCAAATGTAAACAATACGACCGCTGAGCATGCTGCCACCTGGCGGGAGGCAGCAGAAAGTATTCAATTGTCTCAAGAGACGTTCCTGCACCAGGGGCAGTGGGGGTCAGGGGACTAACGGAGGCTGTGCAGGTGAACCGTGAGTTTCGTGTGCCCAAATATAAACAATACGACCGCTGAGCATGCTGCCACCTGGCGGGAGGCAGCAGAAAGTGTTCAATAGTCTCAAGAGACGTTCCTGCACCAGGGGCAGTGGGGGTCAGGGGACTAACGGAGGCCGTGCAGGTGAACCGTGAGTGTCGTGTGTCCAAATGTAAACAATACGACCGCTGAGCATGCTGCCACCTGGCGGGAGGCAGCAGAAAGTGTTCAATAGTCTCAAGAGACGTTCCTGCACCAGGGGCAGTGGGGGTCAGGGGACTAACGGAGGCTGTGCAGGTGAACAGTGAGTGTCGTGTGTCCAAATGTAAACAATACGACCGCTGAGGATGCTGCCACCTGGCGGAAGGCAGCAGAAAGTGTTCAATAGTCTCAGAGATGTTCCTGCACCAGGGGCAGTGGGAGTCAGGGGACTGACATAGGCCGTGCAGGTGAACCGTGAGTCGTGTGCCCAAATGTAAATAATACGACCGCTGAGCATGCTGCCACCTGGCGGGAGTCGCGGACACTGATCAGGGGTGACAGGAGACACTCGGACCGCCGGACAACTTTGTCAATTTACGAACAGGACCAGGCATTTCAATGGGAAAAAAAAAAAATAATAAATAAATAAATTGTCTGGGACATATCCCCGGGCCTCGGATTTTGTCCGGCAAATCCGATATCCGGGAAATGGAGGTCCGGGAAATCGAGGTTTGTGTGTAGTGGTACGTGTTTTTCAACTCCTTTCTCATATATGCTCAGAAAAATGTTGTATTTCACTTGCACATCAGTCACTCCTTTCATTTCTTCCCAGTCAATTTCTTCTTAGTATTTTTTCAGTCCTTCCATGTTAGTTTTTCCAAAGTCTCTTCTGCTCCTTTTGTACAATTCATCTTCCTCATTTATTTCCTCTTTCGTCTCCATTTCTAAGATTATATGGTCACTTTTTCCAATGGGGCACCCATAATTGATCTCATTTGCTAGGTCTATACCTTTTGTTAACACTAGGTCAAGTCTTGCTGGTTCGTCATCTCCCCTATATCTTGTGTTTTCTGTCACTCATTGAGTCATCGTGTTTTCCATTGTCAGTTTCAACAATCCATCTCCCCAGGTATTTTAATTTCCTCCTTCAAATGTCTCCCATTTTTACTTCTTTGCAGTAAAGGTACCGCTAAACCTTGTACACTAGAGTCCCGCATAAAACGAGAAATTGGTCGATAAATGAGGTCGTTTTATGTGAATTCGCTCTATGTGAAATAACGGGATAATCTATGGGAAAAATTGATATTGGTCGATCGGTCCTCCCGTGCATACCCGTACATTTATACTCATTCACACCCATGCATATCAAAACATATATAAATGATATGCATATAAATGATGAAATAGGCATATTGTTGCTTACCTTAAATCTAAAAGGGATTATCTACAGGGGGCGATGGTTCCGAGGCATCTTGGAGGTCACTCATCGTCACATCGGTCGGAGCTCGCACGCTTACAGCTGATAACTTGTAAACAAACTCAAAACAACGAAAGTGTACCGTCGAATGAAAGCCATCAATAAATTACGATAACTGACAATATCGTGAATGGATCACAACATATATCCTTCACATGAATGTTTTTTTTAGTAATAATGGACGAGAACTGCGTTGTCGCTGCCGCCGTTCCCCACCTCATGCCTCCATCACCCCACCTCCGTGGCGACACGCCGCCGCCGTGCCCCACCTCACTTCATGCCAGGGACACACAGCCTTCGTTCTGTACGATATTTTGGCACTCTATATGAGAACACCTCGGATTTGCCCTACTTTGATGGCGGAATCGTTCTATATGACCACATTCGTTCCTAAAGAAAAATTTGGAGTTTTATTTAATACATTTTTTTTTTTTTTTTAGTATTTTAGGTCGTTCGTTTTATAGGGGAAACGCTCTATGCGAACACGTCTTATACGGGACCCTAGTGTATTTGCGAACCAAGACTCCGCAAAACTTGGTGCACCGCTACTTTTATTTGTTTTTCAACTATCTTATTTTATAACAGCGCCAAGTCGGAATCGAACCCCTGGGTAGTGTGTCGGAGTACTGTGTACTTCGCTACACGCAGGTCTAAAAGTGGAAATGAGGCATCTCCATCCCACCCCAACTCGTTGGGGGCAGCAATGACTTTAATCTATCGTGGCCAAGGCTGATGACAAACTTAAACAATTAAGACATATTATATAACAAGTACCAGGATGGAATCGAACTCCTGTGCAGGGCTTCGGAGCTTATCTTACCACACAAAGTGGAGATGAGATGATTAAATTTGTCATCAGCCTTGGCTGTGATAGATCAAAGTCATTGGTGTCTCAAATGAGTTGAGATGGGGTGGAGAAGTCTCATCTCCAATTTTACGCCTCCGTGTGGTGAGAGCTCCGATGCCCTGCCCAGTGGTTAAATTATTATTATTTTTTTTTTTTTTTGGGTGTATGTGCCATTTCAAGTACAATTTGATTTGATTTCTCAGATATTATGTTTCTTTTTAAGATTTACCATTTTTTTGTAGAATTTTTTACATTTAATAAGCATATATCAATTTTCAAACAACAATTGTGTATGTTTAGAATGAGGAAATAGCAAATTATATTTCATATTTTTTTGTGAGCTTGCTGTTTTATGTGAGTGGCACCCCACATGTTTGAAAGAAGATCTTATGTATAGAAAAGAGAGAAAAAAATTCATTCATATATTTGTGAATAATCAACATCTTGTTATTGAAGGGCCAATACTTGTTTTGTCTCCACTTTTTTAAGACATGATTGTTTGGGGTATTTGGTCGTTTTTGCATTAAGAAAATACATAAATCAATGTTAATGTTGTGCTATACTTTACATAAGAACATAAGAAAATAATGAAGCTACAAGAGGCCGTGAGACCTACACAAGGTAGTTCTTGTTACTTAATACTACCTACATCCACCTTTCATTCCCATCCATGAAATTATCTAGTATCCTTTTACAGTTCCTAATGATTCCGCACTAACTACCTGACTACCGAGTCCATTCCAATCATTTACCACTATATTTGTGAACCAGTTTTTCTATATTTCTTTTTTAAATTACGCTTTTCCAGCTTGAATCCGTTACTTCTTGTTCTACCCTGATTACTATTTGTAAGAACTTTTCCTACATCTTCTTTATTGTATCCCTTTATCCACTTAAAAACTTCTATCAGATCGCCCCTTACTCTACGTCTCTCGAGTGAGTGTAAATTTAATAGCTTCAATCTCTTCTTTAAACTAAAGTTTCGCATCCCATGTATCATTTTAGTCATCCTTCTCTGCACTGATTCTAATAAGGCTATCCATCCTGTAATACGGAGACCAAAACTGAACCGGATAGTGTAGGTGAGGTCTGACTAGAGCCAAATAAAGCTTTAGAATAACCTCAGCACTGCTACTTTTAACACTTCTGGTAATGAATCCTAACACCCTATTAGCTCTATTTCTAGCCTCAATACATTATTTCCTAGGATGGAGGTCTGAACTCACCCTCACTCCCAGATCTAGCTCACCTTCTGATCTTTTCAGCGATACATTGTGTATGGTGTATCTATTATTAGGATTTTTTCTACCAACATTAATTACTCTACACTTATCAATATTAATTTCCTTCTGCCACCTGACTACCCACTCATTTAATTTACCTAAGTCTCCCTGCCTCAATATGCAATATGTTATACCTCAGACTGTGATTTAATAATCCTACCTACCTTAGTATCATCAGCAAACTTGCTGATATCACTGCTAATCCCACTATCTAGGTCGTTGATGTGAATACAAAATAGTATTGGACCCAAAACAGACCCTTGTGGAACCCCACTTGTTTGTTACCTGCCCCCATTCAGATTTAGAACCATTAATTATAACCCTTTGTTGCCCATCATTTAGCCAAGATCTAATCCAACGAAGAACCTTCCCATCTATTCCATGAGCTTAACCTTATTTAAGAGTCGTGTGGTACCTTATCGAATGCCTTACTAAAGTCCAGGTACAGGGAGGTCCCGAAGATACGAGCAGTTAGGTTCCACCTGGCATACTCGTAAAGCGAAATCTCGTATGACGAAACACATAACTAATGGTAAAATATAGGTTTGGTTCCAGGACCCCATCAATAAAAAATTAAAAAACAAAGACATGTTTTTCAAGCTAAAATAAACTATAGCAAACACAACAAACACACAGCGTCTATATTGCCCACACTGTACTACCTATTCTGTAGAAAAAGCATTCTGAAAGAGAAAATAGCACACAAAATAACATAACTGCACATTAATTAAACATAAAACATGCATAACACTCACAAGTGGTAATGTTGTGTGGGGAGACAGGAAGCTGGCACATAGCCAGCTGAGAGTCCCTGTTTTCTCTCTCCGAGGCTCGAGAGAAAACAGGGGTGACTGGGTTAGAGTTCTTCCTCCTCCCCTTGATCACTTGGGGGAAGAGGAAAGATTCTCGGTGCTGCCGCGTGATACAATAGACTCGAGAGGGTAGGGTAGGGTAGGTAAGGGACAAGGGAGGGGTGCGCAGACCTCTTTCACTGCCCACAAACTCGTCTCTGCGCATCTGAATCATTGTAGTACATCGTCCAGGGATGTGAATTTTTGTAGGCCACATTGTCGTACCGAGCCACCAAAATTATCATATTTTCAGATTGATTATCGTACAACCTTAAGCCCCCTTCACACATTCCACAATGGAACCACGAACGCACCAACAATGCAGTGCACAGCGTCGTCATGGTCCTGGTTATGGGTCCATCGTGACTGATCGTGACGCGCTCGGCCGAGACCACGAAAAGTTAGTGCGTGCATTAAAAAATTGGGAAGCTCCCCGATTTTCGTACCCAAACGCAGCGGTATCGTAAGTCTATTGTGACGCTATCGTTATCTATGTAGTTCCTTCTCCATCACCATGGCAACCCCCACCCACGTGTGGGGCTAGCTCTTGACGCTATCGTGGTACGTTCATGGCACCGTCATGGCACTGTCATGGTTATCGTAGCTCTATCGTGACGACAAAATGACCGTTTATTTTCCATTCGTGACATAGTCTTACAGCTGTCATGACTCCATCAGTGACCATCTTACGACTGTCATGGCACATACGTACAGGCAGCGTGATATTGTTGTGAGGCTATCGTGGTCTGCTTTTTTCGTGGTTAAATTTCACGATAGCGTCAATAATCAAATTGGCGGCGCTATCGTGGTTCGATTATGGAATGTGTGAAGGTAGCTTTAGGTAAAATCATATAGCCAGTAAATGACTATAATTTTAGTAAATAATTTTTAATTTACTTTAGTAAATAACTTGGTCATTTTACTCACCCCAGTTTAAATGTCATAGCATTGGATTTTCGATCTCGTATATTGAAAATAGACCCTAATTTACACATCTCGTATCATCAGATTCTCTTATATCGAATGCTCATATAACGGGACCTCCCTGTATACTACAGTAGAACCTCATTTAACCGGCATTTAAAACAACGGCAGCCTCAAAACAACGGCACTAATCGACCCAGGCATTAATTAGGTATAATTATTTTAAAAACTGAGAAAATCGGCAGAAATTTAGTTCAAATTTGGCGGGGTACGCAGGGTTGGCAACCCTGCGCCATCTGGTGGTAGTGACGCGTAGTCTTTCCCGCCTCGTCTAGCCGCCATAACACTTGTGTTGTGTGCCGTATATCTACACCTCCCTGTGCCATTATTAGTGGACCAATGTGCTAGTTATCCATCACCAAGATGCCTTATGTCACTGAGAAATGTCGGCGCAAGGTGCTAACCCTGAAGCAGAAGCTGGAGATCTGTCAGAGGCTGGAAAAAAATGAGTCACGCCATAGTTTGATGGAAGAGTTTGGCTGCTCATCATCAACGATTTATGACATTAAGGGCCAGACTGCATAGCTGAAGACCTTCACAAAGACTGAGGATGCTAAAGGGATGGCTAAATGGCAGACACTTCGAAAACCAAAGCTGGAAGAGTTGGATTGTGCACTTTTTGAGTGGTTCAAGCTGAAAAGGTCTGAGGGTGCCTGCATCTCTGGGCCACTTATGATGGAGAAGGCCAAAGAATTTCGTGAGAAATTGGGTGTAGAAGAGACGTGTGTGTTTTCTTCTGGATGGCTACAACGCTTCAAGGTTCGGCATGGGATACGATTCCATAAGAGTAACTCTCAAAACAACGGCAAAATTAGTTATCCGGCATGCGCTCCCCCCCGAGGGTGCCGGATAAACGAGGTTCTCCTGTATATCATAATCCTCATCATTATCTGCTGTCTCATAAATTTCCCTATAAAAACTCAATAAATTGGTGACACATGCATGACCTACCCTTCGTGAATCCATATTGTGAATCATTTACCAAACTATGCTTTTCTAAATGCTCTCTAATGTTTTTTTGCAATAACAGATTTCAATAATTTACCTACCACTGAAGTTAGACTTAACGTGTCAATAATTTGACATTAGTCCTCTATCACCCTTCTTAAATATGGGGACTACATTTCCTTTCCTCCACATTAACGGCACCTCCCCTTTATCAACCGATTTCCTAAAAATGTGCACTAATGAATCACTAACAACCTCTTTGCATTCTTTTAATACTCTGGGATAAACTTTATGTGGTCCTGGTGACTTAAAATTCTTCATTCTATCTATACCCTCTTCTACCATTTCACTAGTTATCACAACTTCTTTGAGTTTCTCATCATCCTTTCCTCTAAACATCTGCTCAGTATAAGGTACCATCTGCATATCCTCCTGAGTAAAAACACTTAAGAAATAATCATTTAAAATGCACGTACTTTGGTAGGTAGATATACTACTAATCAATCTACTACTAATACTTTGCTACCCACAGGACCCTTTGGGTGGGTCAGTGTTGCTGGATGGACCAGTACTGCCTGTTCTGCTCATCGCCTGCAACAGAGATGCTGCAGTGCGACGGTCCTTAGACTTGCTGCTAAAGTACCGGCCCAGTCAGGAGCGCTTCCCTATAGTGGTGTCCCAGGATTGTGGGCACCGGCCAACTAGGGAGGCCATTGAGTCATATGAGGATAAAGTGACCTTAATTCAGGTAAAAAAAATTGACTTTGTTGTCATGATAATATATATGAATACCAATAGATAGAAGGTGGATATAGATGGTCATTCATACAATTTGAAGAAATATAAGTATTTATAAGGAAATATTTATTCAATGAAAAATTTGAAGTAATATGAGTAACAGATATTTGAAAATGCACTTTCATAGTTTTTTTATATGCTTTAAAGGCTGTAAATATGATCGACGTTGTTGTTAAAAATGTAAATTGCCTTAGGACTGCATTCTTGATAACATTTGTTCTTTCTAGCATACATTGAAATACATTTATTCAAGGGTAATCCATTCCAGACCCACAACCAAGAACCAAAGTTGCCAATACAGTTACTCAAAACAAAACTATTATATATGATCGTAAATGTGAATGTAAACATAATATATACCGTATTTGCCGGCGCATAAGACGCACCTCCGCATAAGACGCATCCCTATTTTACAAGTAGGTTTTGAGAAAAAAAATATATAGGTGTTTTTGATGGAAAAAATTTCGTAAATTTATCAAGTTATTAAAAAAAAAGATTTTGTAAGGGAAAACAAATGATTATGAGCATGTACCTAAATACAATATTCACTGTGCAGTGAATATGAATGAAAAATTATACTAGTTAAAATGTAAAGGGAATGACACTGTTAGGGTAACCAAAATCGGTCATAATATATTGCAGGATGCCCCCACGAATTGATATTCTAATATTTTGCTACCTATGACATATAGCTTAGATTTAATGTTGTAGGTATGCCATTGTTGCTTTTCTGCTATGTGTTTAGACTTTGTGGAAAATTTGCAGTATAGATATTGGTATTATTTCGGTAGTGGGCTTTCAAAAGTCCTAGGATTCTTGCCTACATCATCGTGTAGCTTTCTTCATTCTGAGTATTTTGAACCCCATTTCCCATGGCGCAATTGAATAATAATGGCACTACATGTAGTACCGAAAATCTACCGTTATTTCAGGCAGAAAGTTAAGTTAGGTTAAATCATATTAGGTTAGGTTAGAGGTGGGATTTGGTTTAGTAACAGATGATATAGAGAAAAAACTAAAATTACCAATAATATGGCAGTGTGAAGCGTAGCAATGTTTGCGGGGCGGACCTGGAGGGGCAGGTTGTCCCTCACCCCCCCCACACACATCTAAACAAACATTGATTTCCGACAAAAACAAGAGCCAGATTAATTCAAAACACATCAAAACTATTCAAGAGGACTAAGTTTCGGCCTCAAAATTGGTGGTTGTCCAATAACAAAAAAATTACGAAGATATTTAGGTAACACTGTAAGGTAACCATTTCTACCTTGTTGTTATTGTTGTAATTGTTGAAGGGCACCATTGTCGGGATCGACGATATTTTATCGATCGACAACTGGTTTACACTTATGAATCTATCACAGTCGCGAGGGTTGATTAGTCTTCTTCAGGAAGGTACAGGTGAAGGCTGGTTCACACTCTGAAATCACGGCAGCGTCAGCCGTGCCTTGTATTGACACTAGTCGTGACGGTTCCGTCATTTTTGGCAGTTCCTGCTCACCCTCTAAGCAGACATGGTGCCTCAGAGGCTATGGTTGAAGAAATTTACATTAATAGCACTTCTGTTGGATGAAGAAGAGGAGTTGAACTCTAAAAGACACTGTTTTGGGTACATAAAGCCTTGAGAGAACGACAATTATCAGCACGACACAGTCTCATTACGTTAAAATATTCTTCCACAGAAACCGTTACGTGACAGGACGGTGATGTATTGGAGCGGTGACGGGCACCATTTAGTGTAACACGTCTATTTGTTTGAATGTAAGAAATTCTAACGGATGTGTTGAGACGGTGCCGTGTCACCATGATGATATGGTGTGATTCGGCCTTGAGGCGGACGGTGTGGCGCCGTGATGGGTCTTGGTCTTGGTGTACCGTGTGGAAGACTTTTGTCCCGTCTACAGGTACTGTTGCAGCCTTTTTACTAGCACTCTTTCATACAGTTTCCTTATCCGTAGAGGTACAGGGGTAAGGATTGACGGGTCGAGGTGGTACAAAGGCCTATGCTGTCTCCTATCCCACCTTGCTTACCACTGTAGCGGCGCTAACACACACACGCACATACACGCCTGCCTTGGCTTAGGCCACCCGCCTGTCTGGGATCAGGATTAGAGGGTGACCTGACACTGACCTGACTTGTCCTCGCCGACAACTGCAGCACCAACCAGGTAATTCAGTCAGCCACAGGACACACAGACACACACGCCGCGCATCTCTTGTGCCCACGTTGTACAATGACTCGCTGTCAAATAAACTACAGAGCCACGACGCCCTTTCTCCATCCTTGTGTGTATAGACAGACTCCCCAAGATACTACACCTCCCTCTCACCGCTCACACTCCTTCATATACAACTTTAACATGTTCTTTGTTTCACTATTCCATATCAACAATACTCAGTCCCAGCGAAAATTATATCACCTTTTTCTGCCTCCCTTCTATCATCTCCTTCCAACTGTTGTGTCAACTTGTGTGGCCCGAGTTGAATGTGGGTTAAGGCGACATCTAATATGTGGGATGTTTGTCTTTTCCATGGGTGCGGGAAGAGTCTGAATGACCCATGGTTGGTGCACGGAGGGCATCGCCGAGTGAGGTATCCCAGGTGAAGCAGCAGACCTGAGATATCAGACGTTTTACAATGGAGAGCAGCAGCGGGGGGTGGATGATGTTTACATCTGATACAGCCATCTTGGCAGCAACAATCGCTATCTTGTAGCCCCAGCTCTTGTTTTCTCTTAATTAAACTCGAACCTTTTCTTAGTATTATACATTACTGTTGATAACAAACTTACAAATTTGTGCTCAGTGGACTACTGCTCAACACAAATCACTCCAGATTCCCTTAGTAATACACCACCGGCTGTTCTGCATTCTCTGCCCGACTTCTCATGCGCTAATATGGCCGCATTAGACGCAGGGTGAACTTTGCATTCCTTTTTAAGGGAAAAAACTGCGTCTTATGCGCCGGCAAATACGGTATATATATATATATATATATATATATATATATATATATATATATATATATATATATATATATATATATATATATATGATATATATATATATATATATATATATATATATTATATATAATATATATATATATTCTTTACTAGGTCATTAGAAATAATAGATACGTACAAAAACTTAGCTAGAAAAATAATATACAGTATACTCGCGGTGATACGAGCAGATATGATCCACGGAACCTACTCCTATATTGAATTCTTCTTCTTTTTTCTTTTCTTTTTTAGCTGGTGTAGATATACCAGCTTTCGTTTTTTTATAAAGGTGTCATATCTGGTTACTTTATAGAGGATATTTCCACGCTACCAAAGTGTCACTGACCCTTGTTTACATATACATAAAAACATAAGAACGTAAGAAAACAAAGGAAGCTACAAGAGGCTGTGAGACCTACACGAGGTAGTTCCTGTTACTTAACACTACCTACATCCACTTTTCATTCCCATCCATTAAATGATCTAGCCTTCTTTTAAAGCTCCCTAATGACTCCGCACTAACTACCTGACGACTGAGTCCATTCCAATCATGTACCACCCTATTTGTGAACCAGTTTCGCCCTATTTCTTTTCTAAATCTACACTTTACCAGTTTGAATCTTTCTTGTTCTACCCTGATTACTAGCCTTGATGTAAGAACTTTTCCTACATCTCCTTTATTGTATATCTTTAACCACTTAAAAACTTCTATCAGGTCGCCCCTTACTCTACGCGTCTCGAGTGAGTGTAAATTTAATAGCTTCAATCTCTACTTATAACTAAAGTTACGTGTCCCCTGTATAATTTTAGTCATCCTTCTCTGGACTGACTCTAACAAGGCTATATCCATCCTGTAATACAGAGACCAAAACTGAACCGCATAGTCAAGGTGAGGTCTGACTAGAGCCAAATAAAGCTTTAGAATAACCTCAGCACCTCTACTTTTAACACTCCTGGCAATGAATCCTAAAACCCTATTAGCTCGATTTCTAGCCTCAATGCATTGTTTCCTAGGATGGAGGTCTAGCTTACTCGCACACCCAAATCCTTCTCGCCTTCAAATCTTTTCAGTGATACATTGCGTATAGTGTACCTATTACCAGGATTTTCTCTACCAATATTAATTGCGCTACACTTGTCAATATTAAATTCCATCTACCACTATGCATCTACACAACTTTTTTTCTTTCTAATATCAATCAATCATTAGAGGCATACGCCGGGGGGCACCTCGCCCACCCTACGACGCCACTGCCGGGGGTCACCACGCGCAAGTCCCCATGAAGGCTCCCTTCCAATACCAAGCAACTCTCGTCAGGAAACATCAACTTGCCCCAGCCACGAGCCTTGTGGGCACCCCCTTGGCCTCCAAGGGGGGTGCCCATCACGCAGGATTGTCGCTTACAGATACAACCCGATGGGAAGGATCAGTTTCAGGGTAGCGTGCCACATGCCCATATAGCTGAAGTTGGGGCTGACGGACTTTGCAGGTAATAGGCCTTGATCCAGTCTTACGGTGCAATCGCTGATTTGACACGTAATCATCCCAGCGATACCCCATGATTCTGCGAAGACACTTATTACCAAAGGCATCGATTCGCCTCTTCAAGTCGCTATTTAGTGTCCATGTCTCACAACCATAGAGTAAGACAGGGATCACAACCGACTTGAAGATCCGGATCTTTGTCCTCCTGCACAGATACTGACAATGCCAAATACTCGTGCTGAGTGAGTCCATAACACCGTGGTGCCAATCCGCCGTAAGACTTCTTGACGTGACCCGCCATCATTATGAACTGCACTACCAAGGTATGTAAAACTTAACAAGATCTTAATGTCCTCGCCGCACACGTGATCAGACTGTACTGTTTCATCTAGTAAGCCTCCAAACACCTGGAACTTGGTCTTGAGCCAGGAGACCTCAAGTCCCAAAGGCTTTTCCTCCTCGTGCAGCGCTTCAAGAGCCATCAGCAGGACCTCCAGCAACTCTACATAGATTACTGCATCATCAGCAAAAACAAGATCTTGAACTTGGTGTTGTCGAGGGATGCACCACAAGCACTTTGATCTACAACTTTGCCCAATACCCAGTCCATACAAGTGTTGAAAAGTGATGGGGCAAGGACGCACCCTTGCCTCACTCTTGTATTCACAGGAAAGAAGCTGGATACACCTCCCCCCACACTTCACAGCACTCTCAGTCCCAAAGTACAGCCCAGTCATCAAACCAATAGTCTTTGCAGGAATCATGCGTAGTCTCAGAAGATCCCAGAGTGACACACGATGCACTGAGTCAAACGCCTTCTTGAGATCAATATAGGCTGCAAGCATCCCCTGTCAAAATTCACGGCGGCGTTCCACCAGGACACAAAACACGCTCGGTTCACAACTGAGAAGTCCCGGGTTTGGTCCCCGGGCGGAGCAGAGAAAGATGGGCAGTCTCCTTAATACCTGAGCCCTTGTCCACCCAGCAGTGAATGAGTACCGGGTGTTAGCTGGGGGTTTGTGACCTGCCTCCCGGGGTGATATGGCTTAGGCCAACACTAAGCACTAAGGAAGCAATTTATTTAAAAATGTAGCTATGGAGATGGGCTCATACAAGTGTAGCTCAGGCCCTGTTAAATACAACTAGATGAATACAATGCATGGCATTTGCTGGTAGGCTGTCTACTTCCTGACAGCAGGTATACAGGGAAGTCCCGTTATACGAGCATTCGGTATACGAGAATTCGATGGTACGAGATGTGTAAATTAGGGTCTATTTTCAATATACGAGATCAAAAATCCAATGCTACGACATTCAAACTGGGGTGAGTAAAATTACCAAGTTATTTACTAAAGTAAATTACAAGTTATTTACTAAAATTATGAAGTCATTTACTGACTATGATTTTACCTAAGGTTGTACTCATCAACCTGAAAATATGATAATTCTGGTGGCTCGGTACGACAATGTGGCCTACAAAAGTTCACATCACTGGACGATGTACAATGATTCAGATGCGCAGAGACGAGTTTGTGGGCAGTGGAAGAGGTCTGCGCACCCCTCCCTTTTCCCTTACCTACCCTACCCTCTCGAGTCTATTGTATCACGCGGCGTCCCCAACAGTACATCCAACGTCTATTTTGCTTGTATGTATTGTGCCTTGCACAATCCAGCACAGCCAGACCCAATTCAGGGCCAGCACCGAGGATCTTTCCTCTTCCCCAAGTGATCAAGGGGAGGAGGAAGAACTCTTAACCCAGTCATCCCTGCAAACGCAGTCACCGCTGTTTTCTCTCGAGCCTCGGAGAGAGAAAACAGGGACTCTCAGCTGGCTACGTGCCAGCTTCCTTTCTATCCACACAACATTACCACTTGTGAGTGTTATGCATTTTTTATGTTTAATTAATGTGCAGTTATGTTATTTTGTGTGCTATTTTCTCTTTCAGAATGCTTTTTCTACAGAATAGGTAGTACAGTGTGGGTAATATAGACGCTGTGTGTTTATTGTTTGCTATAGTTTATTTTAGCTTGAAAACATGTCTTTTTTTTTCTTTCTTTTTTTTAATTGATGGGGTCCTGGAACCAAACCTATATTTTACCATTAGTTATGTGTTTCGTTATACGAGATTTCGCTTTACGAGTATGCCAGGTGGAACCTAACTGCTCGTATCTTCGGGACTTCCCTGTACAATACAAATTATATTTACTGTTTTGCAGTTTTGACAAATTTTGATTAATTTTGTACCCATATGAAACTATCATTGCCATACATACAAATCTTTAGCTATTAGGTAATTTTTTTGTAGTTGGAATCATTCTGATACCACAGATCATCATCATCAATTAGCGGCATACGCCTGGGGGCGTGTCGCCTCGCCAACCCTACAATGCCACTCCCGGGGGTCACCACGTGCGAGTCCCCATGCAGGCTCCCTTCGCATACCAAGCGACTCGACAGGAGACATCAACTTGCCCCAGCCTCTAGCCTTCTGGGTGCCCCCTTAGCCTTCTCCACGCTGGATTTTCTCTTACAGATACAACTCGATGGGAAGGATCGGTTTCAGGGTAATGTGCCACATGCCCATATAGCCGGAGTTGGCGCTGACGAACTATGCAGGTAATAGGCCTCGATTCAGTCTCACGGTGCAATCGCTGATTTGACACGTAGTCATCCCATGATACCCCATGATTCTGCGAAGACATCCTGACCAAAGGCATCGATTCGCCTCTTCAAGTTACTATTTTAGAGTCCCTGTATCACATCCATAGAGTAAGACAGGGATCATAAACGACCTGAAGATCCGGATCTTTGTCCTTCTGCACTGGTACCGACAACGTGAAATACTAGTGTTGAGCGAGTTCATAATAGAGGGGGCTAGGCGCCTACAATTCGCCGTAAGACTTCTTGACATGACCCACCGTCTTTCTGGACATCGCTACCAAGTGTGTAAAACTTTCCAAGATATCAATGTCTTTGCCGCATGCATGGAGAGATTGTACTGTTTCATCTAGTAAGCCTCAAAACACTTGGACCTATGGCTTTCGGCCAGGAGAAATTAAGTCCCAAAGACTTTGCCTCCTCGTGCAGCGCCTCAAGAGCCATCACCAGAACCTCCAGCGACTCAACAAAGATTACTGCATCATCGGCAAAAACAAGATCAGTAATCTTGGTGTTGCAGAGGGATGCTCTACTATCACTTTGGTCCACAACTCTGCCCAATACCCAGTCCATGCAAGTGTTGAAAAGTGATAGGGCAAGGGCACACCTTTGCCTCACTCCTGTATTCACAGGGAAAAAGCTGGATACACCTTCCCCACACTTCACAGCACTCTCATTCCCAGAGTACAGGCCAGTCAGCAGACCAACAGTCCTTGCATAAATTCCGCGAAGCCACAGAAGATCCCAGATTGCCTCACGATGCACTGAGTCAACGCCTTTTTGTGATCAACATAGACTGCAAGCATCCCCTGTCGAAACTCAAGTTGGCGTTCCACCAGGACACGAAGCGCTAGGATACAGTAATTTGTTAACTTACCTGGCGTGAACTCAGACTGCTGAGGTCTCTGATGCTTCAACAGATGACTGCAGATCCGTGTCAGCAATAGATGGGCAAGCACCTTGCCTGGCACGCTGAGCAGGATAATACCGCGGTAGTTGTTGCAGTCCTGAGGGTCCCCTTTCCCTTTCCAGATGGGGACGACCAGCCCCCTTTTCCAGTCAGGAGGAATGGTGCCTGATTGCCACACAGCAGTCAAGACAGAATGCAACCTGTGGATCATGGCCTCACCCCCAGCTTTGAGCAGCTTTGCACTGATATTACAAACACTAGCTGCCTTTCCACCCATCAATTTGCTACAGCCTCTCCAACTTCATCAAGATAGGGTGCGGTTTTATCGATGGGAGGATCGGCATTCATTAACTACCCGTATTCCAATGGTGTGAAGCTCCTCAATTGGAGGATTCACCGTGAACAACCATAGATGATGACCTAATATTTTTTTTTCTGAACCCCCAAACACACATTATATTAACACTTCTTCCTTTTTACTTGTGCCTTTTTTATCACAACAACCCTTATTTTATTTTGTATTTTGTTTTTAGCTCTATTTTTTGTATACAATCCCCTCCCAAGTTTCACGCTATCCGAGTTTCGCGATCTTCGAGTTTCACGCTGAGTCCTAAATTCTTACCATCCCGACTTTTGTGCATTCTCTCCCCGAGTTTCGCGCTACTTCGTACACGTTTAAAAAAAAAAAAATCTAGACATTTGTGCCTATAGCGCCGTTAGGCCGTGACCTCCTGAGGTAGGATGGCAGGCCCTGGAGGTTCACTCGAGGGCTGTGATGGTTGGCCCTCGCCTGTGGTGACGCAGGCAGGATTATTATCGTGACGCCTTTGATTAGAGGCTCATGCCGCCCCCCTGTGTCTTCCGATGCACTCGCAATCGAAGGTAGACTTAATGGGCAGCATGTGGGTGTTCTTAGGCCACTCGACGGTGCAGAGAAAGATTTTAAGTGGATTTTACAGCCCTCATCAAGGATCGAACTTGAGTCACCGAGAATGCCACTCGGAGACGCTAAACACTGCTACCGCCTTCCCTAAGAGACGTTCGGGACTTATCTTCCTTCCGTTGGCAACAACGCTGTTGGTGACACGACACAGCCTTAGACCAGGTTGCCAGACCTGCCTCTCGAATACCTCGAATAGCCGTATTTTACGGCTTATAAGACGCTGCATTTTGGAAGATGCACCCTAATTTTGGAAAGAAATTTCTAAGAAAAAGAAAAAAATAATAAAAATTCTAGTAAAATCTACAGATTTTCTTCTTCTAGCAGAACAAAATCTGTAGGCTTCTTCTAGTGACCTCTACTGCTTAGTATCGCTTCGTATAGGTCCTCTCCTCTCCTCCTCTTCCTCCTCCTCCTCTCCTCTCCTCTCCTCTAGTGTTGGCTGAAGCCACCACCCCGGGAGGCGGGTCACAAACCCCATGCTAACACCCGGTACCCATTCACTGCTGGGTGGACAGGGGCTCGGGTTTTTTTAAGGAAACAGCCCATCTACAGTAAAAGCCTTATAACTCGGCACGATAGGGGCTCTGGCCCTTGTCGAGTTATTCAATGTGCCGAGTTATGCAATGTCCTCCTCTGATATGGGTAAAAAAAAAAAAAAAAAAAAAAAAAATACAGTACTGTAATAGCATAAAAACTACACTTATAAATGAACGGGTAGCAGCAGGCATGTAATCCAAGGAGAGGGGAGCCTTGTTGTAACTTGTAACATGTAGAAGATGTTAGGGGGACCAGTCGCATTTTAACACTGGTATCACTTTAATCACTTTATAATCACAACTCTGTACTGTATTGTACACAGTACTGTACCTGTACAACTTAATTTTACATCACTTGAGCACTTAGTTACAGCAACACTATGCCTTGTCCATTAACTCTACCTTCGACTGCGAGTGCATGGGAGGACACAGGGGGCGGCATGAGCCTCTAATCACAGGCGTCACTATAAGAATCCTGCCTGCGCCACCACGGACGAGGGCCAACCATCACAGCCCTCGAGTGAGCCTCCAGGGCCTACCATCCCACCCATGGAGCTCACTGCCTACACGCACTATAGGCATAGGTGGGAAGAAAAAAAAAAAAAATAATAATAATAAAATAAATAAAAAATAAAATAAAAATAAAACCCTTGTCTTTGCCATGCCGAGTTATATCAAATTCCGAGTTATACAGTGCCGAGTTATAAGGGTTTTACTGTATTTCCGCTCCGCCCGGGGATCGATAGCAGACGATAGATGTCGCTGATGGCAGCAATCTGCCGAGCCTCAGATGCGTAACGTCAACATCACACTGTTAGGACAGATTAGTTGATTTAAATGTCTTATGGTATTTGAAATACTTGTAACAGGTAAGTACTGAGGTACTGAGTACTGAGGAAGTACTACAATGTTCATTTTGGAAGACGCATGAGTACTTTTCAGGGTAAATTCTTTGGGGAAAAAGTGAGTCTTATAAGCCGTAAAATATGATACTATACATCACACTGGAATAAATAAGCATTTTTTCAGTGTTTTCAATACCCGAGTTTCGCGATCCTCGAGTTTAGCGCTGTGCCTTCGGAGGAAAGAAAGCACGAAACTCAGGAGGGCACTGTAGTAATTAATAGTGAGGTTGTTTGTGTACATCCATATATATTGATTAAGTTAGAATAGGAAGGTTCTTAACATAAAGGTTGGAATAATAGATGGTGGAAAAGAGAACAAATTAGATTGTTGGAAATTATAATGTTAATGTGTATCTTTATGTTCTAAATAACCACCATTTTCGATTTAGCACCCAGATCTGACTGACATTGAAGTGCCTCTGAAGGAGCGGAAGTTCAAAGGTTACTTCTTGATCGCTCGTCATTACCGCTGGGCTCTCAACCAAATGTTCCAGAAGTTTGAATATGATGCTGTCATTATTGTGGAAGGTGAGTGGAGGTGGTATGTTCAGATATTGGGGTTGAGAGTTTGATAGAGATCATAATGCCATTAGAAAGATGTGAAAATTTAGATGAATTTCTTATCAATGGGTGTGTGGAGGGGTTTGAGGATTATTGACCCATGGTGGTGGTACAGAGGGCGTCGCTTAGCAAGGTATCCCATGTGGAGCGGCAGACCCTAGAGATCAGACGTTTTGCCGTGAAGAATGGCAGTAGGAGGGGAGTGATGTGTACGTACCTCTGAGAGGGCCACCTTGACAGCAGAATCCACAATCTTGTTGCCCCGTATGTCGGAGTAGGAAGGTACCCACTGAAGGAAGATTCCCAGCCTACTGATATGAGGTAGAGGAGGAGCCATTGAAGGATGTGTACAAGGGCCGTGGAGGATGTTGGCTGGCGGGAGAGGAGATGGAGGGATTAGAGAATGTGTAGATGATGACAGCCCTGGTGTGAATGTATGTGATGTTAAGGTAAGCCAGGGCTTGACATATGGCATCAATTTCTGGGGGCAGCCTCCACATCTTACAGCTGTTTAATTACAAGTTTGTGCCAACCTCAGATGCTGCTACCAGCGCCATCAAAACAGTAGCGCCAACCCGGGATTTCTAAAATTTTGCTCACAGAAATTCTGTCCTGATTAGTGATAGAATTGGATGCCAGACTGCCGGATTAGTAATGAGCTACATGTAACTACTTTTAAATATCATTTAACTTCAATATTTTTGTACAGTTGTACCTAGTGTATTCGGACCTCGATATTATTCGGACCTCCTCCTCCTTTTTTATTTTTTTAGGGTAGGGTAGGTAGGGTGTTATGATGTGAGTCAGTGAGGTTAGAGGCCCTAGGGAGTCAGGCAGGGCTTTCATGATCCATCACTGAGCATATAGTTTGTATACTGCAATTGTGGTTTCTTTGTTGTATCCAAATGTTGTATTGGCGAGTGATCTGAGGCCATTGAACCTTGGGCCCAGATCCAGCAACAGAGGTGGTATCTCCAGCTACCACCCGCTCTCGCACCACCTAGATACTACCTACCCTTACTACTGTATCCAGCAAGCCACCCTCGGTAGCCTCGTGTTGCCTCCGTGGTGTAGTGGCTAGCATGCCTGGCTACGAATCTGTGAGCCTTGGTTCGAATCCGGGCCAGGGCAGGCCGGCGACCAGCCAACTCAGCTGTTCTTCCTTTCTTTCGGGGTTGATAAATGGGTACCTGGGGAGGGTAACTGGTAACCCGGGTGTCATACTAGCCCTGTGTCCCGGGGTAACGGCTCCTCACCCACCACAGGCTCTAAGGGCTAATGCCACGGAGATGAGCACCGAATGCCACGCGCAGCTTAGCGTATGCTCCCATCTTTACCTTACTGGGTAGGTAGTAAATGGGTAGGAAGGCCCTGACAAGCTTGAGCGAGTAATGAGGTCATCAAACTTGTCATCAGTCACCAGCCAATGACAAACTTTTTCTAAAACTTCTCGACCAATCACAAGCCAACAAAACTTATTTGTGGGCAAGAAGGGCATGCCAGGGATGAGACCGCCTTCTCCTATCGCTGCTCCGTCACCTCAACATAATTTTTCTTGTTTTATTTTGGAATGCTTGGGTTTTAATGAGTTTTAACGTATTAGATAGTAAGTTATATAAGGAAGGAGCCTGTGTTGCTGGAGAAAAGAGAAGGTCGATACACAAAAGGACATACAAAACAATTAGGAAAAGGGAGCCTGAACAACATAAAGAAGTACAGCTTCCCTCATAGAAATGTAGAAGTTTGGAATGGACTAAATGAGGTGATATCGGCACATAATGTGCACCAATTGAAAGAAAGACTGGATAAATGTAGAAACAGAGACGGGACCACACGAGTGTAGCTCAGGCCCTGTAAAACACAACTAGGTAAATACAACTATGTAAATTAGGTAAATACATAACCTATGGGAAAAATTGATATTGGTCGATTGGTCCTCCCGTCCGTACCCGTACATATATACACTCGACCCTCGATTTTCCGGACCTCCAATTGCCGGATTTTAGATTTCCCGGTGATTGTCTGCATCCGGACATATTTGGCATGGGCCGGACAAATGTCCGGAATAGTCCGGGACATTAAGGAAAGAATGGCATTCAAATTTCCCGCGCAGCGAGGTTCCCGGCCATTAGTATGAAGATGCTGCCACTAGGGGTCAGGGTGGGCGGACACAGCTGCTCGGGGTGAGTATTATCGCCACAATGCCTCCCTTTCCCTCTGCCGCTCTCCGCGGCCAAACGCCTCATCTCCCAGGTCTCCCGGGCTCGGCGATGCCCTCCGCATCACCTCCATGGGCCAATACCGCAGTGACTCTTCCCCCCAGCCGTGGATACGAAAAAAGTCCCGCATCCTCGATGTCACCCTCACCCGCCTCCGCCTGGGCCACACGACGCTCACGGCTCACCTGCACCATCTCCGTCTGTCCCCTGACCCCCACTGCCCCTGGTGCAGGAATGTTCCTGAGACCATTGAACATTTTCTGCTGCAGTGTATGCGCTTCCACTCCCACAGT
This sequence comes from Chionoecetes opilio, assembly GCA_016584305.1. Classification (NCBI taxonomy): domain Eukaryota; kingdom Metazoa; phylum Arthropoda; class Malacostraca; order Decapoda; family Majidae; genus Chionoecetes; species Chionoecetes opilio. The sequence goes on from JACEEZ010013848.1 coordinate 366,115, forward strand.
GTAGTGCTAAACTCAACTCCTCGCCCTGAACATCACCACCTTTGACCTGCCCACCCTGCTGGCGGCGGCGGGCGTCTGCCCCTCATGGCAACACGTTGTCCTCCGCCTCACCTGTGCTTTCCTGAAGAAGGCAGGTCAACTACCGCGCCTGTGATAGCATCATAGGACATCACCAGGGCTCATATAATAGTGTTCCCCAAAGGATCCTTGCAGCCCTAAAACAACAACAACAACAACAACAATGCCTCAGTGTCGCCCAAGGACCCAAAATGTACTAGATAACCAGTACACCTTACTGTTTACCAGATAAAGTCTGAATGGCTACACCTCCTGAATCCTGAACTTCGCTGTTCCCGGACTCTTGGGGTTCCTGGACCAGGCTAACCCCCTAATAGTCCGGAAAATGGAGGGTCGAGTGTACTCATTCTCACCCATGCATACCAAAACATATATAAATGATTAGTTATGCATAGAAATGATGAAATAGGCATATTGTTGCTTACCTTAAATCTAATAGGGATCATGTACAGGGGGCGAGGGGTTCCGAGGCATCTTGGAGGTCACTTATCGTCACATCGGTCGGGGCTCGCCCGCTCACAGCTGATAACTTGTTAACAAAACCACAAAGACAAAAGTTTACCAGTCGAATGAAAGCCATCAATAAATTACTATAACTGACGATATTGTGAATGGATCACAACATACACACAACCCTCGTTTTCCCGGACTATTAGGGGGGAGCACTGGTCCGGGAACTGCAAACGTCCGGGAATCGCAATAGTCCGAGGCCATTACCCACCCCCGGACGTTTATCCTATTCTAGTATTTACTGTCTGGCAACCGCCAATATCAACTATCTCACCGCGGACTTTTACGTCACTTTGTTGTTGTTGTTTGTTGTTGTTTTTAGGGCTGCAGAGGATCCCTTGGGGAACACTATGAGCCCTGGTGATGTCCTATGATGCTATCACAGGCACTGTAGTTGAACCTGTTTTCCTCAGGAAGGCACAGGTGAGGCGGATGACAGCGTGTTGCTGGGAGGGGTGGACGCCAGCCGCCGCCAGCAGGGTGGGCAGGTCACAGGTGGCGACGTTCAGGGCAAGGAGTTGAGAGTGTAGCACTACACGGTGGGAGTTGAAGCGGGGACACTGCAGCAGAAAGTGTTCAATAGTCTCAGAGATGTTCCTGCACCAGGGGCAGTGGGGGTCAGGGGACTGACGGAGGTGGTGCAGGTGAACCGTAGGTGTCGTGTGCCCAAATGTAAACAATACGACTGCTGAGCATGCTGCCACCTGGCGGGAGGCACGGACACTGACCAGGGGTGACAGGAGAGGCTCGGACCGCCGGACAACTTTGTCGATTTACGGACTGGACCAGGCATTTGTCCGGGACTCTGACATATCCCCGGACCTCGGATTTTGACCGGCAAATCCGATATCCGGGAAATGGAGGTCTGGGAAAACGAGGGTTGTGTGTATATCCTTCATATGAATGTTTATTTTTGGTAATAATGGACGAGAACTGCGCGGTCGCTACCGTCATTCCCCACCTCATGCCATCCTCTCCCCACTTCCGTGGGGACACGTTGCCGCCGTGCCCCACCTCACTCACCCTTGCCACGGCTTGCACCAGCTGGGCAAGCTGGCTTACGAAAAGTGCCTCGAGTTAACAAAACGCAAGCTGCAGCAAGCCGGCTTATGGCGGCTTGCTCACCAAAATTCGCTGCCTTATGTGTGGGTTCGTCACTGAGGCAAAAAAAGCTTGGCTTGGCGAAAAAAGCCAAGCGACTCGGACAACAGTGACATCACAATGCGCATCTATGTCACGTCACCTGACGTTATGTACAATATTTTGGCGCTCTACAGTACAGGGAGGTCCCGTTATACGACCATTCGGTATACGAGAATCTGATGATACGAGATGTGTAAATTAGGGTCTATTTTCAATATACGAGATCGAAAATCCAATGCTACGACATTCAAATTGGGGTCAATAAAATTACCAAGTTATTTACAGGGAGGTCCCGAAGATACGAGCAGTTAGGTTCCACCTGGCATACTCGTAAAGCGAAATCTCGTATAACGAAACACATAACTAATGGTAAAATATAGGTTTGGTTCCAGGACCCCATCAATTATAAAAAAAAAAAAAAAAAAAAAAAAAATTCAAGCTAAAATAAACTATAGCAAACACAACAAACACACAGCGTCTATATTACCCACACTGTACTACCTATTCTGTAGAAAAAGCATTCTGAAAGAGAAAATAGCACACAAAATAGCATAACTGCACATTAATTAAACATAAAATACCAAGCAAAAAAGACGTTGTAATGTAGGGGACGCCCCGTGATACAAGAGAAGGTAGTATAGCGGTCCCAAGGTTGGGGCCGCACACCTGCTAATTAACCCTAAAGGTCAGGCTGCGCCATATGCTTAATTACCCTTCAGGTCACGCCTTGCTAGGGGTGACCTGACTGCGGTCCCAAGGTTGGGGCCGCACACCTGCTAATTACTCCTAAACGTCAGGCCGCGCCATATGCTTAATTACCCTTCAGGTCACGACTTGCTAGGGGTGACCTGACTGCGGTCCCAAGGTTGGGGCCGCACACCTGCTAATTACCCCTAAAGGTCAGGCCGCGCCATATGCTTAATTACAACTTCAGGTCACGCCTTGCTAGGGGTGACCTGACTGCGGTCCCAAGGTTGGGGCCGCACACCTGCTAATTACCCCTAAACGTCAGGCCGCGCCATATGCTTAATTACCCTTCAGGTCAGGACTTCCTAGGGGTGACCTCACTGGGGTCAACCAAATCCCCCTTTGTCGAGCCCGGGAGTGGTAGGGCGCGCATTTTGAACATGATAATTTTACTCACCCCAGTTTGAATGTCGTATCATTGGATTTTCGATCTCGTATATTGAAAATAGACCCTAATTTACACATCTCGTATCATCGGATTCTCGTATACCGAATGCTCGTATAACGGGACCTCCCTGTACTTAAGTAAATTACAAGTTATTTACTAAAGTAAATTACAAGTTATTTACTAAAGTAAGTTACAAGCTATTTACTAAAATTATAAAGTCATTTACTGACTACAGGGAGGTCCCAAAGATACGAGCAGTTAGGTTCCACCTGGCATACTCGTAAAGCGAAATCTCATATAACGAAGCACATAACTAATGGTAAAATATAGGTTTGGTTCCATGACCCTATCAATAAAAAAAAATAAAAAAATAAAAACATGTTTTTCAAGCTAAAATAAACTATAGCAAACACAACAAACACACAGTGTCTATATTACCCACACTGTACTACCTATTCTGTAGAAAAAGCATTCTGAAAGAGAAAATAGCACACAAAATAACATAACTGCACATTAATTAAACATAAAACATGCATAACAAGCAAAAAAGACGTTGTAATGTAGGGGACGCCGTGTGAGACAAGAGAAGGTAGTGTAGCGGTCCCAAGGCTAGGGCTGCACACCTGCTAATTACCCCTAAAGGTCAGGCCCCGCCATATGCTTAATTACCCTTCAGGTAATGCCTTGCTAGGGATGACCTGCCGCGCCATATGCTTAATTACCCTTCAGGTCACGGCTTCCTAGGGGTGACCTCTCTGGGGTCAACCAAATCCCCCTTTGTCCAGCCTGGGAGTGGTAGGGTGCGCATTTTGAGCTTGATAATTTTACTCATCCCAGTTTGAATGTCTTAGCATTGGATTTTCGATCTCGTATATTGAAAATAGACCCTAATTTACACATCTCGTATCATCGGATTCTCGTATACTGAATGCTCGTATAACGGGACCTCCCTGTATATGATTTTACCTAAGGTTGTACGATAATATTATCAATCTGAAAATATGATAATTCTAGTGGCTCGGTATGACAATGTGGCCTACAAATATTCACATCCTGGACGATGTACAATGATTCAGATGCGCAGAGACGAGCTTGTGGGAAGTGGAAGAGGTCTGCAGCACCCCTCCCTTGTCCCTTACCTACCCTACCCTCTCGAGTCTTCAATCCTACCTCCCCCCCTTTTTTTGCACCCCCTTCCGCCTTCTCCCCCCTTTCTCATTCACCTCCACCCACCCTCGACTCCCTTCCCCCTACTCCCATGACCACGTGGTGATGCCACCCACCCCCTACTCCCATGACCACGTGGTGATGCCACCCACCCCCTACTCCCTACCCCCTAATCCCATAACCACGTGGTGATGGGGGAAGGGGGTAGGGAGTAGGTGGTGGGTGGTGGATCCACCCCCGTTTTAACCACTCACACACCCAACAACGCCTCCCCCCCCCCACCCCCACCCCCCGTTTCCCCACCAACACCATCACCCCCTTCTTTATTACAACCCCCCTCCCCCGTTTCCCCCCTTCTCCATTACCAACACAACCCTGTTTCTCCCACCTTCATCTCTAGTCCCGGCCCCTTCCTTCTCCATCACCATGGCAACACCCACCCACGTGTGAGGCATGTTGCATGAGGCATGGCTCTTGATGCTGTCGTGATGCGTTCATGGCACTGTCGTGGTTATCGTAACTATCGTGACGACAAAATGACCGTTGATTTTCCATTCGTGACATTGTCTTACAGCTGTCATGACTCCATCGTGACCATCTTACGACCGTCATGACACATACGTACAGGCAGCGTGACATTGTTGTCAGGCTATCGTGGTCTGCGTTTACCGTGGACAAATTTCACGATAGCGTCAATAATCAAATTGGTGGCGCTATCGTGGCTCGATTATGGAATGTGTGAAGGGAGCTCAAGTGATCAAGGGGAGGAGGAAGAACTCTAACCCAGTCATCCCTGCAAACACAGTCACCCCTGTTTTCTCTCGAGCCTCGGAGAGAGAAAACAGGGACTCAAAGCTGGCTACTTGCCAGCTTCCAGTCTCCCCACACAACATTACCACTTGTGAGTGTTATGCATGTTTTATGTTTAATTAATGTGCAGTTATGTTATTTTGTGTGCTATTTTCTCTTTCAGAATGCTTTTTCTACAGAATAGGTAGTACAGTGTGGGTAATATAGACGCTGTGTGTTTGTTGTGTTGCTAGTTTATTTTAGCTTGAAAAACAACGTCCTTTTTTTTTTTTTTTTTTTTTGTTTTTTATTTTTATTTTTTTTTTTTTTATAAATTGATGGGGTCCTGGAACCAAACCTATATTTTACCATTAGTTATGTGTTTCGTTATACGAGATTTCGCTTTACGAGTATGCCAGGTGGAACCTGACTGCTCGTATCTTCGGGACCTCCCTGTATATGAGAACTCCTCGGATTTGCCCTACTTTGATGGCGGAATCGTTCTATATGATCACATTCGTTCCTAAGGAAAATTTTGGAATAATATTTTAAGTCGTTCGTTCTATAAGGGAAATGTTCTATGCGAACAAGTTCTATGCTGGACCTGTGAGTGTATTACACAAAGTCTTCAATGCAGTAAAAGTGTGAACCATCTTCGAGGCTGCTGCTAAAATGAACACTGGGGCGCCAGGGGAGATATTATGATTTCAGCGGGAGTGTGTGTGGGGACAAGATGCGCACCATAAATGTCCCTCATATGACCGCATCATGCGCTGTGATGCCTGGCCGCCCCTCGCCTCGCCGCCCTGGGTGAAAAGTTGCATCGTGTGACGGGGCCTGAAAGCATTGTTTACATCGGGGCGGTGCTGGCACAGTGGCAGAAAGGGAAAGTAAACAGCCATGTGGCGAGGGTATTTCATATCCTGCTCCAGTCAAATTTTCGTAATTATTTATGGATTTTCTTGGATTTTTTTTTTTCTTTTCATTGGGGGGGGGGGGGTGCGCTGGCCAGATTAAGCTTTCCAATGAATCATCAAACATTTTGTCATATTCTTCTCAGGGACACTTGTATTTTTCCATTTTTCACCATTGGAAATTCCATTTTTCTCTTAAAAACCTATTTCGGATGAGAAATGTTAACAAAAATCAACCGAAAATGTCACAAAAATGTAATCAATTTGGTCAGAAGATCGGATTTTTTTTAAATCGACTTAGCACAAAAACCTGACCTGATCGAGAGAAACGGATGTAATTTTCGGATTCAGCGGTGCAAAATTGTCCTAAATCAGTTGAAAAAACTTAGACGACTTACAATTTTTTTTTTTTGTAACCCAGTGTGATGATCCGTTTCTTTGCAGTTAGCAGTAGAGCTGAAACAATCTCACCAATACTGTAACATATTTTGTCTCTGATCAATGACAACCTGCTAGTTAATGGGAATATGATTGTCGTGTCAGTTCTGTTCTTTGTGCATTTGTCATAGCTCACTCATATTCTATCCTGCAGATGACTTGGATATTGCCCCGGACTTTTATGAATACTTCTCTGCAACTTATCCTATTCTACGGGCTGATTCAACACTATGGTGTGTTTCAGCATGGAACGACAATGGTAAGGCTACAATTGAAAGTGACACAATTTTTAAGCATTTCAACTTTGAATATGATGGCTATTATTTAGTCATATTCTAGTTAGAATGATTCATTATCATGGAGTTGTATATGTAGTTAAAAGAAAAAAATTCTTTGTTAATTGATAGGTTTTTGCTGATGAAATGGTTCCAAGGTTACGTAGGAAAAATAATATTGAAAATTTGGCAGGTAGGTTGCTATACAGACATGCCCTCGGTTTTTTAATATAATTTGTTCCCAAAAGTTGTTCTAAAACCGAATTGTTCTAAAACCGAAACACATTTTTCCATAAGAAACAATATAAAATGGATTAATCCGTTCCTGACCCCCAAAATATAGACCTTTTTTTACCTTTTTAGCTGTATTTCATGCATAAAAATGCCTATAAATGCAATGTAATATTATATTATAACATTTTTTATTAAAACATTTTTTTCATTATAACTATTTTTATTCTTTTACTGTCTTCTTTATAGGGACTGGCAACTAAGCGGGCTTTGTGTTACCTCTTTTTGGTGTGCCCTTGGCCAGTCCTTTGTGATGTAAAAAAAAAAAAAAAAAAAAAAAAAAATAAACAACTTGTTCGGCAACCGAGTTATCATACGACAACCAGTGCAATTATGAGTTTGAAATTCTGTTCGTGAACCGATTTGTTCGAAAAGGGAGACGTTCGAAACCCGAGGTTTGACTGTACAGTAAACCCTCTATTATTTGATCTAATTGGAGGGAGGCCTCCCCCAGGCCTCCCCCAATTAGATCGAATTATAGAGGGTTTACTGTACTTTAATTTATATAGAAACCAGACCCCAAATAAAGAAGATGATCCAAATCACCCCGGTTCACTTTATGGTCCGAATCACCCCGGTGGACCCTATTTATATATTTCAGCTACGCAGTAGGGGTCCTTTAAACATATAGGCCTATTCAAGAATGCAGGAGCACTTGTGTAAATCTATGCTTTCTCGTGAATTTTCCTAGCCACTCTTACTTAAATTTTTGGAAACCTGCCAAAGGCTTTCTTTTCTGAAATGTTCACCTGATAGTGAACAGATGTTTAAAGGAAGCGATGATGAGAAAATCAAAGATATTGTGATAACTAGGGAAATGGTAGAAGAGGGTATAGATAGAATGAAGTATTTTAAGTCACCAGGACCACATGAAGTTCATCCCAGAGTATTAAAAAAATGCAAAGAGATTGTTTGTGAGTCGTTAGTGCACATTTTTAGGAAATTGGTTGATATAGGCGAAGTGCCGTTAATATGGAGGAAAGGAAATGTAGTCCCCATATTTAAGAAGGGTGATAGAGGACCAATGTTAAATTATCGACCCATTAGTCCAGTGATTCCCAACCGGGGTTCCGCCGACCATCACCAGGGGTTCCGCGAGAAACCGTAAAATAATTATGCGCTATTACAAAATGACAGTGATTTAATTCATAATTCATAATTCCTACTCAACAACACGTCACAAACACTTTCCAGACACCAACATACTCGTACGTGTCAGTCAGTACAATGTATATAGTAATGAGAGCAAATAATATGCATAAAATTGAGAAATAAATAGTGTTATTGCCGGTGCGGGATATGCCCTTCATTCTTACTCCGCAAGTTTGGCGACACGGGTTGGGTAGGAGGGTGACGCAACCCCGTACGAGTATCATACGTGTCACGAGCCCCAGCCCAGCCGTTCACACATCTTCCTTCAGTCAGTTTTGAGCAGCGCAACCGAGTGAAACGTTGTGTTAATTAATCTCACCAGTTAATATTAGTTTGATACGGACTTTGAAGACTCAAGCATGTTCAAATATTTGAAAAGAAAGCATGTTAGTGGAGAGGAGGACAGTGACGAAGAATCACAAATACCACAGCCAGGTACGAGTAAAAGAAAAGTGAGTGATGTCAAAATAAATTGCCTTTACAATGACAGTTATCTGGTCATTGGCTTTACATGGACTGGAGAAGAAAACTGTCCACTTCCTTTGTGCATTGTTTGTGGGAAAAAGCTCGCTAACACAGCTATGGCCCCAGCCAAGTTAAAGCGACACTTAACTACTAATCACAGCCACTTATCAAATAAAACCGTGGATTATTTTCGAAGGCTCTTGGATTCACAGCAGAAACAAAGAAAAGTGTTTGAAAAAAAGGAAACCCATCAGTGATAAGGCCCAAGAAGCAAGCATTTATAGTGGCTGGCTAGTTGCCAAGAAAATGAAAAGTCACACTATTGCAGAAAGCCTAATAATGCCTGCTTTGCAAAATAATTGTGAGAACAATGCTAGGTGAAGAAGCTGAAAGTGAATTAAACAAGGTTCCTGCTTCTGATAATACAATTAGTAGGCGTGTGGATGACCTGTCCAACAATGTATCGGGTATTTTGTCTGAAATACTGCAAAATAACAACTTTGCTCCCAAGAAAGATGAGACAACTGATAAAAACTGGTAAAGCTCAGCTGTTTGGCATTTGTACGTTTTGAAAATGAAGGTGAAATAAGGGAAAAATTTATTTTTGTTGTAAAGAACTGCCAGAAACTACCAAAGGCCACGACATTTTCAACATCTTGTCTTCTTACCTGGAATCTTGTGGTTTGTCAAGGTACCGAGCATTGGAATCTGCACTGATGGTGCTCTCTCAATAATTGGCTCAGTACAAGGCTTTTTTTGTATCACGCGTAAAAGAAAAAACCCTGAAGCCCAACAACTCACTGCTTTCTCCACCGAAAAATTTCTGGTTTCAAAAACTATTGGGGATGATTTAAAACAAGTCCTTGATATAACTGTGAAAAATGGTTAACTTTATAAAGCAGCGCCCTCTGAAGTCTCGCATATTTGCAAGGTTGTTGAAAACATGCAAAAAGATAACGTGACGCTTCTCCAGCACACAGAGGCTCGATGGCTTTTCAGAGGTAAAGTTTTGACAAGGGTATTCGAGCTGCGACAGGAACTGCTGCTTTTCTTCAAGAGAATAATAAATCCAGTTTCTGTGAATGTCTTGAATCTACCAAACTGGCAAATGAAACTAGCATATTTAGCAGATATTTATCAGCATTTAAATACTTGAACACCAGCATGCAGGGTGCGAAGGAAAACATTCTGACTTCCCAGACAAACTTTTTGCATTTAAGAATTAAACTAGCTGTTTGGATAAAGCACCTTTTAAGAGGAAACGTCAAAATGTTTTCCCCGCCTCTTCAAGTTCAAACTCAGACTGAATATGAAAATGTCATTCCATTTAAATTTCAAGTCATTTGGGATCACTGTCAGAAAAAACTTCATAAGTACTTCCCCTCCTTGTTATCAGATAGGGATGATTGTTGAGAAACCCCTTCACTGAGTTCTCACCAAGTACAGAAACACCTACTTAGTCTGCAAGAAGAGGAAGAACTGAGTGAAAATACAGTGCAAACGAACCTTGAAAAAGAAACTTAATGAAGTATCACTTGACAAGTTTTGGATTTCAGCAAAGCAAGAGTACCCTGTCATTCAGTAAAAGCATTGGATGTTTTACTCCAGTTTTCAACTTCTTACCTGTGAGAAACAAACTTTCTCATGTCTGACCGTCATTAAAAGCAAATCAAGAAAAACGTCTTCTGTCTGTCGAGGAAGAACTGCGTGTGTGTCTGTAAAAATTCGGCCAAGAATTTCACAGATACGCAAAGAGAAACAAGCCCAAGTGTCACAACTGAAGGTAAATCATAACATTATTGACTTATTAGTGTGAACTCTCATGACAGGTGATGTAATTGTAGATTTCATATGAATTTTATTGCTCAAGAACTTTTCTTAAAAAAATAAAATATATATATATATATATATATATTTTATATTATAAAATATATATATAAAATATATTGTGTATTATATATATATATTATACATATATAATATATATATATATATATATATTAGTATACTATTTAGGGGTTCCTTGGAATATGAAAAATTATTACAGGGGCCTCCAAAAGGTAAAGGTTAGGAATACTGCAAAATTTGTCTACGTAGGGTAGGTAAATATTGGAAATCTATTATTTTCAAAAAAAGTAGAGAGCAAATTTAGGAAAAACATAGTTAGGGCAATGATTTACAACATGGAATTTACGAAGGGTAGGTCATGTTCACCAATTTAAATTTATTTTTATAGGAAAGTTATGAGACAGCAGATAATGATAAGATTTGATTGTAAGCATTTCGATAAGGTACACACGAGAGCTCTTAACCCGTGGGCTGCGGCAAGCCTTCCGGAAGGCTGCTGAGCGACTGCGGAAAGCCTTCGGAAGCGGGAATTTTCAATTGCATACAAAAAACGCACCAACATTTCTTAAAAAGTCTACAAACTGTGTCACAAATAACCCGATTCAGCCCTCGATAACACACACCACCATTCGCCTAACACGCTGTACGCGGAGATATACCAACCTCCTTTTGGGGGGTTTTTCCAAGATTTGGGGTTTAGGTCCTGGCGTTGGGATATTTTTACTATCTTGGGACTTTTGGAGGGATTATTTTAAGTATTCTCCAGTAGTACTTTAGGTACGGTACAACAGTACCTATGCTTACCTTTAGATAAACTAGGAGAAAAACTTGAATAATCCCCTCAAAAATCCAAAGGGAAAAAAAATCCAAAATGGCACCCCTGAAACCCACTCAGCGTTCTCGCCACATTTGGTGCCATTCGCGCCAGATATTTCAAATCCGACCACAACCAACCACAACCCATACGTTTGGGGTTAAAAATAATTATGCAGGATGCGGATTTTTATACCTGGGCGTTGAGGATTTCATCCCAAATTTTGTAATAGTCACTGTTTACTCAATCCCGCACTGGGGGCACTAAAAAATATTTGCTCCCGATTCCCGGTTAAATAAGAAGGCTCATGAATAGATGGGAAGGTTCTTTGTTGGATCAGAGCTTGGCTAAGTGATAGGCACCAAAGGGTTACAATTAATGGTTCTAAATCTGAATGAGGACAGGTGACAACTGGGGTTCCACAAGGGTCTGTTTTGGGTCCATTACTATTTTTTATTTACATCAACGACCTGGATAGTGGGATTAGCAGTGATATCAGCAAGTTTGCTGATACTAAGGTAGGTAGGATTATTGGATCACAGTCTGATGTAAACATATTGCAGGGAGACTTAAATCGGGGAGGCGGTAGCAGTGTGGTTAGCGTCTCCGACTGGCGTTCTCGGTGACCCGAGTTCGATCCCCGACGAAAACCAAAACCTTTCTGTACTGTCGAGTGGCCTAAGAACCCCCACATGCCCTGCCCATTAACTCTACCTTTGATAGCGAGTGCATCGGAGGACACAGGGTGGCGGCATGAGCCTCTAATCACAGGCGTCACTATAAGAATCCTGCCTGCGCCACCACGGGCGAGGGTCAACCATCACAGCAGCCCTCAAGGGAACCTCCAGAGCTTACCATCCGAGCCCTTGGGTCACAACTGCCTACAGATGCTAAAGGCATAGATGTAAAAAAAATAATAATAATAATAATAATAAATGGGTAGTCAGATGGCAGATGGAATTAATACTGATATGTGCAGCGTTATGAATGTTAGTAGAAAATACCCTTGTAATAGATACACCATATGCAATGTATTACTGAAAATATCAGAAGGTGAGAAAGATCTGGGAGTGAGGGTGAGCTCAGACCTCCGACCTAGGAAACAATGTATTGAGGCTAGAAATAAAGCTAATAGGGTGTTAGGATTCATTACCAGAAGTGTTAAAAGTAGAATTGCTGAGGTTATTCTAAAGTATTTTTGGCTTTAGTCAGACCTCACCTAGACTATGCAGTTCAGTTTTGGTCTCCATATTACATGATGGATATAGCCTTGTTAGAATCAGTGCAGAGAAGGATGACCAATATGATTCATGGGATGCGTAACTTTAGTTTTGAGAAGAGATTGAAACTTAAATTTACACTCACTCGAGAGGCATAGAGTAAGGGGCGATCTGATACAAGTTTTTAACCCTTTCACGTACAAATGACGTCTTTGAGCGTCATCCGGTACGTGTAGGCCATACGTACAAATGACGTCTTTGAGCGTCATCCAAAAATAATATTTTAAAATATTTATTAAAAATCTTAAAAAGCGTGCGGTTGACGTGAGATTCACTTGACCGTTGGTGCGAATTACAGTACAGGGAGGTCCCGAAGATACGAGCAGTTAGGTTCCACCTGGCATACTCGTAAAGCGAAATCTCGTATAACGAAACACATAACTAATGGTAAAATATAGGTTTGGTTCCAGGACCCCATCAATTAAAAAAAAAAAAAAAAAAAAAAAGACATGTTTTTCAAGCTAAAATAAACTATAGCAAACACAACAAACACACAGCGTCTATATTACCTACACTGTACTACCTGTTCTGTAGAAAAACCATTCTGAAAGAGAAAATAGCAAACAAAATAACATAACTGCACATTAAATAAACATAAAACATAAATGATGTCATCAAGATCCTCATCAGTCACCAGCAAATGACACCAACTGTTTTTTAAAACTTCTCGAGAGAACCAATCACACACGTCACCTGAGACATATTCCGGGCAAGAATGGCATATGACCAGACTGACCCTCTACCGCCCTTATATATGTTCCCCGTCATCTCAAAACTAATTCTCGTTTTATTCAGACATGCTTGCCGTTTTTAAAGAGTTTTAATGTATCACGATAGTAAGACTATAAGTTAAACAAAATAGTAAGAATATCCCCCCCAGCTAAAAAGCCTGTGTCTTGCTAGTGTTATTGGTGTTAGAAAGGTGTGCTATGATGGTTGAAATAGTGAATCATTGTGTTATGCGGGCAGGTGGGGCCGCGGGCCAAGAATTTCTCCGTCAACTCACTGCATGCCCCAGCAGTCACACTCATCATAACATCTATTAAATCACCTCTTATTTAATGGTGACACATGGTGCCCTACATTGATTTAGATAATGACACGTTCGTATATAACATCTCACTATAATCACTAAGATGTATAATAACGAGTAGATAAGACATTTTAAGCCTGCACCAACGCCAAACCTACAGTGGCCGGAGTGTAGCCCTGGCGCCGCCCCTCCAGCGGCGCCGCCACTCAAAACTTTTTTTCTTGAAGGTAAAAACCCGCGGCGCCCGCTCATCCGCCCTCACCTTTCCCTCTGCCCCTTTCACTGAAGAAGACAGTCAGCTCCCACGGCCTGTGATAGCACCACCATAGGCATACATCAACACAGCGCGAATCATAGTCCGATTCCTCAATGGCGGTGGAGTTCTCGCTCCCCTACTAAATAATTACAAAGACCATCTTATAACTACCTATGGTGCTAATGGTATGTTGCATATTCACATTCCACGGGGCTTCATGACGGCCGCGTGCTCCCCCTAGCTGACCTGCTTGCCCTGTTTAGCCTGACAAAGAGCCATGCCCCGCTGCCAGACAGTGCGCATGAGTCCCTTGCCTTTGTATTTCATCTCTCCTTTACTCATATATATGAATGATATCCATCCAAATGCAATCATATGTCTACATTCACCTAGAGAAATGGATATGCTAATAGCATACAAAACAATAATAAGCGAGCCTGGAGAATTCCTACCTCTGCCTAATACCAAGGTCTCTTTCCTTTTTTGAGCAAGTACGTCTTGGCAAGTCCTGAACGTTATTTTCAGATTTTGATTATATATTCACGGGAAACAAATTTTTGTGGGTTGAGTTAGGCTCTGACATTGTTATTAAGTAATTTTTTTTTGGGTGACTTGCAATCCAAAACCGCGCATCCTCAGTTTTTCTCTAATCACCGTCAAGTTTTTAGAACTGCTTAAGGATTTTCGTTTTCTTAAAAAATATCGAAAAAGTACTGCTACATAACAGTAACAGATGCCCTCTATTTTAATAAAAAGTTTGCAAATGTTAACATACAATGAAAAATGAAAAGAAAATAGCATAGAATAGAATGTATATATTTAACATTATCATGTTTTGAGCAAAGGAATAAGGTATAATTGTGTGCCAGGAGAGTTCAGGTAAAAAAGTTAACGTTTGCCTAGCGTTGCTCTGGAGCTGTTGCACCTTGACAGGACTATCGCGTTTTGATGCATCCACACAATACGTCAGCCCATCATTGATGCAACATCCCATCTACCTGCGTAACGTTCTTCAATAACCTTCCAAATCTTGGTGAAATCGTCACCTTGATCAGTCGCTAGCTAGCACCAAGATTTTCCGCGAAAGTTAGGAAGATGGACTATGCAAAAAATGTACTTCGTAATACTCATCGTGTTGCAACCAAAGCGTCCTTTGCTAGCTCTCCAATAGGTTCTGACTGCAACACAATTTCCTGTGCCTTAATTATTGCATGATGTATTTTGCAAGAAAGTTCTTGACGACGTCTTTTGAACATCTTTGAATGAGCCAAAGCATTCTTATTCAAGCGTCTGACATAAGTACCGTGCTTTCAAATGCTCATACTTTGATTGTGAGCTGTCGAATTTGTGGTACCATTCACAACACACCGGCCTTGATTTTTTCAACTGACAGTCCAGGAAATGCCAAGATGATGTTACTTCACATACAGTCGCCATCAGTTGAGTATGCCTTTTACAAATTGTTGTCATGAGACCTTAGTTCCTATGTGCAGAGGTTGAGAATATTATATTTTAAGCTTTCTTCCTGAGTCAACAAGTGGCCTCATGTACAATGTTAGCGATCTCCAGGTTTAAGCACAGATCTCGCGGAGGCCAATTTGTTGCCTGAACCCAAATGCTTCTCTCTGAGCTCTGCTATCCCACATCAGAAGAAAGCCTAGCGGATACTTTTGCTATCCACGCCCGTTGTTCCCCCCAAGAAGGATAAGCGGACACCCATTTTAAGGTCAACACAGGATGACCAATTGTCGTTTCGTCATTATTAGCAATAACCCTCAGTATGCACTCTCACTTTACATTCTCCATATTCTTCACGAAAGACAGACGATCCGCGAGGATTATATCGCCAAATAGGGAGACTGCGCCAAACAAATTGCCACCATTGCTGTAGAAGGACACACTTCAAGCCCTTCCGCTCTTGAGCTATCACATAAACAATCGCCATTCATTTGCGATTGTAAGTGATTGCAAAGCCCCCTAATTCCTTCAGTAAACCGAGAATGTATGGCAAAACACAAAACCGCTCGGCACTTCGAAAGCTACTGCTAGAAAGTGTACTTTCTTGCGTTCGAAAGTATGATACCTTCACTCCTTGTTCAAGTATGTTTCTCGTTCAGTTTGATGGCTAGTATTTCTGAAGCTTTTTTGGAATAGAGCCCAAATCACGTGTAAACTCCATTCAACTCGTGCCTCTGCATCAAAGCCCCTTACGAACTGAATCCTGTGAATGTCAAAATTAAAAAAGAGGGAGCGAGGAATTTTGCTTCTATCTGCGAGGGTAAGCTTGTGTTTCTTCGAGAAAAAAATTGCACCGTGATTCACCTCCTCTAGAAAAAAACTGACTACAGATTAGTGGACATCAGCATGGCCAAATTTTAGTCTATAATAAGACCTCAAAACATGAAAACCCTCCAACCAATTTTTTGTTTTTTCAAAGCGGTTCCGGACACAGTGAATGTATCCCGTAACAACCGTTCAGGTAAAAATAATTCATAGTCAGTAGAGATGTTTATAATTTTAGTAAATAACTGTTTTAATTTACTTTAGTAAATAACTTGGTAAATTTTTACTACACCCAGTCCTTGAATGTGCGCTAACCATTCGCGATATTTCGACCCTAGGTATATTGCAAAATAGACCTCTAATGTTACACATCTCGCTATCATCGGGATTCTCGTATATCGAATGCTCCGCTATAACGGGACCTCCCTTATGTACACTACCCCTCCCGAGTTTTTTTTTCGCGCTTGACTTTATTCCGCGAGGCAAATCGCGCTCCACTCGCGACGATCGCGAAACTGCTGGCCACATAATTATAAAAACACTTCAAAATGCCTTATTCTAGTCAGGTTTTTTTTTTTTTTTTTTTTTTTTTTTTTTTTTTTTTTTTTTGGTTGTGTGTGTGTGTGTGTGTGTGTCTACAGCGCCGTTAGGCAGTGACCTCCAGGGTGTGGATGGTAGGCCCTGGAGGTTAACTTGAGGGCTGTGTACCTACCGTATTTTACAGCTTATAAGACTCACTTTTTCCCCCACCAAAATATCCTGAAAATGCCCTCAAGCCCCTGTCCAACCCAGTAGTTAATGGGTACTGGGTGTTAGCTTAGGGTTTGTGACCCGCCTCCCGGGTTGGTGGCTTCGGCCAACACTACGTAGAGAAGAGGAGGGAGGAGAGGAGCTTGAGTTGGGAGTCGCCCAGCGGATGCTGTTTTGGTCTGAGTGAGTGAGCTCTGACACATATCTTGTCAGCTGATGGTTGTGTGACAGTGTTATACGGCAATAACACTGTCACAATGCCTTCCTCCTCTCTCTCCTGTCTCCTCCAGTACCTCCAGAAACCACAGTACCACACACGTCATGGTTAATCACTTATAAAGGAGTATTTTGTGGTAAATAGTAAGAAACGGCGGGGGTGTAAGGTAAGGTGCTACTTATTTTGAGGTGTTACCTATCTTATGCGACACCGGCTGCTCCTGTAGAGAAAAACACAAACAAATGGAAAAAAACAAAGCAAAACTACAAGCTATACTAAGCCTATTATAATACTACAGGTTGAAGTTCCCAAACTCGGCATCCCAAGACTCGGCAACACCCAAAACTCTGCTATGGTTCCGGATTTTCCAAAACACGGCAGAACACCCAAAACCCGGCGCGTAGTTGCCGGGTCGGCCGCTAGGTGCCACCACACTAGGCCGCTTGGTTTCTCCCGCCGATTTGTTTGTTGTTATTGTTCAGTGGTGTTGTGACTGTAGATCTTGTGAGATAGATATGAGTATATGATATAGATATGATGTAGATAGAGTTGTGTACACTGTTATTTTGTGTACTTCTACAGGTCTGTTATTGGTATTATGGCTCCCAAACGTCCAGGAACACCTACTGGTGGAAGTGAAAAGAAAAGGAAGAACAATGTGTTAACTATTTCTGAGAAAATTGACCTTTTGAAGAAGTTGGATGGCTTTTTTCCCCCTTAATATATCTACGTTCTAAAAGTCGGAAAATTCCATTACTCGGCTCGGCGCTGGTCCCGGGGTTGCTGAGTTTGGGAACTTCAACCTGTATACTAAGCAGGAAGGAAGGAAGACGTGTCCCGTACGTCTCTTATGGGAGGCGGTAGCAGAGTGGTTAGCGTCAAGATATATGTCAAGCTCTAGCACGAGCTTGACAGACGACCTACAAAGTGATACTAAGCAGAAAGGGTCACAAGAAGAAGAAGAAGTCGCTGAGTGGCATTCTCGGTGATCTGAGTTCGATCCTTGATGAGGTAAATTCCACTTAAAATCTTTCTCTGCACTGTTGAGTGGCCTAAGAACACCCACACGCTGCCAATTAACTCTATCTTCGATTGCGAGTGCATCGGAGGACACAGGGGGCGGCATGAGCCTTTAATCACAGGCGTCACTATAGAAATTCTGTCTGCGCCACCACGGGCAAGAGCCAACCATCACAGCCCTCAAGTTAACCTCCAGGGCCTACCATCCCACTCCTGGAGGTCACTGCCTAACGGCGCTGTAGGCACACACACACACACACACACAGTGTGTGTGTGTGCGTGTCTATACACGCAGTGTATAGAGCATCAATGGGTCTGGAAAAAATTGATAGAAATGATCTGTTTGTGTGGGACGACAGAAGTACAAGAGGTCATGAGAAGAAATTGAAAAGGACAATATGCAAGAGGGATATAAAAAAATACAGCTTCCCGTATAGAAGCATAGAAGCCTGGAACAACCTTGATGCAAAAGTGATTAATGTAAGAAGTATTCAGGACTTCAAAGGCAAACTGGATAATAGTAGATTTGGAGAGGGGACAGTACGAACATAGCTCTTTTCCTGTATGTTACAACTAGGTAAATACACACACAAGAAAAGAAAAAAAGAAAAAAAGAAAAAACGCGAAACTCAGGGATATAATGCATGAAAGTCGGGATGATAAGAATTCAGGACTCAGCGCGAAACTCGAGGATCGCGAAACTCGCATAGCGTGAAACTCGGGAGGGTAGTGTATATTATATTAAAATATATTTTGTATAATATATTGTATAATATTATATTATACAATATATTTATTAAAAAAAAAAACTTTATGCTATCTTTCACTTCGTTGTATGGCTTTATTTTTGAGCGAATTACAATATATTATACTTCATTGGAAAGGAAATTTATTCAGCTATGTCATGGAATGTAGAAAAATCTTCTATGATAAGAAGTTGAATTTTGGCATATTATTTTTTGCCGCAAGGTGTAATTTTTTTTTTTTTCACTTCTAACTCGAGGTTTTGTAAGTTATTTTCATGCTAGCGTATTTTTTTTAACATTGTATGATATAGGAAATGATCTTAGCTTAAAAACGAAGCATAATGGAACTCGATACCTTTGATAGTTTAGTTTCTAGACGCGGTGGAAGTACAACTTTTTTCCCGCACATGACATTTCGGGTGACAATGGGTTTACGCGGGACAACAAAAAGTGAATGACAATGGTGACGTGAAAGGGTTAAGTGGATAAAGGGATACAATATAGGCGATGTAGGAAAAGTTCTTACGGCTAGTAAGCAGGGTAGAACAAGAAGTAACGGATTCGAGCTGGAAAAGCATAGATTTAAAAAAGAAATAGTGAAAAACCGGTTCACAAATAGCGTGGTAAATGATTGGAATGGACTCAGAAGACAAGTAGTTAGTGCGGAGTCATTAGGGAGCTTTAAAATGAGGCTAGATAAATTCATGGATGGGGATGAAAGGTGGATGTAGGGTAGTGAAAAGTAACAGGAACTCCCTCGTGTAGGTCTCACGGCCTCTTGTAGCTTCCTTATTTTCTTATGTTCTTCTGTGCTTTTCTCTTTTCACAAGGACCAATAGCTTCCAGTCCATTTCATAGAAAATTTACCTTCTCTTACCTTAATCTGATCTCACAAGACTTACTGTCACCTAGCCTTTTGTTCCATTTTTATTTTATTTTGTTTTGAAATGACTACAAACTCCATCTACCCTTTTTAGTTACCTTTTTATAACAGAAAGAAAATATTTGATAAGAATATGTATTCAAGTTCTCCATAATCATTGGCGTAGAGATGTGGCGACCCCACTGCCCACTACACTGTGGTCCACTCAGGCAGGGTGAACAACCACATAGGCACCCCTTTGACATGGGGCATAGAGTGCATGTCCCCATATTCTCAGTGTCATGAGAGACAACCTAAAGGGACGGGGTTGGAGAGTAGGGATCCTTCCCCATGAAAACAAAAGGCAATTTATTTTCTGTTTTGTGCTAACCAAATTGTATGAATTCTCCATAGTTAAATCACCTTTTGTTTACTTTAAAGTAATCGTCTAGACTAGACCATTTCATCATTCCTGATTTTATATAGTCAATATATAGCCATTATCGAGTATATCAGCAATAAGTTGTCATTTTTCACATCCAGCCAGCCATTTTTTTATTATCCGCAATCAAAATCCGTAAATTCCCCGAACTTCTGAAACGCTCCTGACAACTAGTAGATATTGTACCGTGACTCGATGACGTCATGAAGGGGACCTTTTCCTCCCGTATCAAGCAAGAAGCATGTACAGTGGTACCTTGACTTACGAGTTTAATTCGTTCCTTGATCGAGCTCGTAACTCAATTTGCTCGTATATCAAATCAATTTTCCCCATTGAATTTAATTGAAATACTATTAATCCGTTCCAGCCCCAAAAAAACCACCCCAATTTTTTTACTGTACCTATATGACTGGACTATCCTATATTTACTGTACCTATATGACTCACCCTCCACCATTTGCATTCGCCACTGTTTACACTCTGTGTATCAGCTGTTGGAAACAGCAGTGGGTGGAACTGCCGCTAAACGTACTGCACTCACCCTCCGCCATTTGCATTCGCCAGTGCACTGTTTACACTCTGTGTATCAGCTGTTGGAAACAGCTGTGGGTGGAACTGCCGCTAAACGTACTGCACTCACCCTCCGCCATTTGCATTCGCCAGTGCACTGTTTACACTGTGTATCAGCTGTTGGAAACAGCTGTGGGTGGAACTGCCGCTAAACATACTGCACTCACCCTCCGCCATTTGCATAGCACAACACAACAGAAATGCTTCCACAGCGAGGTAACCACGTGAAGTGAACGAGTGAGACGTGGGATGCTTGGCGGATGTTGTGGCGTTCGCTGCGCCAACTAGCGGCGGCGTATCTGAAGCTCGCTCTTAACAAAAAAAAAAAAATTAAATAAAGGTGTTTTGAATGAACATTCAACATACCTTTGCAAAGAAAAAAGGGGTCTGGACGATTACCGTATTTTACTGCTTATAAGACGCACTTTTTTCCCAAAAAAAAAATACTACCCCAAAAAACAAGGTCTTCCAAGACAAATTTTTGTGGGGGTTTAGTTTAGGTGCTTTTAAATTCAGCCCTTATTATGTAACCTCATAATCCCCTGTTAAAGTATTTAGAAACCATAAGACTTTCAAATAAACCCAATCTGTCCTCCCCTGGATGATTTTACATAATCTGGGGGGGGGACCCTTTCCCCCCCGGGCAATTGGCGCCAACAGATTCCCGGTAAAAGGAATTTTGTTTGTTACATTAATAAAAATTTGTAGATTTTGTACAATTTAGGGTACCCCCGTATAAAAAAAAATTGTTTTTTCGCAACTTTGGCAGCCAATTCCTATGAAAAAAGAATTCTAAGACGTTTTATCTTTTCCATTTTTGCATTTGAGCAATTTTACTTAAAAAAATTACATTTTTAATTGCACCCTAATCGAATAATGCTTAAATGAGTACGCAGTGTCCGGTTGGTCCTTTTTATTGATCATGCCCAATATGATTTCCCAAAAGGGGACTAGCGGGGGTAAGCTTTCTGATCAGTTTTTTCATCGGGCACTACATTACAGTGTCACGCCTCTACGTTGACCTAGAATGCCCATCATGTCCTTCTTGCCCGAGCAGGGATGGTCTCCCGTGGTGAGCCCGAGCCCGGTGAACCCGTTTTGGGCCTGCTGCCCCACCAGCTGCCGCAGCCTCTGTCCCCTGTTTCATGACTTTTTTGGGTGCTCTGAGTTGGATAGAGACCCCGGGAAAACCTTACGGCTTGCCAGGATCTCCGGGTCTGACCCCCGGGGACGTGAACAGGGTGAATGCCGGCTCGTGCCCGGGCCCAGGTGCCAGTGATCAGTGTCTGAAAGCTGGGGGAAAAGTTAGCTGGGGTGATGCGAGGTTTTTACACTGGTGCCCCCCATATCCTCGCCAGCCCTCAGCTTCAAAATCGGATCAGGGCAAACCTGGGGTCGTCCTCACTCGACTCGCCATCAGCGGAGGAGGACACATTCTGAGTGTGCGAACCATGCTCCTGCCGAAGTAGAAGGACAGTGTTTGGACCTTTGGGCTGGACCTCATCCTCTACTGCGAAAAGGATGTGCGGGGGGCCCGTCCTCTAGTTGTGGTAAAACCTTGATGTCGTGTAGAGTTTGAAGTACACCTGCGGGCAGTTTGACTAGGTTTCCGGGGTGTTAGTTCTTTGCCAGTCCCCAGTTTTCGGTCCACATGTACACGAGCGACTGGGCGTGGTGAGCCTCGGAGTGGGACACTTGCCACATTGACCCTCACTCGGGGGGAAACGCCCCGCTTCCACAGCCTGGACAGCTGGTAGGGAGCCCTGTGAGGGCTGTTGACCAGGGATTCTCCGGATCTCCGTGAGATCTTCCCCCCTTGGCACCCCTCTAACCTGCTTTGACTGCTCCTTTCACCTGGACAGCAGATGCCCACGGCCCCGTAAAACCAGTGTCAATGGGGTAGGCCCCGTCGATGCTGGTGTTAAGTGGCGGGGGGCAATCTTTTGTGTGCAACACGATATACTCCAGAAGGCTTGCGTCCCAGCATCGTCTCCAAAGGGCGTGAGTACCACCCTTCCCCCCCGTGTTGGCCCTAGTTGGGGTCATTTTGCGTACGTCAGGAGTCGGGGGAGTCGTTGTCCCAGCAGTCATAGAGACCTGAGCACCTTAAACGCAGGTTCTCGGGTGGAAACGGGTCTCTGGTAAAAAGTGCCAAAGGTACCTTCCAGATGGCTCCTTGTCACTGACACATGCTCCCCCCTGATAAACCCGGGTGCATTTTTCCTATGCTGTCGGGCACCATCACCCTGGTCTTTGTCTTCCTCCCATCGTAACCCAATCCAACTTTTTTGGTACCCTGGTGTTTCCCTGGTCAAAGGCCCTGGGCCCATGCCAGGCATCCTGCCGGCCCCCCCCAGTTTTTAGGATCGCAGACCAGGTACGACATGTCTGGGGAAAAGGTGGCCGCAGCGATAAGGGGCCTGGAGGGAATCCAGAAGCAAGGCAGCGCAGCGGGGCAGAACATGAACCGGTGCTTGCCACGCCAGGTTCCGGACGGATTGTGTTTTTCTTGCAGCTGGCCTGTCCCAATACGGGGCCAGGGACCCCCGCCCCTCCCTGAGATCGGTCTACAGATGGCAGCCTCCTGTTGCCCTGCCCCTTTCCTCTAGTGGCAGGGTGAACGCTCCTCCGTCCCATCCTCAAAATCCTGGTGATCTTCAGCCTGACCCCGGAACATCGCTCCTGCAGCTCAAGGTCTGACCTTTTATCTTTTTTGCTTCTCTTCTTCAGCTTAGCCTCCTCTTCCAACGCTTTTTCCTTTTCTGCTTTTTCCGCTATGCGTTCATTCTCGTCTACCCCGTATCATCATTGCACTCTCCTCCCAACTTTGACCTCTGGTAGTACAGCCACTCCAGATCAAAGTAGGGACTTTGCTGGCCCGGGGGCATCACCTGCATGTCTCCGCGTGGCACGCTGGGGGGTTTGGGGCAATGGGATTCGGGCCTTGAGATCGGTGAGGGCAGGCCGTTTGTCAAACAGGCCCGTCCATATTTTCTCCCAATTCCTTTACTGCTTTAGTTGCCCTTTCTCTCACCACTTTCACTAACCTTCTTCCAAAAAAATTTTCTATCTTTGGTCACGGGCCTCAATAACAACCACTGGAGGGGCAAAATGGGGTGTGATTTCTTTTACTGGGCAACACCAGGGGGTCGATCCTTCGCAATGTTCTCACTGGGTACCCCCGTTGTCAACACCCTCCCCCATCCGCTGATTTCTTGGAGAAGGATTCCCCCCTTTTATCATGCCGCGATAGTAGGCACCCACTCCAGCAAATCTCGTCCACCGCCAACAAAGGCGGCCAAAATTGGATCCCGAGCTCTGTCAAATTCGGATTTTTGACCCACTGGTTTACAAGGAGAAGCCTCCTGAAAAAGACGATCAAAAATTGATGATAGGTGCAATGAAGGTTACTTTAGCGGGGCTAAGCTATGTTTTTCATATACGTAAATATAAAAGTTATTTTTGCATAGCAAAAAGGCTCAAACCAAAAAAATTGAAGAGGACAAAAAACCCCCCTTGAAATTCAATTTTACATAAGAAACACCCTGCCAAATTCGAAAAAATTATATTTTACTTTTTATTGGGCCTACGGCGTCCCCCAAATGTACATGCACCACCACAAAAACACGCGCAAACAGGAAAATAAAACAATACTGGTAGGCACAGGAGGCAGGCAATAGTGAGGCACGGCAGGGGGGGTGAGAGGAGGTGTTTAACCGGGGCGACCAAAACCAGACCGCTGATCGGCACCCAGGCAGGCCCGCAGCTGTGCACCGCCCTGTCGGTTAGTTTTCACCCCCCCGTCTGACCGCATGCACATGTTTGCCACCAACTGCGGTTTCTTTATTATCGCATACAAAACTAGAAAATTATAAAGGCTGAGAAAAAGTTGAATAAGATAATGAAAGTGAGTGTGTTTTTTTTGTGAAAAAGAGTATATCGGAGACCGTTTTGGGGTATTTTTTTTTTTTTTTAGATATTTTTTTTCCAAAAAAAGGGGCGTTTCCAAGATGCAGGATTCACGTTTATAAGCCGTAAAATACTGTACTTTAAGCTTAAAAATAGTACATAATCTCCCCTTTTTCCGGTTCAATATCCGTTTTGTACATTTTCCGGGGCCAGCAAATTTAGCTGTATTTAAAAATATCCCTCCCTGCCACTCCTCACTGATAATTCTACCCTGCATTTTTTAACGTCGTTTATTAGACGTCCAACTCAAAAGGAAATAAGTGATTCAGGAAGATGCCCCCGGGGGGGGGCCCCAACTTCTGATCTTTCTATATTTTTGATTGGGGCAAAGCAAACCTTTTTTTGTTTTTAAAGCCCCAAAAAACCAAAATTCTTCACCTACTACTCGACAAAACCTACCAATAAATATCCCCTCTTCTTCAAAGTCACTCAAAATTCCCTTCTTCTACAAAGAAAAATTCAGGACACCTTTTCTAAAAATCTCAATTCATTCGCTAAAACAGTTTCTAAAAAGTTAGGGGTCCTGTGGGGACGCGCCTTTTTTTTTTTCCCCCCCTTTTTTTCTAACTTTCGCCCCTTTTTTCCCTTTTTCCCTCTCCCCTCTTTTTTTTCAAAATTTTCCTCTCACCCCTCCCCCCTTGGGGACTTTGTCTTCAATCTTTGAATCACCGAGCAATGTTGCTTCTCTTGCTCTCTACTACCGTTATTTTTCATGCTCACTGCTCTTCTGAACTTGCTATTTTTTTTTTTTTTTTTTTTTTTTTTTTTTTTTTTTTTCATTTGTGCCTATACCGCCTGTAGGCAGTGGTGACCCAGGGCTCGGATGGTAGGCTCTGGAGGTTCACTTGAGGGCTGTGATGATGGTTGGTCCTCGCCCGTGGTGGCGCAGGCAGGATTCTTATAGTGACGCCTGTGATTAGAGGCTCATGCCACCCCCCTGTGTCCTCCGATGCACTCGCAATCGAAGGTAGAGTTGATGGGCAGGGCATGTGGGTGTTCTTAGGCCACTCGACGGTGCAGAAAGGGCTTGGGTTTCTTCGGGGATCGAACTCGGGTCACCGAGAACGCCAGTCGGAGACGCTAACCACTCCGCTACTGCCTCCCCATAACTCCCACATGCCTCCCCATAACTGCATGCCTCCCCCCCTCCCGGCCTCGCTGCACAAGACTTTCTACTCATTCTCATCCCTATTCCGTCCATCTCCTAATGCAAGAGTTAATCAGTATCTTTACTCTTTCATCCCTTTCACTGGTAAACTCTGGAACTCGCTTCCTGTTTCTATTTTTCCACTTTCCTATGACTTAAATCTTTTCAAAAGAAGAGTAACAAGACACCTCCCGAACTAAATTGGCTCACTCCCTCTTTTTTTATTTTATTCTCTTACTGTCTTCTTATAGGACTGGCAACTAAGCGAGCTTTGTGTTACCCATTTTTTGTTGTGCCCTTGGCCAGTTTTTGTGATTTAAAAAAAAAAAAAAAAAAAATGTGATGCATTATCCGGTGAAAATTCTCCAGAATGGACCCGTTTACTCACACCTAAAACACGGAAGTTTGTGAAGCTTTGGATGCAATATAAGCTACTTATCACTGTACTCATATTCATTTTGCTTAAAAATGCACCATGAATGAGATATGCAGTTTTTTGGGCCAAAATATGACGTGGCCGCAGAACGCGTTGTGATGGTTGTGACGTATGTCAGCGCAGAACATCCCTTCCGCTTCGATGTCTACCCCGCTTCTCGCCTATATAGCTGGACAAAGAGAACACACTGTTTGTTATGTGCCAATCTGCTAAAACACCACGATTAAAACACCAGAGAGTGTTCATATCTGTGTCTAAAGACAAAAAAAAAGTAAACAGTGGTGGATGTCTACTATAGGCCTCTTCCATTTGTGCCCAAGTTGCATGAACCAGTTCTTTCAGTTCAGGGTTGGGTTCTGGGTTCAGGGTTGGGTTCGCGTGTCACAAATGGAACGCAAAAACCCCGTTTTTTGTTTACAAACATACTCAGCTGGCGAGGCAATTTAAGAGAGAGAGAGAGAGAGAGAGAGAGAGAGAGAGAATGAACTAGAGAGAGAGAGAACGAACTAGAGAGAGAGAGAGATAACAAGAGAGATAACGAGAGAGAGATAATGAAAGAGATAACGAGAGAGAGAGATAACAAGAGAGAGAGAGAGAGAGAGAGAGATAACGAGAGAGAGAGATATAACTCAGCTAGCTGCTATGTGAAGGGATCATATCACGTTTAAGATCGCGGGAAAGCATGGCCTCCATCAGCCATGTATGCCTCTTTTATGCCGTCTGACATCCTCTCCGACTCGTGCATGCGGAAAACCCTTCACGATAAGAGAAATAGGGCCCAAGGCGACCATTGTTTGTTATGAACTGAAAACTCTACCCAAGCTACCCACCTCTCAATGTGAGTAGAGAAAGTTCATGGGTTTTGCTGAGTCACTACGCGCTTTGCCTCGGACCCAGGTTTTCGTGCGCAAATGGAACGCCTGAACTCTTGGGTTCCGTGAACTGGTTCTTGAAATGTCGCAAATGGAAGAGGCCTTATAGGCGTGATTCCCCTGAAGGAACACACATGTTACTCGTGTGTGTGTGTGTGTGTGACACTGCGTGTGTGTAGTATACATAGTACTACGTACGGATTGGTGATTGGTGTTTGTCTGTGTATGCAGTGATGAAGTAAACAACGCCTACACACACACATGCACACACACATACACAACACACGCAGTGTTGTGTTATTGTGACAATGCTGTGGCACGGGAAGCATCCAAAAGAACATAATAACATAAGAAAATAAGGAAGCTACAAGAGGCCGTGAGACCTACACGAGGTAGTTCCTGTAGTGATTGTGAATTTCCCCTTCATCTAGGGCCCTAGGCGATTCATTATATACTCTTGACGAACTCATAGAAAAAACAGGTATAGAGTGAGAGCGCCTTCCACCCACCACACACACACACATCTGATCAAGAGCACACTGCGCCTTCCACACACACACATATGTATATATATGTGTGTGTGTGTGTATATTTACCTAGTTGTATTTACCTAGTTGTAACATACAGGAAAAGAGCTATGCTCGTATTGTCCCGTCTCCTAATCTACTATTATCCAGCTTGCCTTTGAAGTCCTGAATATTTCTTGCATTGTGTGTGTGTGTGCGTGGAAGGCGCAGCTAGTGTGCTCTTGAAGGATGTGTATGTATGTGTGTTGGTGTAAGGCGCTCTCATTCTACCTGCTGTTCTATGAATTCGTCTATGATGTGTATGTATGTGTGTTGGTGGAAGGCGCTCTCATTCTACCTGTTCTTCTATGAATTCGTCTATGATGTGTATGTGTGTGTGTTGGTGGAAGGCGCTCTCATTCTACTTGTTCTTTTATGAATTCGTCTATGATGTGTGTGTTGTTGGTGGAAGGCGCTCTCATTCTACTTGTTCTTTTATGAATTTGTCTATGATGTGTGTGTGTGTGTGTGTGTTGGTGGAAGGCGCTCTCATTCTACCTGTTCTTCTATGAATTCGTCTATGATGTGTGTGTGTGTGCAGGTGGAAGGCGCTCTCATTCTACTTGTTCTTCTATGAGTTCGTCTATCTGTCTAGCTGTAGGCTACATGTCATTGTAGGTTCATTTAAGCTCTTTGTAAGGAGTTGCGATGCCTAAAGTCATCACTTGCCTGTTGTCATGGGTCACTTGTCCCTGTCTAATCACTTCTTACTTATAAACTACAACTTATATATTCACAAACACAGTGAAAACCTACCACAAAACTTGAAGGAGGATTATTGGCCATCTTGCGGTAGTAGGGGTAATGCAAGTTAATGTTACTGTGGAGCGGCCCGCTGCGGCCGCTTGACAACTCTGCGTTGTTGACGTCACAACATGGCGCCGGTCGTTTTGGGGCGCACAAATTTTCCTCCACTTAAAATGGCTGTATCATCAAAAATACTGCTCACATCGAAAATTCAGCATCACTGCCCTACTATATGAGTCTTGAAGATTTCCAATCTATCGTTACCTCAAGTAGAGTAAATGGGTTCATTCTGGAGATTCTGGACATTCTCCAGAAGTTGGACGAGGGTTGGGCCATTCGGCGCTGCTGAATGATAAGCTGCGCTGCCTGATTGAGTCTGAAGGATTATCACTGAACCAGGTGTACAACGCTGACCAAACTGGTCTATACTTTTGGTCTTGACCCAGTAATACCTTGGCCGATGAGGAGAAGTCTGTACCTGGCCGCAAGCTTTCCAAGACACGTGTGTCTGCTATGTGTTGTGCCAACGCAACAGGTAGCCATCGTCTGCAACCTGTTATTGTCGGTCACTGTTGGCCACGACGCAAAACGGCCGCGTTGCCTCCATGGGATGATGGACAGACTCCCAGTGGGTTTATTTATTTTTTTTTTTTTTTATTTTTTTTGTGTGTGTTTGCTTAGTTCTTTTTTAGTGTTTGTTTTTAATATTGTTAGTTATACTGTTCTAGCCATTATTATTATTATTACTGCTATCATAATTTTCGCTGGTTATTATTGGGTTCGTGGGCGCCGGAGGAGCCTAGGGGGGTAGTGATACATTATCCGGCTTTCGACGTTATCCAGCAAGGTTTTGGCTGCTATGCGCCGGATAAACGGGAGATTACTGTACTGAGAAAGAGCACAAGAGATGAAATAGAACAAATAGATATTTATGTTTAAACACACAGGGAAGGCAGACTTGGTGGATGTGAGGAATGGCACTGGTCTGCTTTATCGGACTGACTTTTTCCCTGGGTTGGGCTGGATGCTGACTCGAGAGCTGTGGGAAGAGCTTGGCCCTAAATGGCCCCGCTCTTACTGGGATGACTGGGTGCGTGCCCCCGAACAGCGCTCTGACCGGGCCTGTATCAGGCCAGAGATCTCCAGGACACGCACCTTTGGGAAAAAAGGTGTCAGCAAGTAAGGGTCTTACTATATTTTGTACTTTTTTTTCAGTGAGACAAACTGTATTCTGTTAAAGGAGCTACTGATGCAAAATGTGATAAAAAGGACTGTGGGATGTCTGATCTTATTACTTGGGATAAATATCATTTTAAGCAGTTCATTTAGTAGATCAGGGCAGGTTAAAGGCCCCCAACCACGATGCGATTTGGTCTTGAGACCATCGGACAGATCTGGTTGGATCCGACAAGATTGAATAGTGTATGGGGTGATTGTGGTCTGTCCGATCAACTGACAATTGGTCGGATGGCGACCAAGCAGTGTTTGTTTTTTAGATCCGTCAACTCATCCGATTCAAACCGGATCGCACCGTGTGTGTGCTGATCGTGAGGCCGACCGTCAGTTTCGCCACAGACAGCGTCGCGAGAGGATTACCAAGATCAGAGCTGGGCACTAAATACATTGAATGTATTTAAATACTAAATACTAAATACATGGGAGAAATGTATTTAAATACTAAATACTAAATACATTTTACGAATGTATTTAAATACTAAATACTAAATACATCAATTGTATTTAAATACATTTGTAAATACATTTTGAATACACACAAATTTTTACATGTCCGAAAATAATTAATTTCCTTAGGATTTCCTTAGATTTTGGGTTTCCATAGAAATTTCCTTCTCAGCTAGGCCTAAATTTCCTTGAACTCTGGATATTGCCTTGCCAGTGGAAACACTGGTTCACTGTAACATCAGGATTGCCAGATAGTGGGGCGGGTTTATGGCCAAATAGGTGCCTTGCACTGACGTCACGACCTAGCGGTTTCAAGCTAAATGCCGCCCGTCAGAGCGAGCTGGAGGACCAACAAACTCCACTTGCCGCCCGTGTTTGCCAGCTTATGGTAATTTTTCACTACCAAATATATGTTTATCAGTATAAAAGATATACTGTTTTCTTCGGAAATGTTTGTTCTATAATATTATCAAATAAAAAACTGTAAAACACACTAAAGAAATGTCATTATGAGACTCAAGAAATATGCATGAACTTAAATTAAATTAAATTCACTTAAACTCTTCGCCATTTAATATTTTGTGACAAAACTTTTTACATGGAGAATATCAATAGAAGCGTAATTTCATTAGCTTTCCATTGATATATTTCGTTTTCTGATAAATGCATTAGCAGCATGCATAAATTAGTGTTAACTAAATAAATAACATCATCAATCGGGAAAAATTACCCAGTTTCATGATGATATTTATTTAGTTAGCGCTAATTTATGCATGCTGCTAATTCATTTATCAGAAAACAAAATTTATCAATGGAAAGCTAATGAAATTCCACTTCTATTGATATTCTCCATGTAAAAAGTTTTTTGCAAAATATTATATGGCGAAGAGTTTAAGTTCATGCATATTTCTTGAGAGTCTCATAATGGCATTTCCTTAGTGTGTTTTACGGTTTTTCATTTGATAATATTATAGAACAAATATTTCCGAAGATAAAAGTATATCTTTTATACTGATAAACATATATTTGGTAGGGGAAAATTACCATAAGCTGGCAAACACGGGCGGCAAGTGGAGTTTGTTGGTCCTCCACACTCGCATCTCCAGCGTCTGTCGCAGCCACAACGTGGGCTGTGATGTCACGTGCAAGGCA
Organism: Chionoecetes opilio; assembly: GCA_016584305.1. Lineage (NCBI taxonomy): Eukaryota > Metazoa > Arthropoda > Malacostraca > Decapoda > Majidae > Chionoecetes > Chionoecetes opilio. The sequence continues at coordinate 397,165 of JACEEZ010013848.1, forward strand.
CCTATTAACTACTAAAAAAGTATTACATTTGTTATATAAAATGTATTTAAATACAATGTATTTAAATACTCATCAAAGTATTTAAATACTGTATTTAAATACATGACAACCAACGTATTTATAAATACATTTCTAAATACACAAATGTATTTAAATACGTATTTAAATACAATTGTATTTAAATACTGCCCAGCTCTGACCAAGATTAATTGTTTCTTTGAAGACAAGCACTTTTGGACATAATTCATCCAATTATATAGAAACTATGAATGTTTGTGGAAAATTAAAAGTAAAGAGTATATGGATAAAAATAAGAAAAATGCAGCTGTGCAGTATTGGTAAAATAACTCGAGGAGCGAGACAGTGAGGTTAATGTTGAAAAAGTTAAGAAAATAATAAGTAATATGAGAAGTATGTTACGGAAAATAATGAAGACAATAACTGCCTCTGAAATTGGTGAGAGTGCGGATGATGTTTACACTCCTCAGTTGTGATATCAGCTCCCATCTAAAGTAATTCCTCGTTGCAGAGAGCCATCATGAGAACCGCCCTCCACCGTTTCTATCACCAACTGAACTGGTCTTGAGGTGCGGTCTGATCGTTTGTGGGTGGTAGGATTTCCTTCGGATCAGGTCTGTGCGATCAAGTCTCAAGGCCAATTGCACCGTGGATGGGGGCCCTAAGAAGGCTTTGTCAGTTTAGCTTTTTTTGACAAATAAGTATCTGCAGTATGAAAAAAGATTACAAAAACCTTAACATATATGAACGACATTAAAGAAATAAGTCAGAAGAGGAATTATAAAAAGAAGAATAAGTATTTTCAAGAAGAGTATAGTAGACCAGTAAATCTAGCGCCAAAAAGGGCTGAACCCAGGGGAAATTGTAATATTAATTAAACATGGATTTGTTGGTGCACTAGGGTCATCTTTACAACATATTAAAAATCTAATCCTGTAGTTTTGGTGGAACATGGTTTCCCAAGCCTCTTTTTACACAAACCCCGGCATACAATATATGGAGATGGTGGACCTTGTCCGGAATCTATTACGATCTGAAAGAACGGGAAATTGGTTGCTTCATCTTGATACACTGAGGAAAATGATGCCATTTCTCGCTTCTGCTGGCCACAACCTGTACGTCAAATCCTTGAATGTCTACCTGCAGAAAATGGATCGGTTGATGAAGAATCACCCAGGAATTCATAAGTGTTTCATTGAAGACGGCCTCCAGGTTGTCCGCAGATCTGATGAATTCTGGGCAGGTGTCCCACCTGACCTCGTAATCGAACAAACATTGATGCGTAGCATCAAAACTACAGGAAGCCTCACCCGAGGACGAGGGATGAGCGAGGCTCAGCGCCTAGTGTGGGTGATGTCGAATCATGTTACATCTGAAGTCAACCTTGCGATATAACAGCTGACAAAAGTGAACTATGAGACCAGTGAACAACACAAAGACCTACAACCCGCACGTCTGAAAAGGGATGTGTCTGACACGTTGAACTGAGGAGCCCATTCTCAGGAAGTGAAGGACTGGTTAACATAGTTAATGGTCTTCCAGCCAACGCGTCTGCAAATGTTGACAATGCAAAGGAAGTAGGTCATAGTATTCTGAAGAAGATGGAAGGAGAAAAGGTGATTGGATTTTCCTTCAAGAAGAAATCTCAGGCAGTTCTCATGGATTCAAAATCGACTGTCAAGCTAAACGATGAGGAAACCGTTAAAATAGACCCTCAGTTACTCTTTCAGAGGTTGGTGATTGCAGGAACACAGGCTGAACAACTACCTGAGGCTCTAGAGTATGAACTTTGTGGATATCCAGCCGCACTGTTTGAAACAAGAAATGTGTTTCTACCTGCAAACAAGCCACAGTTAGCTAAGCCGATATGGGATGTAACGACTGCAGTGGATGGTCCCAAGGACTGTGTGTTTGTTCTAGATGGAGGTGCCTTGCTACAGAGAATACCCTGGGACACTGACAAGACATGCAATGCAATTGCACAGAGCTACTCTGACTACATTAGGGACAAGTATACCCCATTTGCAATAGCTGTATTTGACGGATACAGCAACACTCCATCAACCAAAGATAATACGCATACAAGAAGGAATGGCCGACCTGGAAGAAAGGTGACTTTCACTGGGGGGATGGTCCTTAAAGTGAAGAAGCACGAGTTCTTAGCGAATTCAGAAAACAAGCAGCGATTCATCAACCTCCTCACTGATAAACTACAGGCAGATGGAGTCGAGGTTCACAATACACAAAGCGATGCAGATCTATTGATTGTCCAAACGGCTGTTGCTACATCACAAAAGGTTCCTACTGTACTTGTTGGGGATGACACAGACTTGATTATACTTCTTTGCTACCATGCAAAAGATGCTGATCTGTACTTCATGCCAGAACCAAAAGGGGTGTCATCAAGTTGCCGCAAGTACTTGGATGTGAGAAAGGCTATATAGTACTGCAGATATGTGAATACATTGTGATTTTAATGATAGAAGCATGAAACTTGGTACACAGTTAGGGCATGCCTATGGGAAGATATTTGGCTATAGGGCCATCGGCGATTTGCCCTGTGACGCAATTGGCGGCCATTTTACAAGATGGCCGCCATCAGCTGTTATAGCCCCTCTGAAATGTTAGCTAAGCTCCATTGTAGTGATAGGAGAACTGATTTATTGGTATTATGTACATCTTATCAATAGTTTATATAAGTCTAGTATGGTAGATAATTCCAAATATAGTCTTTCTAGGAAATCAATCAGTGCAAAGTCCACCACAGACACAAAGTGCAGTGCACTGCAGAGCAGCGTTCCAACAATTGCAGTGTCCTCTGCAGCCCTTCTTGCAACCACAACGCATGAGTTCCCTACAAGCTTTCGTGGCTTCTGGTAGGGTTGTCCAGCATATTTTGTAGCCATCCTGGACCTTGTTCCACTCCCATTCACTTGGAGATGGAAGCTCTGGAGCTGCGATCATCATCTGTGCCCAGCAGTGACCAGCCTGGTAGGCAGCCCTCTTGATGTGCTGGATGAGTGCAGCCTGTGTAGGAGGGAGACCATCTATTGCTCTGCCTTTCTGGGTGAACAGTTCCTTCCTTGCCTTGTTGACACACTCCTGACTACTGGTACGATCATATAACAGGACCACAAATCGTCCCAGTGGCCCCAGCCATTCTTCTATTGACTGTGGGCTTGGTCTAGCAGCCAAGGCACAGAATGCTGGGGTGACATTTCCATATGTGTTCCATGTGGCCTATGCGGTCCTCTTGCCCCTACCTCCAAAACAGGACACTGTGTCGCACCCAGTGAAGGCATGGAACATTGGCAATGCAACACACTGATCAGGACCAAGTGCTCTGGCTATCTCATGAGCAGCGATGAACTTGAAGCTCTTTCCAGCACCAAAGGCAATCCACAGTTCAGAGATGTCGAGGCGCTGGGCTGAATTTATGGCCAGAACTACAACGTCTGTGTCAACTGTGCGTATTGACACTTTGTTATGCTCTTGCCAAACAGCGTCTTCTAGGTGGAGCATAATGCGAGTGTCGGCCTCTTCATGGGTGCATAGAGCTAGACCCAAAACATTTTGGCGATTTATGCAAAGTACATCAGTATGGTGTGTGGTGATGACCTGTTTGTCAGTGTCCATGCCTGCAACATTCTTTGCCAATAAGGAGAACAACTCAGTCTTATTGTCACTGATGCATAGGAACTGCACATGATGGCTCGACGCGTCTCCTAAATCCCTTTCCTCTCTTGCTACGGGTGCCAGCCTTCAAACTTTGAGGAATGTATACATCCCAGATAATCCTCCAGGATATTTCGGCTCGAAATCCAGATACCCTCCAGCTGGTGCAGGTTTGCCACAGAAGAAGCATGTTCCAATGGAAATACTTGTCTTTCCCAAACTTTGACGGGTGAACTTTTTATAGTCATCTGCATCATCTTCTATGGGTCTCTTCTTATTCTCTGCACGCTGTAGTTTTGTTTTGTTATACCGAAGTCGACATGGGCCGTGCCACTTGGCTTTGTAATGCTGTAGTGTTGCCTCAATGCCCTCACCGTCATCAAGGCGTGATAGATTTAGAGTTCGTGGCAAACAACCAATCCTACTGAAAGCCACAAGAAGGTCAGCAATTGTCTTATAACCAGCTCCGTGTGTGCCACATCTGGACTCAGCTGGGCAGTGAAGCACCTCCGATGTTTCTTCCTGGCACAGAATACACTTGCTCCAGTCTGTTGTTAGACAATGTGTTGATGTACCAGGCTGTACAGGGTCCACCACTTTGTAGATTTTCTCCATCGTTACACTGTTACAAACCTGAAAGCCAAAACAACGATATGTTACACCAATTTTTCTTATAACACCCCTACTAAAATTACACAGATAGTGCTTTATGATAATCGAATAAGGATATAGAGCATTATCAACCATAGTTGACTTATATAAACTATTGATAAGATGTACATAATACCAATAAATCAGTTCTCCTATCACTACAATGGAGCTTAGCTAACATTTCAGAGGGACTATAACAGCAGATGGCGGCCATCTTGGAAAATGGCCACCAATTGCGTCACAGGGCAAATCGCCAATGGCCCTATAGCCAAATATCTTCCCATAGGCATGCCCTAACTGTGTACCAAGTTTCATGCTTCTATCATCTAAGTCACAATTCAGCCAAATAATTCACATATCTGCTGTACTAATAGGCAGGTTCTTGGAGATAGTGTAACACGCAATATTCTCTTTCTTCATGCCATTTTGGGATGTGACACTACTTCAAGGATATTTGGGATGGGCGAAGCTGTCGCACTGACATTGATGAAGGAGGACTCAAATTTCCGAGAGCAAGCAGAGGTGTTCTACAACTCGAACTCTACAAAAGACGCTGTTGTACAAGCCGGCGAAAAAGCTTTGGTTTGCATCTTCAAGGGGGTGGAGATGATACTTTGAATGCTGTTAGATTGCGCAAGTTTCAGATACTTGTTGCACGAAGCAAGACTTCTGTGCATTCTCAGAAGCTCCCACCAACATCAGCAGCTGCAAAGTTTCACAGCCTCCGAGTGTACCACCAGGTCCAGGAGTGGAAGGGCAATTCCCTTAATCCAGAGGAGTGGGGCTGGAAGGTTTGCAACGGAAGACTTGTTCCAATTCAGACTGAAAAGGACACTGCTCCCAAATCGCTGCTGGAAGTTATCAGGTGTCAGTGTAAGACTGATTGCAGCACATTAAGGTGCAAGTGCCGTCGTCAAGGTCTTGACTGCTCCATGGCGTGCTCAGAGTGCAGGGAAAACTGGTCAAATACATTACGAGATGAAGAGGATGAGAAATCGGACACAGAATAGGTTTCATTGGTCACGAGACTAGAGTAATTGGTCGTATTAGAAGTCTTGGTAGTTTCAGTCTTTATACAGGCAGAATAAACAATTGATAAACTATTTTTTGTCTTTCATAGTCTTATAATGAGGACATGTAATGCCAAAGATACATAGGGTTCATGCAAAGAAACAAAAAAAAATGCCAAGAGGAATCAAACTGGCAGGGCGCCTTATTTTGGTGCAATTATTTTGGGTTTGGGTTAGGGCTACATTGGTTTAGGGTATAAGGAGCAGTGCTATCATAAAGTTTGCTATTCTATCGGAAAGAGCAACCCCAAAAACCCAGGAATACATATAAAATTTGTTAATATACCATGAAAACTGCCAAAGATATCTAAATTCATGGTTTTGCCTTCGAGATTAGAGGGCTCGTTTTTGCTCCCTCTCAAAAACTATGTTCCACCAATTATATTAAATTAGATTTTTAATATGATTTTTCTGTTGCAAAAAGGAAACAAAAAAAACATGGTTCATTAATATTGCAATTTCCCCTGCATCAAACCATACCTTTACTGGACTAATAGGGTACAGAGATGTTCTTGTTTATACACTCAACCCTCGGCTCTCGTGCTTAATTGGTGCTGCTATCGGCGTGCTACAGCCGAAATCGTGATAGCCGAACAATATAACTAATAGTAATATTTCTAATTTGTGCCAGGATCCTCAAGATGACCACATAGTTTATCACTTTTTTCATGTTTTTACTCTGTTTTTTTCAATATATTATGAAATATTACATTAAATCAGGAATCATAGAAGCAAGAAATATTTTGCAGCACTATTTACCTTTTTGGGGAAGGATGAGGATGGATGGAAATTTTCTGAGGCTTGTGTGAAGTGTTATCATTTATGACCACCACAACGAGTCTGTAACTCATCCAGAATGTCTTCAATTGTGGCACTACCTCCAGAGCCTACCATCCGAGTCCTGGAGGTCACTGGCTATTGGCCGAAATGTAAAAATAAAAAATAATACAAAATTAGGTATGTGTTTTAGTTGTAAAATGCGATATCTTGATGTGCTATAGCAGAGGTTTGAGGTACATTTAGGCAAAGGTGGGCACCAAACCGTTAATCCGTTAATTGTTAATTAACGAAGTTAACATTTTCGTTAACGATTTAACTTTTAAGTTAACTTTGGAAATCATTATCGGACTAATTAACTTCCGTTAACTCAAGTCCGCTAACCCAAAAAGTTGCCACTTTATCAATATTTTTTTTTAGTTTAATACTAATATTGTGTTTCATTTTAAGTTGTTTTTTTCACCCTTTTCTGGCTCTAAAAGCCTTTAAAAACCTAAAACAGGGCCAAAACTATGAAATCAGCCTTTTTTAGGTTTTTTTAAACAGTTAAAACTATAAAATCTGCCTTTTTTTTTTTTTTTTTTTAACTCTAAAGCAAAAAAAAACTATAGTTTTTTGGGTTCTAAAGCCCTTAAAAAAACCCATAAAGGCTGATTTTATAGTTTTGGCACTTTTCAAAGGTGTTTTTAGGTGGTTTTAGAGCAAAAACTGATTTTTTTTTTTTTTCTTTAATAGAAATTAACGTTAACGGTTTATCGATAACTTCCGTTACACTTTTAAAGAATTAACTGATTAACGGTTATCGAAATAAATTTTTTGGTTAACGGATTAACGGTTAACGAAGTTAACTTTTTGATTAAACCACTGCATTTAGATATGCGTGATAGCCGTAAAACGCGATAGCCGAATGCGCGATAGCTGATGGTTGAGTGTATATTCCTTTGTTCTTGTGCTTTATTTCCTTTGAGAAGAGTTCTAAAGGATAATAGCAAGAGCTGCATGCCCCACAAATAGAATGTTAGGTTGCATATAGTTGTACCTGCAATAATTTTGAAAAATACAAGAGAACTGTCGCAGGAATTACCGTATTTTACGGCTTATAAGGCGCACTTCTTCCCCCAAAAAATCCCTGAAAAATACTCGTGCGTCTCCCAAAACGAATGTTGTAATACTTACTAAGTACTCAGTACCTCAGTACAAACCTGTTACAAGTATTTCAAATACCATAAGACATTCAAATCAACTAATCTGTCCTCACGCTGTGATGTTTACGTTTCGCCTCTGGAGCCTTGGCAGATTGGCGCCAACAGCGCCATCTATCGTCTGCTAGTGTTGATGTATTTCATTATCATTATCCATTTACCACCAGACTGTCACACTTATCTCAAGGTCTTTTCAGTCCTGAAAATTATCACCCATGGCAAATTCATCAAAACTATTTACTAATACGTACTATCGCATACAAGCTAAAAGTTGTATGATACGCCAAAGAACATGGAAACAGAGCAACAGAAAGACACTTCTGACCACCGCCTACCGAGAAAATTGGTAGATTTTACTATCGCCTACCTATTATTTTCTTGAAATTTCTTTCCAAAATCAGGGTGCGTCTTCCAAGATGCAGCGTCTTATAAGCCGTAAAATACGGTATATGAAATTTTAAAAAATTGCAAAATTTGAACTTCATGTTCGCAAAATATTAAGATGAAAATGTGATATGAAATAAAGAATAACTTAAGTATGTATGTCATTTTTATTTTTTTATTTTGCACCATCAAAGCAAAACATGTAGTACCATAGATGCAAAATATGTTTTTTTTTCTTTTCAGTGGCCTATTTTATGAGAAGCACTTAAAGCAGATTTATCTGAATGACGCCTACACATCATTTACTAAGATGAATCTCACTTTTTTAATCAAGGTATGACTTAACATCTTACAATTAGATGATTAGTTGTGATATATCTACAAAGTTATGTTTATATATAGGATACATTCATAGACATTAAGACTTCTAGGGAGATGTTCATCTATATTCAACTTCTCCCTATCCTCCAGGACCAATATGACCCAGTGTTTGAGAAGCAGGTGCAGGCCAGCCAGGTAGTTACCATCAACGACGTGAAAGGTGACCGCCTGGCAAAGGGAGGCAACTACCGTCTCATATACCATACTAAAGACAACTTCAAGAAGTTTGCCAAGTCACTTGGTCTCATGGATGACTTCAAGGTGAGGGGGAACCTAGGGTGTAATGCTTCAAGAAAACACAAATTTGGCACTGCAATACCGCACACAGCTTAGAGGTAGACTGACTATGAGTTTGGTTGTGAGAACATGATAAGCAAGATAACCTAACTTGTATTAAGATGGTTTGGAGGATGAGGATGTGAGGATGAAAGTAATGTACTACAGTACCCTCCCGAGTTTCGCGCTTGCTTTCTTCCGAAGGCATAGTGCTAAACTCGAGGATCGCGAAACTTGGGTATTGAAAGCTCTGTAAAAATGCTTATTTATTCCGATGCGAGGTGTAACGTATTTTACGGCTTATAAGACTTACTTTCTCCCCCCAAAAATACCCTGAAAATGCCCCGAGCCCCTGTCCACCCAGCAGTGAATGGGTACCGGGTATTAGCCGGGGGTTTGTGACCCGCCTCTCGGGGTGGTGGCTTCGGCCAACACTAGAGGAAAGGAGAGGAGGAGGAGGAAGAAGAGGACATGGAATTTTTCCTAGGCTAGGCTAGGTTAGTTTTGGCTAGTTTGAGGACCTACGAGCTTGAGCTTGAGTTGGGAGTCACCCAGCGGATGCTGTCGGTGAAGCCTTTGGTCCGGCGTGTTCCACAAACGTATTCTGTTGGGAGAGAAGCAAAAGGGGGAAGCAAAACTAGGTGTTTCATTTTCCCCTCATTCCTCTCTGCATCACATTCATATGGGGTCCCCCCTAACTGAGGGGTCCCCTGCCTCTCCTTCTCTCTCATGCGTGCTCTCCAAGAATTCTCCAAGAATTCTTTTACACTTTCAGCCACAGGACTGTCACTCTTCCACTCAGCACACAACCCCAGCAGATACTCTATCTGCCTATCCACACTCCTGTCTCTCATCTCTCTCCATTCTTCCACTCTGACATCTTCTACCACTACCTCCAATATCTTTGTTCTAGCATACTCATACCGTTCACATTCCAGAATAAAGTGCTCCACAGTTTCATCCACTCCTGTCTCACATCACACACGTCTTGCTGCCACCATTCTTTCATCTGTACACGCAACTATTTACCTCTATAGCGATATTTGATCTTGATCTTAGCGTAAGTATAAAATCTTTCTCTGCACATCGAGTTGCCTAAGAACACCTACATGCTGCCCATTAACTCTACCTACGATTGTGAGTACATCGAAGGACACAAGGGCGGCATGAACCTCTGATCACAAGCGTCACTATAAAAATCCTGCCTGCGCCACCACGGGCGAGGGCCAACCATCACAGCCCTTGAGTGAACCTCCAGGGCCTACCATCCCACCCCTTGAGGTCACTGCCTAATGGCGCTGGCGCTGTAGACACACACACACACCAAAAAAAAAAAAAACGTGTACGAAGCAGCACGAAACTCAGGGAGATAATGCACGAAAGTCAGGATGGTAAGAATTTAGGACTCGGGCCGAAACTCGAGGATCGCGAAACTCGGGAGGGTACTGTAGTATGATTTCAATAATGTTGTAAGGATGAAAGTAAAAAAAAATGAAGGGGTTAAGGCAGCACCTAAAGTGTGCAAAATGTCTGAATATAATTGGTCAAGGACTATGTACATGCAGAGGTGGGCAGTGCTACTGAATAATATCGCACAGCTCTCACTACCACTACTCTGGAAATGTAGCACGGTCACACCTGGCATTACAATTTTAATTATATGTAGCTTTGGAAATTCGTAAGAAAAAGTCCTTTATATATGGTCACGTGAAATTAAAAATATTTCAGATAAGTGGCACATAATATACAATTAAATTCTATGGCGTTTCTCATAAACCCAGAAGATAGAAGAAGACTATAGGATACTCTCAAAACTAAATATTATTTTTCTACTGTTATAGGGTTCCACCCTAATGAATTAACTGCCAGTGCTTACTTATCAAAGGGCAATGCCTTGAGCTTGCTACCCAAAGTGTCAAAGTGCCTACAATGGATCCCCGAATATCGTGGCTTCCATATTACCGGATTTGCATATGCGCCTATTATTGTGGAAATTGATAGAAATGATTCACCGGAAGACATTTGCTCTATTTTTTTTGCCATACATCCACCATTATTTGGTCTTGGTCTTAGTGTGGGAGGCTTCCGTCCCATCTAGAGTACCTTGAATAATAGAGTAGTGACAACTTGATTTATGGGCGCCATCTTAATGCCAGGGCCTCTCCGTTCACTCTAGACCCGGGGAAGTTCTCAAGGCATGACCCCGCAGTATATCATGTTATACATGTATAAATGATATACTGTTATCTTGGGAAATGTTTGTTATATAAGATTATCACGTAAAACACAGTAAAACACATTAAATAAAGGTCATTATGAGTGAAGAAATATGCATTCACTTAAACTTGTCGTCATGTAAAACTTTGTGGGACAACTTATAAGATGGAATATATCAATAGAAGCAGAATTGTATTAGCTTTCCATTGATATATTTAATTTTCTGATAAATGCAGTAGTACCATGCATAAATTAGCGTTAACTAAATAAATCGCCGCGTCGGCCCCGCTCGAGTTTGAGAGCGTAGCACTACATGGTGGGAGTGGAAGCGAGGACACTGCAGCAGAAAGTGTTCAATAGTCTCAGAGACGTTCCTGCACCAGGGTCAGTGGGGGTCAGGGGACTGACGGAGGCGGTGCAAGTGAACCGTGAGTGTCTTGTGCCCAAATGTAAACAATACGACCGCTGAGCATGCTGCCACCTGGCGGGAGGCGCGGACACTGATCAGGGGTGACAGGAGATGCTTGGACCGCCGGACAACAACAACTATATATACAGTAAAACCTCTCGTATTCGGACAATCATTATTCGGACCTCCGCATCCTCCTTTTTTTTTGGGGGGGGGGGGGGTGGTCATGATATGAGTCAGTGGGGTTGATGCCCAGGCAGCCAGGCAGAGCTTTTATGATCCATCACTGAGCATGTACTTTGTATACTGTAATTGTGGTTTCTTTGTTGTGTCAAAATGTTCTATTGGCGAGTGATCTGAGGCCATTGAGCCTTGGACACAGATCCAGCAACGGAGGTGGTATCTCCAGCTACCACCCGCTCTCCCACACCCACCCTAGATATTACCTGCCCTTACTACCGTATTCAGAAAGCCTCCCTCGGCAGGTAGTAAACGGGTAGGAAGGCCCTGACTGGCTTGGGCGAGTAATGACGTCATCAAACTTGTCATCAGTTCACCAGCCAATGACAAACTGTTTCTAAAACTTCTCGACCAATCACAAGTCAACAAGACGTTTGACACGGCCTTTAAAAGTCGTGTCACACGGACACTTTTTCCGTTAGTGTTACAGGTTGGCCGCGGCAAGAATGTTTCCCCGTCACTGGCTACCCCGCCACCTCAACACCTTTAAATAACCCTTATTTAAGGTGACACGCAGTACTACACTAACCTAAATAATGACACGTGTATATAACACCTCACCATAATCACTATGATTTATAATAATGAGTAATAAGACGTAAAACCCTGCCATCTTGCCGGGGAGCGGCCTGTCCCGCCCGGCGCCCTGCCTACCTCTCAGGACAACACGCTGTCATCCGCCTCACCTCTGCCTTCCTGAAGAAGACAGGTCAGCTACTATGCCTGTGATAGCATCATAGGATATCACCAGGGATCATAGGGCCCCTCAAGGGATCCTCGCAGCCCTACAAACAACACCAAGAAAGAGGGGGAAATATCCGCTATCATGATACTGCTGATGGCTGCCGCTGCCAGACGTAGGACTGGCAGTACTGTACACTACATCTGTACAGTACTGTATTGTGTATTTTTATTGTAGATTGACTTGATTTATCTTATGTTTATTGATATTTGCATGAATTATAAATGTTCTGTATTCACCTAGAATTATTATTATTATTATTATTATTATTATTATTATAATTATTATTTATTTATTTATTTATTTATTTATTTATTTATATATTTATTTATTTATATATTTATTTATTTATTTATTTATTTATTTATTTATTTATTTATTTATTTATTTATTTATTTTTTTTTTTTTTTTTTTTAGAATCCCTGCATTATTCGGATCCTTGCATTACTTAAACCACTCCTTGGCCCAATTAGTCCGAATATGAGAGGTTTACTGTATACTGTATACACAGTGAGGTTGAACAACTTCTCACTAGTTCACACAAACGGCCATTGAAGCTTAAGTCTTATAGACAGGCCAAAACAATAAAAGTGATACACACACAGTTAACCACACAATCAATCAATCATTGGGGGCATACGCCGGGGGGCGCGTCGCCTCGCCCACCCTACGACGCCACTCCCGGGGGTCACCACGCGCGAGTTCCCATGCAGGCTCCTTTTCCATACCAAGCAGCTCTCGACAAGAAACATCAACTTGCCCCAGCCACGAGCCTTGTGGGCGCCCCCTTGGCCTCCTCCACGCCGGATTGTCTCTTACAGATACAACCCGATGGGAAGGATCGGTTTCAGGGTAGCGTGCCACATGCCCATATAGCCCAAGTTGGCGCTGACGGACTATGCAGGTAATAGGCCTCGATTCAGTCTCACGGTGCAATCGCTGATTTGACACGTAATCATCCCAGCGATACCCCATGATTCTGCGAAGACACTTATTACCAAAGGCATTGATTCGTCTCTTCAAGTCACTATTTAGTGTCCATGTCTCACAACCATAGAGTAAGACAGGGATCACAAGCGACTTGAAGAACCGGATCTTTGTCCTCCTGCACAGGTACCGACAACGCCAAATACTCCCGCTGAGCGAGTCCATAACACCGTGGGCTATGCCAATCCGCCGTAAGACTTCTTGACGTGACCCGCCGTCATTATGGACTGCGCTACGAAGTTATGTAAAACTTTCCAAGATCTCAATGTCCTCGCCACATGCATGAACAGACTGTACTGCTTCATCTAGTAAGTCTCCAAATACCTGGACCTTGGTCTTGAGCCAGGAGACCTCAAGTCCCAAAGGCTTTGCCTCCTCGTGCAGCGCCTCGAGAGCCATCACCAGGACCTCCAGCGGATGCTCCACAATCACTTTGATCTACAACCTTGTCCAATACCCAGTCCATACAAGCGTTGAAAAGTGATGGGGCAAGGACGCACCCTTGCCTCACTCCTGTATTCACAGGAAAGAAGCTGGATACACCTGCCCCACACTTCACAGCACCCACTTTTAACCACACAGCACGTTTGGAATACTACATGTGCTACTCGGAGGAATCTCTGAAGCTTCTCTCTAGCTTCTCTTCCTTCTGCTTTCCTCCCGGCCAGTGGGTGTCTTATAAAGGGAGTTGCATCTTTGTTGAACAGGTTTTTACACATTCCCGGGTGTGCAATGTTTATCAACTGTGATAAGTGGCAATCAACTGTGTGGTGCTGACACAAACATACACACAGCTGGCTGTGCATGTCATCATTATCAAGGATGTGGTGTCTGTCTGACAAAACAATATTATGAAAGATGTGTTGTCTCTCCTGATGTGTCACCATGCCGACCTAGTTGCACATGCTGTAGCTGCTAACATATATATGTGATTATACATGTACATAATCTCTACCTATCCATTGCCCTAACAACCCAGCTGGATATTCAGGTCCCCAGTGTATAGTCTCAGCATAGCATCTGTCACAGAGGTGTCTTGTGTGAAAAAAAAAGATAGTAAATAAGCTTGGCTACATAGTAGTATAGCCTAATCTAATCCTAGTCATAATAATTGTAATGATATGCAAGATACATGAGTCATCTCATGTTGTGACTCTTGTCAAGGAATATATGGATACGTTCCTGAAGCATAGGAGGACTTTAAAGCCAATTGAAATCATTGTAGGACTATGTAATTTTTTTGTCTACATTTTTTTTTTTTTTTAGGGTTATTTATCCTGTCAATGATAGCAAGTGAGTTAATAGTTAAAGGTAGACAGTATTCCAACTTTTGAAGTCCTTGCACTTACAAACAACACAGTATATTGACAAAGCTGGTAACCTTTCTTGTTATATATTTACAAGGTTTTAATATATTTACATTTGAAGTGTTTCCTCTGCCTTCTTCCAGTGTCGTAAGGAGAGTTAATGATGTCGGGCATATTTATTATGTTAAAAGCAATTCTCACAAATAATCTTGCAGGTTTTATTGTGGCTATAATTATTGTAAATACTAATGTCTACATATTTTCCAGGCTGGTATTCCAAGAACAGGCTATAAGGGAACCATAACCTTCTTCTATAGGGGCTTGAGAATATTCCTTTCACCAAGCAACAATTGGAAAGGTTACAACCCCAGCTGGAGCTAACATCACCCAGTCAGTAGGGTGTTCCTGGGCACAGTGATTGCTCATCCTGTGTTTGTACCAATGGAAATAAATAGTGAGTCATTAATTTTTGGTTAATTAGTGTTGGTGGTAGGGTGCAGCATTTTTTAGGTTCGGGGTTGTAGGCTTGGTTAGCTTCATTACATATAGAATTTACATTGCATTAACTATCACTTTTCTCAGTTGTTCATCCATCATATAACCACTTGTACACCACCATATATGATTGTCATTTTAGATTCGAAATAGATTCCCACACAGTGACTCTTTCTACTTCATCTTGTTATTTACTCCTATGTTTTCCACATAAAACTTTTTTACTGCAAAGGAACGGACCAAGATCTTTTTCTCATACCACTAGAGTAATCTAGATTCCCATATTTTAGATTATATACTATAATCACACACACACACGGGAAAAATATGAACTGGAAAGGAATTAATATGTAAGAGTTTGAAGAGAAGAAAAATCATGAAAAAAGTATAAGATATATATGTATGGATGAACCTAAGCTCTTCAACAGATATGTAAATGGAAAAGTAAAAGTTAAGGAAGGAATAAATAGATTAAAAGTAGATGGAATTATATACGATGATCCAGGTTCCCAGGCTGAAGTAATGAATGAATGTTATCAGACAGTTTTTACCAGAAAGAGTGATTTTGGTAAAGATAAGGATAGACCTAGAGACACTATGCTAGACGAAGTATAACAAGTGGACATGCAAGAAATAAGGAAATTGATGGAAAATCAAAATATCAGTCAGGCACCGGGTCCAGGTGGAGTTTTAAGTTGGATAATTAAGGAGTGTAGTAAAGAATTGGCAGGTAAAATACCTATTATTGTGAACTCGCGAGCAGAGGGTAAAATACCCCGGCACTATCTGGACACTATCTGGGATGAGCAGGGAGACAGTCTGCCTGAGGCCGCTGGCCAATCAGAGACGAGATAGACCATTGTCCGTCCAGTGTTATCATGTCTGCGTGAGCGCAGGAAACAAAATATTTTACTCACGGTCGGTGAAATAGACTATATCAGAAGGAAAAGTGCCCCAAGATTGGAAGAGTAACAAATGTAGTCCCAATAGGAGCAGTCAATAACTCCGTCATTCTGGTACAAACTCGTACGCGGGACCAAATTTGTGTCACCAGTAGCGTAAGCAGTTCTGTACAAGTTGCCTATTCTACATTATTCTTATATGTAGTTGTGAACAACCAAGCATCCAGCAGTTACTGTCAAGTACTCTTATTTTATATCTATTTAGGTTTACACAATATGGAAATATTTTTTTTACCATTAATAGACACAATATGACAATTCTTGTTGGGAAAAAACACACATAAAAAAAATCCACTGGCGTTGACTTAGGATGGACTGATCAAAACAAGATGTATATAGAAAAATTGTAAATAGGTCTACAGCAAAGTGAAACCAAGCAGAATAAATAACAATATCTTGTTATCGTATTAAAATTATTCTCAAATCATGCAATGGAAGCCCCTCCCAACCTGCACCCGTGTGACCCTGCCGCAGTTTTGCCATACGTACGATAATTATCATACATGTACGATAAATTTACCTCCGGTTACCTCCTTATGAAGCTGAAAGCCTCTCTCACTTTCGAAAGCACTTATTCTTGGCACTGTCCACCCTCTCGTGATCAAGAAGTATATGAGAACTTGTGCGCTGTCTATTGGTGGCAGGTTAAGTAGGTTAACTTTACACGGAAGTTGTCGTACTTAATACTGATATGTTTTATTTTCTTAATCTGTCTTTCAATAATAATTGGCACATGGAAAAAAACTACCAAAAATGTATCTATTTTTGGACGTAATTATGTTTCACTTAATACAGTAACTATATTTCCGCCTGGTACTTGGTAATGGCAGGACGACTGTACAGATTCCGAGATTATCATCGAGTTGTTGACTGCTCCTATTCATAAAAGGAGGGGACAAGGAAGAACCACTGAATGGGCCCCAGACATAACTACGTCACGATTTGTTTACATCGGTGCATTGTGGGGATAAGGCGGGGTCGCCGCGGGTGGACCTACGAAGGGAAAACTACGGCGATGGAAGAATTTCGAGTTATTTTGCGCAAAATTGATATTCCAGGTGCTATATTACAGTGCTCTGTTCTCGCTGACAACACTATAGAGAAGACCTGAGGTAATGGCTGATGTGCAGAGGCTTTTAAACCAAGAAAACAGAGTCATAACAGAGCCTCGTCAAAAGGTAAGCAACTGGCAGGTACGTAATGTGTCCCTACCACTTGCTTACTTCTTAATGAGACTGCTGTGACTGTTTTCCTGGTTTAGAAGCCTTTGCACATCAACCATCACCTCAGGTCTTCTCTATGTTGTCAGCGAGCACGGAAATATAGCACCTGGAATATCAATTTCGCCCAAAACAACTTGAAATTTTTTCATCGTCGTAGTTAGTCTTCTCTTTGTAGGTTGTACATATTCATGGTTATGATAGTATTAAAATACCTTATTAATTGAGTTCCTTTTGTTGTCTTTCCTCATAATAAGTAGTGGTACATCATGGTTTAAGTGTTACTTGACGAGCCAATGAATACTCTTGAGTCTGTACCAACATCACCAACCTTTGCTTTGATTTATCTTATTGCTCCATCCATAAACAAGCTGCATAACCACTGTGACATTATCCATCCTTGCCTCATGATATACCTGGTACTGTCGTCTACCGATATTTTTCTCCCTACACATATCGGGAAAACTCTCTAATGGTAATGGCTAGGTTAGATTTTGCTTTGATTTATCTCATTACTCCATCCATAAACAAGTTGCATAACCACGGTGACATTACCCATCCTTGCCTCATGGTACCTGGTACTCTCGTCTACCCAAATGCTCGTCCCTACATAAATCGGGGAAAACTCGCCGACGGTAATGGTTAGGTTAGGGGTAATAATGGACGAGAGTTGCGCGGTCGTTTTCAGAGACACAGACTATTTTTTCTTGGCCTACAATAGGTGCTTGTTTTAATGGAGATAGTTTTTTTTTGCGCAAACCCATTAAAAAAACTATCCATTAAAACAAGCACCTATTGTAGGCCAAGAAAAAACAGTCTGTGTCTCTGAAAACGACCGCGCAACTCTCGTCCTTTATTACCCCTAACCTAACTATTACCGTCGGCGAGTTTTCCCCGATTTATGTAGGGACGAGCATTTGGGTAGACGAGAGTACCAGGTACCATGAGGCAAGGATGGGTAATGTCACCGTGGTTATGTAACTTGTTTGTGGATGGAGTAATGAGATAAATCAAAGCAAAATCTAACCTAGCCATTACCGTCGGCGAGTTTTCCCGATTTGTGTAGGGAGAAAAATATCGGTAGACGACAGTACCAGGTATACCATGAGGCAAGGATGGGTAATGTCACGGTGGTTATGCAACTTGTTTATGGATGGAGTAATAAGATAAATCAAAGCAAAGGTTGGTGATGTTGGTATAGACTCAAGAGTATTCATTGGCTCGTCAAGTAACACTTAAACCATGATGTACCACTACTTATTATGAGGAAAGACAACAAAAGGAACTCAATTAATAAGGTATTTTAATACTATCATAACCATGAATATGTACAACCTACAAAGAGAAGACTACGACGATGAAGAAATTTCGAGTTGTTTTGGGCGAAATTGATATTCCAGGTGCTATATTTCCGTGCTCGCTGACAACATAGAGAAGACCTGAGGTGATGGTTGATGTGCAAAGGCTTCTAAACCAGGAAAACAGTCACAGCAGAGTCTCATTAAGAAGTAAGCAAGTGATAGGGACACATTACGTACCTACCAGTTGCTTACCTTTTGACGAGGCTCTGTTATGACTCTGTTTTCTTGGTTTAAAAGCCTCTGCACATCAGCCATTACCTCAGGTCTTCTCTATAGTGTTGTCAGCGAGAACAGAGCACTGTAATATAGCACCTGGAATATCAATTTCGCGCAAAATAACTCTAAATTCTTCCATCGCCGTAGTTTTCCCTTCGTAGGTCCACCCGCGGCGACCCCGCCTTATCCCCACAATGCACCGATGTAAACAAACCGTGACGTAGTTATGGGTAGGGTCCATTATAGGCCAGTATCACTAACTAGTGTTGTTACAAAAATTTGTGAGGGTATTGTGAAAAACTGATGGATGAAATACCTTAAAGATTCAGATGCTATTACAGATCAACAATTTTATTTTATTTTAGGAAAGGCAGGTCTTGCACTTCAAACCTACTGAGTTTCTACTCAAGAAGATTGATTGATGAAACAAGAGAGACGGATGGGTCGATTGTGTCTTCCTGGACTTGAAAACATCTTTTGAAAATGTACCTCACAGGAGACTCATGCAAACTTGAACACAGGTGTGAAAGGTGCTTTGCTGAAATGGATGAAAGATTACTTGAAGGATAGGCAGATGAGAACAATCATAAAGGATCAACAATCGGAGTGGTGCAGAGTAATAAGTGGAGTTCCTCAAGGGTCAGTGCTGGCACCAGTGATGTTCATGGTCTATGGAAATGATATGGTGTAAGAAATAGATAGGTATGCAAGTTTATTTGCAGATGATGCCAAGTTGCTGGGAAAAGTAAAAAAGGAAGAAGATTGTGAGCAGCTACAAAAAGACCATGATCAGATATCAGACTGGAGTCGGGTGGGAAATAGAGTTCAATGCAGGGAAATGTAAAGTGATAGAATTTGGTAAGAGAACAATCAGACAAACGTTGAATAACCGAATGGGAAATGGACTGCATTTGAAAAATAAAAGAAGAAAAAGACTTGGGGACAATGGTAACAGACAACCTTTCACCAGATAGACACATAAATAAGATCACCGGAGAGACCTCCTGAGGAATATAAGAGTGGAATTCGCTTATTTGGACAGAGTGGATCAAAAACTTTATTGTATCAATGATTTGCCCAAGGTTGGAATATGCAGCAGTGGTTTGGTCACCGCATAGAAAGAAGGACATAAGAAAGATTGAAAAAATACAGAGGGTAGCAACGAAGGTGGTCCCAAGCTTAAGAGACTTATCGTACAAGGAAAGACTGTCAAGATTAAATCTTCCAACCCTGGAGAAAAGAAGGGAAAGAGGTGATCTGATTAATGTTTTCAGGGTTTCCCAGGGACTGGAAAATGTTGATAAGAGAGGATATGTTTTTATGGAATGCAAGAGATATGAGAGGTCATTTGGAAGAAGTTGAAGAGGACCACATGCAAAAGAGATATCAAGAAATATAGCATCCCATACAAATCCACTGAACTGTAGAATAGCCTGGATAAGGAGGTAGTAAATGCCATGAATATTCATGACTTCAAAGCCAAGCTGGATGATAGAAGTTTTGGAGACGAGACAGTATGAGATTTGCTCTTTTCTTGTAAATTACAACTAGATGAATACACACACAAGAACACTGCCCTTGTGGTACAGTGGTAAAGTCCTGTGTATGTCACTTGACATGCGCTGGTTTGAACTGCGCTCACAGCTCAAAATTTTCCACTGGCATTGTGAGCAGTAACTGTCCCCTTTGAACAAGAGGATGGTGTGTGTGTAGTGAGTGACACCCCAACTTTACCCAATGAAACTTTAATCTCTTTGTCGGAGGGTAAAAGCTGGCAAACGCCTGTCCAGTGGATTGATTAATGCTGTGGATGAAAATGGTTGGAGGTGAATTACACACACACGCGCGCGCGCACAACACACACACACACACACACCACACACACACACACACACACACCACCACACAACAAAACCCACAAACACACACACACACACACACACACACCCCCCCCACACAACCCACCACACACCACCACACACACCACACACACACACACACACACACACACAACCACACACACACACACACACACACACACACACACACACACACACACCACACACACACACCCCACACACACCACCCCACACACACCCACACCCACACACACACACACACACACACACCACACCCACCACACACACACACACACACAACCACACACACACACACACACACACACAACACACACACACACACCACACACACACACACACCACACACACACACACACACACACACACACACACACACACCACACACACACACACACACACACACACACACACACACACACACCACACACAACACACACACCACACCACACACCACAACCACACACACACCCACACACACCACACACACCCACACACACACACACACACACACCACACACCACACACACACCCCAACACAAACACACACACACCACACACCCCAAACACACCCACACAACACACACCACACACACACACACACACACACACACACACACACACAACACACACCACAACACACCACCACACACACACACACACACACACACACACCACACACACACACACACACACCCACACACCACACACACACACACACACACACACACACACACACACACACCACACACACACACCAACAACACACACACACACACACCACACACACACACACACCCCACACAACCACACACACACACACACACCACACACACAAACACACCACACAAAACACACACACACAACACACACACACACACACACACACACCACACACACACACACACACAACACAAAAACACCACAACACACACACACACACACACACACACAAACACACACACACACACACACACAACCCCCCCCACACACACAAACACACACACACACACACACACACAACCACACACACACACACACCACAACCACACACACACACACACACACCCACAACACACACAAACACACACAACACACACACACACACACACACACACACACACACACACACACACACACACACACACACACACCACACAGTCGTCGTCTTGGACTTTAGGTGCAGGTAATCTCCTTTTTCTTACCTTGGCAGTATATGGCTGTGGAAGATTTGAGTATCTGGAGAAGATACAGCATATAATACTGTTATAGTGTTCTTCATAGTTGCTAATTCTCAATAAAATAATTTATGATATTATATACATTTTTTTTTTTTCATCAAAATATGGAAGGATCTACCTTGAAGGTCTCTTAAGACTTACTATTATTTTCTATTTATACTATTTATACTATACTATTTTCAGCTTAATACTATTATCAGCTTAAAACAGCAAATGCATTCATCATAAAAGTAAAGAGTTATATTATAAAACACATTTTGTCTCAATTGAGAATTGTATAAGAAATTTTACCTCAGTATATTTATTCTATTCTTATTTGTTTATGAAATTATACATTTTTAAGTTATTTATCCTGTATATATTTAGCTATATACATTATGATCTGTCAAACAGTTCTGCTTCCTTCTCTGTAATTATAAATGTGCTATTATAAATTGAATATTGAATAAAAAATATGAAACTATTGTATAACAAGTTGTATTTTTATATATTTATTATGTTTAATGTGTGAGTATATCAATAATTGGGGGCAGACGACGGGGGGCGCGTCGCCTCGCCCACCCTACGACGCCACTCTCGGGGGTCACCACGCGCGAGTCCCCATGCAGGCTCCTTTCTCATACCAAGCAGCTCTCGACGAGAAACATCAACTTTCCCCAGCCACGAGGCTTGTGGGCGCCCCCTTGGCCTCCTCCACACTGGATTGTCTCTTACAGATACAACCCGATGGGAAGGATCGGTTTCAGGGTAGCGTGCCACATGCCCATATAGCCGAAGTGGCGCTGACGGACTATGCAGGTAAGAGGCCTCGATTCAGTCTCACAGTGCAATCGCTGATTTGACACGTAATCATCCCAGCGATACCCCATGATTCTGCGAAGACACTTATTACCAAAGTCATCGATTTGCCTCTTCAAATCGCTATTTAGTGTCCATGTCTCACAACCATAGAGTAAGACAGGGATCACAAGCGACTTCAAGAGCCGGATCTTTGTCCTCCTGCAGAGGTACCGACAATGCCAAATACTCCTGCTGAGCGAGTCCATAACAACGTGGGCTCTGCCAATCTGCCGTAAGACTTCTTGATGTGACCCGCCATCATTATGGACTGCGCTACCAAGGTATGTAAAACTTTTCAAGATATCAATGTCCTCGCCGCACGCATGAACAGACTCTACTGTTTCATCTAGTAAGCCTCCAAACACCTGGACCTTGGTCTTAAGCCAGGACACTTCAAGCCCTAAAGGCTTTGCCTCCTCATGCAGCGCCTCGAGAGCCATCACCAGGACCTCCAGCGACTAAGCAAAGATTACTGCATCATCAGCAAAAACAAGATCAGTGATCTTGGTGTTGCCGACACAATCACTTTGATCTACAACTCTATTCAATACCCAGTCCATACAAATGTTGAAAAGTGATGGGGCAAGGACGCACCCTTGCCTCACTCCTGTTTTAACAGGAAAGAAGCTGGATACACTTCCCCACACTTCACAGCACTCTCAGTCCCAGAGTACAGATCAGTCATCAAACCAATATTCCTTGCAGGAATCCCGCGAAGTCGCAGAAGATCCCAGAGTGACTCACGATGCACTGAGTCAAATGCCTTTTTGAGATCAACATAGGCTGCAAGCATCCCCTGTAGAAATTCACGTCGGCGTTCCACCAGGACACGAAGCGCTAGGATACGGTCCGTTGTTGACTTACCAGGTGTAAACCCAGACTGCTAAGGTCTCTGATGCTTCAGCAGATGACTGCGGATCCGTGTCAGCAATAGAGGGGCAAGCACCTTGTCTGGCACGATGAGCAGTGTAATACCGCGGTAATTATTGCAGTCCTAACGGTCCCCTTTCCCTTTCCAGATAGGGACGACCAGCCCCCTTTTCCAGTCAGGAGGAATGGTAGCTGATTGCACACAGGACAGCATGCAACCCACGGATTATGGCCTCACCCCCAGCTTTGAGGAGTTCCGCACTGATATTACAGACACCAGCTGCCTTTCTACCCCTCAACTTTGCTACAGCCTCTCTGACTTCGTCAAGAGAGGGTGCGGTTTCATCAATGGGAGGATCAGCATCCACTGCCTGTAACCCACTGGTGTGAAGCTGCTCAATTGGAGGGTCCACCGTGAACAACTGCCCAAAGTACTCAGCCAACGAGCCATCTGCCCATCCATGTCCGACACGAGGCGACCATCTGCTGCTCAAATAGCACTCGCCCGAGATGGAGAATTGGAACGGAGCTTCTTCAGGGCTCGGTAGGCAGGTCGGAGGTCATTAGCATTCAAATGGCCCTCGACATCCTCAGCGAGACTCCTGACATACCTCTCCTTGTCTCTCCCCAGGAGGGTTCTGGTCCGGCGTGACAGAGCCCTGTGCTGGTCCTGGTTCCCAGCCAGCCTGGCAGCGCGACTCTCCTCGATATTTCCCAGCGTCTCCATCGAGACAAAACCACGCCTTGACCTCGGGCACTCCCCAATACAATCCTTGGCAGCCTAGAGAGTTTGATGTTTGAAGGTATCCCTCAGTTCTACAGGGTCCTCGAGGGCTCCGAGCACAT
Organism: Chionoecetes opilio; assembly: GCA_016584305.1. Classification (NCBI taxonomy): domain Eukaryota; kingdom Metazoa; phylum Arthropoda; class Malacostraca; order Decapoda; family Majidae; genus Chionoecetes; species Chionoecetes opilio. Next base: position 421,429 of record JACEEZ010013848.1, read on the forward strand.
CAAACCGATTCGAGACTGCCACTGCATAATCATGGGCACATGTCAAGGCCTTCAATTTCTCAAGATGAAACACAGTATGGTTACCTCTTTGAGATTCTTCTGGACTTGACATGAAGCTGGAGGGTCGGAGTATATAGGTGGAGGGTGTGAGTATATACAGGGGCGTATCTAGGGAAAGTAGCGCCCCTTTCAAGCACTGGAATTGCGCCCCTGGTGGTGGGGGTGGCGAGCCACTGCAGCTAGGGGGTCCGAGAAACTTTTCGAAATTTGAGCAATTCTAGGAGCATTTTGAAGCCACATTCAAAGCTATATATAGGTAATTTATTTGATTTGACACCTCCCTTTTGATTAAGAAAATTTTCGAAATATGAGCAATTCTATTATTATATAGGAGCATTTTGAAGCCACATTCAAAGCTATATTTTGGTAATTAATTAGATTTGGCGCCCCCCTTGAGTGGCGCCCAGGGCATGTGCCCTGCATACCACACCCTAGATACGCCACTGGATGTGAAGGGACACTCTGCCCCCGTTGCTGCGTGCACCGAGCTTGGCAGAGCGCGCGTGAGTGGCGTGACTGATCCCTGCCTCTCTGCCCTCAGTGTTTCCACTTTTTGAATGCCAATATCCTTGCTGTAGTTACCATATTTCCTTAGATTTCCTTAAACATTATTCTTAACTTCCTCAGAAATTTTCTTGTATATATTTATTTATCTAGGAAGTGTTGTTTTTCATTTAAATGATTGGAGAAAATATATACCATAGTATTAACATAGGTAAACAAAGTACAGTCGACCCTCGATTTAACGGACCTCGGTTTAACTGACCGGATTTAACGGACTCCATTTGCGTGACAAATTTGCGGGCAAGAATGGCATGCCTGACCGCTTATCGCCGCTCGAATTGTCAACTCAACATAATTTATTAATTTCTCATTTTATTTTGGAATGCTTGGGTTTTAAGGAGTTTTGATGTATCAGATATTAAGATATATAAGGAAGGAGCCTGTGTTGCTAGTGATTTAGTGGTAGAAGTTGTGTATTGTTTAAAATAGTGACTATTAGTGTTATGGCGTGGCCGCTGCAAGACTCTCCCCGTCAGCTCAACACCCTAAATCACCCTTATTTAAGGTGACACGCAGTGCTACACTGATATAAATAGTGACACGTGTATAGAGCAGCTCATCACAACCATATAATATATATAATAATGAGCAATAGTCATGATAATAAGCAATACCTTTGACTGCCATGGCCTGCGTCTGGCTTGTAATAATTTGTTTACCTTTCACTACCAGACGGTGAGAGAAAACTTCTACATTTTAGGGATAACTCATCACTTTACGGGAGACCTTTTCTTCCTTTTTATCTCATTTTTGGGGTGATTATAATGTCTCATGATACTACTGCTGCCGCGGCTGTGCTGCCAGGTGTGGATGAGCGCCTTGAAAGTATTTTCATATCTTTACTCGTATGTATGAATATTAGCAATTAAAATGCAATTATATATATATTTTTTTTTTTTTTTTTTTTTTTTACATCACAAAGGACTGCCCAAGGGCACAAAAAAAATGGGTAACACAAAGCCCGCTTAGTTGCCAGTCCCTATAAAGAAGACAGTAAGAGAATAATATAAAAAAAGAGGGGTGAGCCAATTTAGTTCGGGAGGTGTCTTGTTACTCTTCTTTTGAAAAGATTTAAGTCATAGGAAAGTGGAAAAATAGAAACAGGAAGAGAGTTCCAGAGTTTACCAGTGAAAGGGATGAAAGAGCAAAGATACTGATTAACTCTTGCATTAGGAAGATGGACAAAATAGGGATGAGAATGAGTAGAAAGTCTTGTGCAGCGAGGCCACGGGAGGGGGGGAGGCATGCAGTTAGCAAGTTCAGAAGAGCAGTGAGCATGAAAATAACGGTAGAAGAGAGCAAGAGAAGCAACATTGCAGCGGTGATTTAAAGATTGAAGACAGTCAGTCAGAGGAGGGGAGTTGATGAGACTAAAAGCTTTTGACTCAACCCTGTTTAGGAGAGCTGTATGAGTGGATCCTCCCCAAACATGTGAGACATACTCCATACATAGGCGGATAAGGCCCTTGTAGAGAGCAAGCAATTGGGAGGGAGAAAAAAAAGGACGCAGACGCCACAGCACACCTAACTTCTTAGAAGCTGGTTTTAGCAAGAGATGAGATGTGAGATTTCCAGTTCAGATTTTTAATAAAGGATAGTCCTAGAATGTTCATTGTAGAAGAAGGAGACAGTTGAGTGTCATTGAAGAAGAGGGGATAGTTATCTGGTAGGTTTTGTCGAGTAGATAGGTGAAGAAATTGGGTTTTTGAGGCATTGAACAAAACAAGGTTTGCTTTGCCCCAATCAGAAATTATAGAAAGATCAGAAGTTAGGCGCTCGGTGGCATCTCCGTGAATCACTTATGTCTACATGTCTGCATTCACCTAGAGTAATGATATTTCATAGCATACTATGCAGTAATGAGCGAGCCTGGATACTTACTACCTCCTAATACCAGTCCCGAACAGTCGTGGGCGTGTGTGCCAAATCCCTGATGTAGTGCCAGTCACTGTTTACCTCCCAACATAGCTACACGGTCTGGTTGTGTTTGTGATTATTTCTCATTTATTTCACAATTGTTCCTGTGTTTTCCCTATATTTTCACACCCTTTGGAAAATACCCTCGCTCTAACGGACAATCGGCTTTAACAGACCACTTCTCCCCCCTTTTAGTCCGTTAAATCAGGGTCGACTGTATGTGCGCTGGCTTCACACTCCATCGAAGCTGCAGGCTGCCTCCACATCCTCCACACTTACACTATATGCACGCAAATATTGGCTACGGCAAGCATAGATTCACTCACTACTCGTGGGCTTTCAATACACATTTGTAGCTTACCATGAAATTATAAAGTTTTGAAAGTATTCACTTAATCTCCAGAGGCACAAAATTATGAAATCTAAATTTCCAAACTCTTTCTACTGTTTGCAATATAAGTACAGGGAGGTCCCGTTATACGAGCATTCGGTATACGAGAAATCAATGATACGAGCTCAATAAATTAGGGTCTATTTTCAATATACTAGATCGAAAATCCAATGATATGACATTCAAACGGGGTGAGTAAAATTATCAAGTTCAAAATGCGCACCCTACCACTCCCGGGCTGGACAAAGGGGGATTTGGTTGTGACCTCCAGTGAGGTCACCCCTCACCACCACCCATGCGCCACCTCCGCTCCTCCCCATTATCCTTGCTGTGGTAGATGCTATAGATATGAATATGATAAGAAATTAGCACCAAGAATTTGTTTTTTGGTCATTTTGTCAAAGGCAAATAAAATGTTTGTTTTCAGCTGACCTGGCTATTTAACTTGATCTACATATCTCTAGAAATGTCCTAAAAGAATTGGATTTTCTTAGGATTTCCTTAGATTTTGCATTTCCTTCTCAGGCCAAAATTTCCTTAACCCCTTCACACCCAGATCTTTCCTTTCCTATTAAAAATTGTATGTTGTTAGCCATATAATTACGAAAAGTAACTGAATATGCCAAATTCGTTAGTCAACATGGATACTAAACAGGTCATATCTATAAAATATTGCTTATATTCACTAAAAATTGTCTAATGGTACCCAAATTACAATGGAAACAACGTTCGGGTCTCAAGGGGTTAAAATAAGAAAATTTCCTTGAAAGTGGAAACACTGTCTACCCTACTCCCTACCTTGCCCGGCCTTTCAACTACTGCGACACTGCTGCCACCTCAGTCCTTGCAATGCTCCATGCGTCCCCTCAGAAGTTTGGTAAGGCCCGCCGAAAACCCCAGGACTTCGAGGGACAAGTATTGCTAAAGGCGTACCTGGCTCAGTTTAAGTTGCTGGCAATATAAGCGCTTAAGGCTGGGATGACGAGGAAAAAGCCATTTAGCTAGTCTCCTGTCTCAAGGGTCATGCCATGGAGGTGCTGGAGCATCTCAACGTGACACAGCAAGACTCTTATGCCTGTGACAGCAACATTTGAAGAGGTTTGGCCACCAGCATCAAGCATAAGTTTTTAGGGCCAGGTTTCGTACTAGGATAAGGGTAAGAGGAGAGCCACTCCAGCAAGTTTATTGACGCGCTGGAGGACCCTCGGCTGAAGATCTACATGAAGCAGGCCCGCACGAGTGACCTACAGGAAGCCTTGGCTCGTGCATTGGAATTTGAGGCATACGTGAATTGAATTGAATTTGCTAAAAAGGGGAAAATGTGCCAGACATCAGAGGTCATATGGCACTATGGCAAAGCCTAATAAAGGGGAGGGGTTATAGAGAAAGAGGTAAACGGTGAGGGAAGGGGAAAGGAACGGAACGTTACAGCAGGATGGTTAGATCAGATGAAGGATGTGTATTTGTTGGGGGAAGGAGATCATAAATTGGGAATTGGGACAGGGGGGTGAGTAAGGAAAGTTTCTTGAGAGGCAGATAACTTGAGGCTTATAGCAAGAAATCAGGAGACAAAGGTCTTGTCTGTGGGAGCGGAAGTCATGAATGTTCCATTGAAGAACAGACAGTGTGTAGAGGTCAGCGGGTGATGATAGTTGGAATGGTAGCGTCCGGAGTAGGGGGTTAGCAGGATCAGGGGTATCAGGTGGGGTATCAAGTGTAGTAGGTGAAGTAAGTGTAGTAGGTGAAGTACACGTAGTAGGGTCAGGGGGGCGAGGGCTCAGGGATGGGGATTGTTGAGACAAAAGGGAGTCACGTGTACAGTAGGGCAGAGAGTTTTTAACTTTTTTTTTAATATGACATTGTAATAGTGCGGAAAAGTCGTGGGTGTCCATAAAAATAAGCCATGCAAAATCTTAGATCAATAAAATATTATTTAATATCGGTGCCGGTACTTTGAAAATAAAAACAAATAGTAAAAATGCCATTTACCGCATTTTTTCACTATTTTAATACATACTGAAATTGACCTGGCTAATTTGTAATAGTCATAAAAGCAATATATGATGTCTATATTCCTTGCATAAAAAAATGTACAACTGCTTGTCAATATCTACTATCGGCGCCGGTACGATGAAATTTCAGAACAAGTCGCAATTTAAAAAAAAATCTAGATCAACTATTCAAACATCAATTTCCGTTTTATAGTTGATAAACAAACAAAAATATGTATCTATTTATGTAGCCACTTATGATATATATATATATATATATATATATATATATATATATATATATATATATATATATATTATATATATTATATATATTATATATACAGTGTCCGCAAAAAGTATAGAGCGTTTGCCATATAAATCAGTGGCAAAAAGCACCCACAAGTATGTGGGCTTGGCAGCCAAGTCGTGTTGCCAACAGGAACCAACTTTTATGTGGCAACTCAGACATATATACAGGAAAATACCTTTTATCCGGGTACCCAACAACCGGAATAACCCAATAACCGGAATTTGTGGCAGGTAAGTAAATAGTATTAAAAAATAAAAAAGTAACGAAATATTTAACTTTTAATTTTGCCGCCGTAGACGTGAGCGCCACCTATCGCCACCTGTTTATTCCCGCCATAATGCGCCATGCGCTATGATAATTCAGTGTTTATCAGTCCGTGGGCAAGGTCAGTGCTACCGATACTAGATGAGTGGCTTGCAGTTGATGAAGATATTTCTGTGACAATGAGTATGGATGACGACCAAATAATTGCAGCCGTAAAAAATGAAAATGAGCAGGTAACGTCTGGGAGCGAAAGTGAGGAGGAAGATGAAACCGTTAAAGTGTCATGGGAATCAGCACTTAACGGCTTACAAAATTACATCAACTTTGCACAACGTCACCAATTTATATCTCTCCAAGAAGTCATGCAACTTATAATGTTACAAAACAAGACTTTACATGAACGTCGCAAAGCACTCAAGCAGACCGATATCAAAACAATGTTCGCCCGCGCAATGAAACAAAGACAAGCGCCAGTATCTGTGCCGGGGCCATCAACTACAGCCGATCCTGCTGTGCCTGGACCATCATCTGTCCAAGACTCAGTGCCTGATGAGCCACTATCACCACTGTCAGACAACCCAGACCACCCGGACCTGGAGTTTTCTGACCAGACTGCCTAGCCCTAAACAAATACAGTAAGTACAATAAACAAATAAAATAGAAGAAAAAAAAGTGTTCCTTTAGTATATAATTTTGTGTTAAAAGTCTTTGCATATACGCAGTTGAGTTTCTTTAGTTTATAATTTACGGTACTACATTACGGGAGTGTCATTTATACGTGCATAGTCAACAAGAACAGGAGTGCTATGGGCTGGGCATGTCTATTTATGGTGAATTACAGTTCTACAATGATCTACTAATAAGGTAAGAGAAACAATCATACAATATTATGTTTATTTTTAGTAAATGCATCTTTCGTAAGTATACTTACCCATTAACCGGACTTTTCCATTAACCGGCTACCCGGAAGTCCGGATATATCCGGATAAAAGGTATTTTCCTGTAGTAGGGAAACTGGAGTCACAGTTTCCCGCTCAGTGCAAACTGAGCTGCCTTTGAGAGGGGTTCTGTGATGCTTGTTCTCATACCATGACCCTCTAATTTGGCTTGTCAGTTTGTTGGTACTGCAACTTTTGTACCCACACATCCAGATGGCTCCAACCAACCTTAGTACTGAGGAAAAGGCTTGTATTTTGGCCTGGAAGGTGGAAAATGTGTCAACAAAAGAAATAGCCAGACGCACAGGCCATGGGGAACAGGCCATGATGATATCACCATCATGTCACCATCACCATCATGTCATCACCATCATGTCATCATGTCATGGACGTGGGGACAGGCCGCCTGAAGATGGTCATACAAGCAAAGGGGAACATGACAGAATACTAAAAATAAAGAATAGTTTCATTTCCATGTGTTATTAATGAATACCTTAATATATACCATGATGTTTATATTGGGGAGGAGGGGGTGCTCTATACTTTTTGCGGACACTGTGTATATATATATATATATATATAGATATAGATATAGATATATATATATATATATATATATATATATATATATATATATATATATATATATATATATAATATATATATATTATAATATATAAACGTATATATACAATATACATATATATTCACTATTGTATCATATAATTATATATTTATATCGTTACTTAGTGTTTATAAATATGAAGAGTATTATACTACAAGGGAACAAAGCTGTTAATACAGGTAAAAAAGTAGGAGTAATCAAGATTATAGAACAAATTAAAAGACCGCTGCAGTGGGCAGTTTGTCTACTCCATGCTAATGAGCTCCCTATTCGCCATCTAATAATGGATCTTGACGGCCAAACAAGTGGTCGGAGAGGATTTACTGGTACAATTGAGAAACGACTAGCTAATTGCGAAAATCTGCCAGTTGTTGATTTTGAACCGATTGAAATGGATGGAATTGAAATAGTCAATGAGCAATTAAGCACAGATCGGGTACATGGCCGACATTTCCAAGCCATTTCAAGCAGTGTATGTACTGACTGCGTCATTAGCTAAGAAAAATCCAGAGAAAATTTATCATGCAAGATGGCTTACAATTGCTAATAGACTAATGCGGCTATGTAGCATCAGAAATTCCTTCAGATAATCTCCGGACACTGTACTGTATATTGTGAAAGTATATGTGCCAACATGGTTTGCAGTAAAAAGAAGTCCTTCGATAGTCCATGGAGCACATCATCTGTATGGAATGATTGCAAGATCAAGATGCCTCGGTGCGAACGTGTTGAAGATAGTCGACCCGGTTCCTTAGAAGAATTCGTTCTTTGCCCACCCAGAGAATATTTTGCTCAGCATGATATTTGATGACCGTAAGCACATCCGAGAGCTCGCTCGCTTGGAGAAGAATTCTAAAAGCAAGAGATGCTAATAATTTAACTGTAAGACAGTTCAATATCAATGAAATGAACTTAAAAGCTCAGGACTACTTTGAACTGATTAACTGGAATACATGCGAGGTCACTGAACCTCCCATCACTAATAGTCTTGATACAAGGAAAATAATGGAAAACATCTCCGTAGGATTGAAGCCAACAGAAATTCCACAGTTTCCCTGTCATTCACAGGCTGTTGAACGACATGTCAAACTAGTGACAGAAGCTTCTTCCCTGGTGTATGGAGCCCATGCCAGGCATGGGCTAATATTGTCCAGACTTAAATCAAGATCAAAGTATCCAAAGTTAGAAACTAAAAAAGATTTCAACTTGAATTAAAACAAAGGTCCTTTCATGGTAGGGTGGTTGGGAAGGGATATAGGGTGAAACTCGAATTGCAGCCACCTCCACGTGGTGAGTTCTGGGTTATTATATGAATAGCAGAGGTGGGCATCGCAATTTATTTTCCAATTCCGCAATTCTGACCTGCACCAGTCCGCAATCGCAATTCTGCAATTTTTTTCAGATAGGCCTTTTCGCAATCGCAATTTCGCAAACTAATTTTGACACCTACAATTAAAACAAAAAATGTCTCTAGACTCTTAAACATCTCTAGACTCTTAAACACCTACAATTAAAACAAAAAATGTGTCTACACTCTTTATTAGTGTTTAATACTTCTGTATTCCTATTCTGTTTCTGTCTAGTATACTTGTTACTTGTCCTTCACAATTAAGTCTTTGTCTCTTCTAGTGTTTTTCTTTACTTTTACACTTCACAGTCTACTGGCTAGTAATCACTAATCTAAGTAATATATTAATCTTCCTCTTCCTCCTCCTCCTCCTCCTCCTCCTCCTCCTCCTCCTCCTCCTCCTCCTCCTCCTCCTCCCACTTCTTCTGGTTCAGCATGTGGAGGTTGGCAACTAATCACACACACGGCCAGCGTACACACTCTCAATCCCAAGTTCCAGCACGCACTGACTGAGGGACTGTGCTACACTTGGCAAATTGGTAGTGTTGTCTCCACAATATTTGGTGGGAACTTATGTTCACGCGGGCACTTGCCACTTTGAAGGTGGTGACCGTCACAATTAGAGAGAACTGAAACTCGAAATGCCAGTGGTCGCTGGCAGTTTTAACTCAGCAAGTTGATAATAAGCTGGTCTACTGGAAAACAAAATATGGGCTTATTCCACTGCACTTAAAACACAAAAGTATAATATTAAGAACGATTTTCTTCTATATGTATATTGTATAGAAGCCTGATTCTGTAAAACATGTATATAACCAAATAACCAAGTAGGTTATAGTTGAGGAGGCGATGGAAATGTTACTCTATGATATTATATAGTCAATAACGAATGTTTAGAAGTTATCTATACCTACTCAGTCATATTTTCCTGTTATTATTGTGTATCAATTAGATAGAAAGCCTGGAAGTGCAAGAGTCGACGCGTGAAGCCGCAATGTTTTGATTCAATCTTCCCGCCACAAAGTGCGGCAGGCCGCCTCCACAATTATAACCTACTTTGTCGCAGCAACAGAACGATTTTGGCATTCTATATTCTTCTTTTTCCAAGGAATTGCTTATTGTATTTTGACAAGCGTTTGCCAGACGCAGCAGTACTGTCTTAGAAAAGAGTGTGAACTCTTAATAAAACATGCTACAATATACATGTAAAAAAAATATTAAGCTTTGATACTCGAGGCGAGTAAATTGCATTAAATTGCTATTATAGAACGTTCCATCGTAATGCTTGTCATCCATACAATTAGTACAACAACAGAAGAACTATATTTTTTGGGTATTCAGATGCGGTGCATCAATATTTATCGCGAAAATTGATTTATGAAAATACGAGTAGCCGAGCCAAAACACAGTAGACCAACCTTTGAGTTAAAACTGCCAACGACCACTGGCATTTATCGAGTTTCCGTTCACTGGAATTATTGCGATTGCGTTTCAAAGTTTTGGCGGTCCGCAACCCGCAATTCTGCATTTTTTTCAGGCATCCGTAATTGCGCAATTCCGTAACCGAATTACCCATTCCGCAAGTTATTGTGATTGCGTTTCAAAATTTTGGCGGTCCGCAATTCGCAATTCCGCAATTTTTTCAGGCATCCGTAATTGCGCAATTCCGCAACCGAATTACCATTCCGCAAGTTGCGGAATGCGGACTAAAATTGCGAATGCCCACCTTTGATGGATAGTATATTTATGTATATATATACATATATATATACAGTGGCGTACTCAGAAAATTGAAAGGGGGGGCATATATATATATAAATATATATATATATATATATATATATATATATATATATATATATATATATATATAATATATATATATATATATATATATATATATACAGTAAACCCTCGTGTATTTGGACCGTCATTATTCAGATTCCGACATTATTCGGACCTCTTTTTTTTCTTCTTTTTTTTTACAATACGGCAGGGCAGCAAGAATTTATGTGAAAGCCCTGATTATCATAATTGCATTATTTCATTATTGCATCCCTAAATGTTATTTACGTCAAAAAAATTGAATTATGAACATAGAGGTCAAAGTAGTTGGCGTAGTTCCATCGTCGCCATGGGTAAACACATGCACACAACAAGATCATAATATTCCCCCCTAAAATTACCACAGAAAATGTACATAAACACAAACAGGCCAGTCTTGAAAATATTTTACTCCCCAAATGTTGAAAGTCTAACGCACTTGTCTCGTCCTGGACGCAAGAAAAAAGTTTCAAAGAAAACTTTGAATATTATCAAAAGACAGCTAGTATAATCTCCTACCAAAACAGCAAGATAATTATAGTCAATAAACCCACAGTTACTGGGTACAGTTGTGTGTAAGGAGTGTGTCTCGTTACATCCGTAAAGTCTTGCAATTTCTTAACCCACCGCTCAACCTTTCGTTGAGTAACCCAGTCTCCCTCACAATTTCTTTTGAACTAAAACCAATCTTATATAAGCTGTGAATACGGGTGATCTGGTCTGCAGTCAACTGTGGCTTGGCCCCATATCCAACTGAGCGAAACCACTTTCCCAAAATGTTTTGGTGACGTTTTGGGAAATCAAGCCGGGACTGACGATAAGAAATAATATGTCCTGGTCACTGACCATTAATGACTAATGATTTGAAAAACTGCAAGCAGGAAGTCAAGGCCGTGAGTGAGTTCCCAGACATCTTTTTTTTCAATCATTCCCCATAGGAAGCGCCAGGAGGGAATTAAAGAAATTTGTCAAGGAGCGTGACGGATGCAAGACACCGCCAACTTCTCTGTCTTCCACTGTATTATCTACAGATATTTTGAATTTTTTGCCCAAATTTGTCAGATATATGTAAATTTTGCAACTCTGCTTTGTAGTTGCGCACCTGTTTTCTTATGGTAAACACCTCATTACCCGGTCTGTGTTCAGACAATGGCGAAAGAGTTTGTGGCTTTTGGGGCTGTTCCTGGTGGAGGTTCCTCCTGGAGGTGCTGTTGTTCCTCTGCTTTATCCTGGCTGTATTCCTGATGAATCCTGACCTTCCCCCACCTGTGAAGTGATCGAAAAAGGTATTGTCTCTGGAGGTGAAGCGGGAAATTCTTCAAAGGATTGATGAAGGTTGGTCTAGTTCTAGGATCATGGCACTATGATCTTGCTAAGTCTACCCTTTCTGATATTAGGAGATCTAAAGATAAGCTCTTGGGTTATTCTACTGAGTTTTCTTTTGCTTCTAAGACTGGAAGGTTATGGCTAAACCATTGTCAGTAGAATTAGATCAATGTGTTAAGCAGTCGTCCTTGCAACATCGTACTAGGGGTGTGATGGTTCGTTGTTTGGAGATGAAGATGGCTGCTGAGAAATTTGCTGGAGAGATAGGTCTGCCAAATTTCAAGACATCTGATGGTTGGCTTTATCGTTTCAAACTTCGACATGGTCTTACACAAGCGTAAGTCTTGTGGTGAAAGTTTGGATGCCTCGGAAGAGCATGCAGAGGAATTTCGGCAGACATTTAAGGATTTGATTAAGAAGGAAAATCTTTTACTTGAGCAAATCTACAATGCTGACGAAACAGGCCTTTACTTTCGCTCAACTCCCGAGAATACCCTGGCCAGTGAGAAGGAGAAATCTGTGCCCGGTCGAAAACGGTGCAAGTCGCGCGTGTCTGTGATGTGTTGTGCTAATGCTGCAGGCACTCACCGCCTGACTCTGTGGTGATAGGCAAGGCAAAACAGCTGCGTTGTCTCCGTGGGATAATGAATAATCTCCCTGTTTATGACCATTCAAAGAAGGCTTGGTTTACTACCAAGATCTTCAAGGATTGGTTTTATAAACATCAGGTGCCAGAGATTATTAATTTTCAGACGGAAGTCCTGCACTACAGCCGCGACCGAGTCCGAGCTCTCCTTCTCCTCGACAATGCACCCGCGCATCCTGTCGAGAGTGAGTTGGTTGGTGATAAAGGTCGTATCAGGGTCTTGTATTTGCCTCCTAATACGACTTCACTCATTCAACCAATGGACCAGGGTATTATCGTGGCTATGAAACGGCTGTACCGGCGGAGGTTTTTAGAGCAGGTAATGGTGGTGATTGACGAGGAAGACAGGGATGTTGACCAGCTGACACTCGACAACCTGCGCAAGTATGATCTCAAATCTGGCATTTTCAACCTGGCTCGTTCTTGGAAGGACGTTTCAGCCAGCACCCTGTCTAATGGCTGGAATCGTCTGATTTGTGGCACTGATCCAGTGATTGAATTTGAGGGATTTGAGACTGCTAACTTTCACCGCCACATTGTGCAGGCTGGGGAGACAGCGACCGAAGAAGATGTTAGTGATTGGTTGGATGGTGATGAAGGTGACCCTGGGTATCAGACACTGACGGACGCTGAGATTGCTGATTCGGTTTTACACCCGGATCAACAAGACTCTAGTGACGACGATGATGACGATGACGTACTGCCGACTCGACCAACGGCATCTGCCGTAAGGAAGGCAGCAGAAACACTAGTTGAGTATTTGGAGCACCCAAATACTGAAGCTGAACTACGTGTTTTTGCTACCTCTCTACGGGAGATCCGTGATAGAATTTTTGCAACCCAGAGATGCTGGACACTACGCCAGACAACCATAGACACCTTCTTTAAACCAGCTCCTTCTGGTCCTTTATCTTCACTATCCTCTAAAACCCCACCTTCGTCTCCTCTACTTATGGCTGCCTCACCATCCTCACCTGTTGCAGGCCCTTCAGGCATAGTCAGTCCAATGGAGAGTGACTCCGAATCTCCGGATTCACCACTGCCTTTGATCGTGAGTATCAGTGAGGGGGAGGAGGAGGAGGTGGCTTTATAAGCTGCCACAAGTCGCCACTAGACCACACGGGAATTATCATCACGACGGCATCAGAGGTGGTGAGTGTAAATACTGTACTGTAGCCTATTGTGTATTTTTACTGTAGATCTATTTATTTACATTATTTATCTTATGTTTAGTGATATTTGCATGACTTGGAAATGTTCTGTATTTACCTAGAATCTTTTTTTCTTTTTTCTTCTTCAAATCCTCACATTATTCGGATTCTTGCATTACTGAGACCACTCCTTGGCCCAATTAGTCTGTATACGCGAGGATATATATATATATATATATATATATATATATATATATATATATAATATATAATATATATATATACACACAAACCTCGATTTCCCGGACTAATAGGGGGGAGCACTGGCCCGGGAACCGCAAAAGTCCGGGAATCGCAAAAAAAAACGAAAAAAAAAGTCCGATGCCATTACCCACCCCCGGACGTTTATCCTACTCTAGTATTTACTGTCCGGCAACAGCCAATATCAACTACCCTGTCGCGGACTTTTACGTCCGCTGAGCATGCTGCCACCTGGCGGGAGGCAGCAGAAAGTGTTCAATAGTCTCAAGAGACGTTCCTGCACCAGGGGCAGTGCGGGTCAGGGGACTAACGGAGGCGGTGCAGGTGAACCGTGAGTGTCGTGTGTCCAAATGTAAACAATACGACCGCTGAGCATGCTGCCACCTGGCGGTAGGCAGCAGAAAGTGTTCAATAGTCTCAAGAGACGTTCCTGCACCAGTGGCAGTGGGGGTCAAGGGACTAACGGAGGATGTGCAGGTGAACCGTGAGTGTCGTGTGTCCAAATGTAAACAATACGACCGCTGAGGATGCTGCCACCTGGCGGGAGGCAGCAGAAAGTGTTCAATAGTCTCAGAGATGTTCCTGCACCAGGGGCAGTGGGAGTCAGGGGACTGACGGAGGCAGTGCAGGTGAACCGTGAGTATCGTGTGCCCAAATGTAAACAATACGACCGCTGAGCATGCTGCCACCTGGCGGGAGGCGCGGACACTGACCAGGGGTGACAGGAGACGCTCGGACCGCCGGACAACTTTGTCAATTTACGAACAGGACCAGGCATTTCAACGTATTAAAAAAAAAAAAAAATCTTGGACTGACATATTCCCGGACCTCGGATTTTGTCCGGCAAATCCGATATCCAGGAAATCAAGGTTTGTGTGTGTATATATATATATATATATATATATATATATATATATATATATATATATATATATATATATATATATATATATGTTCATAAATTTATGACTAATATAGATTTATTTATTATTTATTCTTTGCTAAAAGGGGGGGGGGGGGGGGGCATGGCTGCATGCTGTTAAGATGAGACTTAACAGCAGGACGGTCAGTGGAAGTAGAAAATGGGGGAGAGGACATAGGGTGATCAGAGGGAAGGGGAGGAGGGTGGAGAAGATGGGGAAAAGGAGGAGGAGGGGGGAAGCTGGGAGGCAGAAGGAGGAAGAGGTGTAGACGGAAGGTGGGAGGGAAGATGTATCTCAGCCGGTGTGGCTAAAAACCATCCGGTAGGGTCTGGTACCGCCCGGTACCGTCCGGTACCGTACCTAGTACCGTCCGGTAGCACCTAGTACCGTCCGGTAGCACCTAGTACTGTCCGGTAGCACCTAGTACCGTCCGGTAGCACCTAGTACCGTCCGGTAGCACCTAGTACCGTCCGGTAGCACCTAGTACCGTCCGGTAGCACCTAGTACCGTCCGGTAGCACCTAGTACCGTCCGGTAGCACCTAGTACCGTCCGGTAGCACCTAGTACCGTCCGGTACCAGCTAGTACCGTCCGGTACCAGCTAGTACCGTCCGGTAGCACCTAGTACCGTCCGGTACCAGCTAGTACCGTCCGGTACCAGCTAGTACCGTCCAGTAGCACCTAGTACCGTCCGGTAGCACCTAGTACCGTCCGGTAGCACCTAGTACCGTCCGGTAGCACCTAGTACCGTCCGGTAGCACCTAGTACTGTCCGGTAGCACCTAGTACCGTCCGGTAGCACCTAGTACCGTACGGTAGCACCTAGTACCGTCCGGTAGCACCTAGTACCGTCCGGTAGCACCTAGTACCGTCCGGTAGCACCTAGTACCGTCTGGTAGCACCTAGTACCGTCCGGTAGCACCTAGTACCGTCCGGTAGCACCTAGTACCGTACGGTAGCACCTAGTACCGTCCGGTAGCACCTAGTACCACCTAGTACCGTCTGTACCACCTAGTACCGTCCGGTACCACTTAGTACTGTCCGGTACCACCTAGTACCGTCCGGTAGCACCTAGTACCGTCCGGTAGCACCTAGTACCGTCCGGTAGCACCTAGTACCGGCCGGTAGCACCTAGTACCGTCCGGTAGCACCTAGTACCGGCCGGTAGCACCTAGTACCGTCCGGTAGCACCTAGTACCGGCCGGTACCACCTAGTACCGTCCGGTACCACCTAGTACTGTCCGGTACTACCTAGTACCGTCCGGTACCACCTAGTACCGTCCGGTACACTGTACAGGATTATTTATATCATTAGGTGAATGGTGATGTATATATTTGATGGTTAACGACCGGCAAACTGTTAATTTTGACCTAACAGGTCCAAAAGGATTTGTACGCGAACTGTAGGCCTACCGGTCGTTCTTGTCTATACAGTAAAACCCTTATAACTCGGCACGATAGGGGCTCTGGCCCTTGCCGAGTTATTCAATGTGCCGAGTTATTCAATGTCCTCCTCTGATATGGGTTATAAAAAAAAAAATAAAAAAAAAAAAAAGGAAATACAGTAGTGTAAAAGCATAAAAACTACACTTACCAGTGAACGGGTAGAATGTGCTGGATTTGATATCAAACTCAGCACAAATAGCACACATGGACGCACCTGCATCCATCCTTGCCAGCACTTTCACCTTTTCCTGCAGGCTCAGGCTCTTCAATTTCATTCCCTTCCTGCTGGAGACACTCTTGCGTGATGGAGCTGACATCTTGATATACAGTACTGTATGATGTAATCCCAAAACACGTAAAATAGGTGGCAAATTAAGCAAAGATCAGGAACCAGTGCGTAGGCTGAGCCGTGTTTTTGTCGTCCAAGCACCGTCTTGGATTACGAAACCCAATCCAATAACGCTTGCTGAAATGTGTGTTATACTACTCTGTGATATTGTTTGCAATGTTTTGCATTGATTATTATTTCGGCTCCTACCAAGCTTGTTGTGTTTTTGAAGCAGAAACCAATCCTTTTTCAATTTCGACAAAAAACGGAATTCGTATCCAAGACGGTGCTTTGACGACATAAACATGGCTCAGCAGCTGACAGCCTACACGCTGGTTCCCGACCTTTGCTTTACTTTGCCACCTATTTTACGTGTTTTGGGATTACATCATACAGTACTGTATTTCAAGATGTCAGCTCCATCACGCAAGGGTGTCTCCCGCAGGAAGGGAATGAAATTGAAGAGCCTGAGCTTGCAGGAAAAGATCAAAAGGACAAAAATACGACTTTATGCGACTGACGATATGCAGAGTGTAAGCGAAGAGATGCAGTTATAACATCAATATGCCGAGATACATTATTTTTTGCCAACTTTCTGTTTACATGTTCACAGAAGAGGTTGTGAGGGCATGATATGCCGAGTGAAAACCATGAGATGCAGTTTAGGTGAGGCGGTAGCAGAGTGGTTAGCGTCACCGAGTGGCGTTCTCGAAGACCCGAGTTCGATCCCGAGTGAGACCCATAAATCCACTTGAAATCTTTTTGCACCGTCGAGTGGCCTAAGAACACCCACATGCCCTGTCCATTAACTCTACCTTCGACTGTGAGTGCATGGGAGGACACGGGGCGGCATGAGCCTCTAATCACAGGCGTCACTATAACAATCCTGCCTGCGCCACCACAGGCGAGGGCCAACCATCACAGCCCTCGAGTGAGCCTCCAGGGCCTATCATTCCACCCCTGGAGCTCACTGCCTACATGTGCTATGGGCATAGGTGTGTGTGTGTGTGTGTGTGTGTGTGTGGGTGTGTGTGTGTGTGTGTGTGTGTGTGTGTGTGTGTGTGTGTGAGTAAAAAAAAAAAAAAAAAAAAAAAAAAAAAAACATTAGTCTTTGCCATGCCGAGTTATATCAAATAACGAGTTATACAGTGCCGAGTTATAAGGATTTTACTGTAGTATTCAATTCGTTTGATTTTAAAAAGTTAACCATTATTTTTCTATAGCAGTCAAAAAAATTATAAGCTTAGAAATTACAGAGATTAATTCAGATATACGATATATTAATTTATAGTTCTATTATATTTTCATAAATAAATTTGTTGCTGATGGCGGCGCATTTTTACGACATTTATGACTGCTATAGAATTTTTTTTTTTTTTTTTTTTTATTAAATTTATAAACTTAGAAATTACATCGGATTAATTCTGATTCATTATTCATTAATTAATTCTAAGAATAAGCTGAATACATACAACCCTCATGGATGAATTAGGCCAAATTAAAGGTTTACTCGTCGTTTACCATGAAATATATTCACCACATGGTATAAATAATCCTGTACAGTGTACCGGACGCTACCGGACGGTTTTTAGGCACACCCATCTCAGCTGAGACTTTTAGGGGTTGTGAAAAGGTGGGGATGATGAGGCAGTTTGTGAAGAGGGCATTGGGGTCATGTCTTGAGGCTGAGTACGTACTCCTCGATCATAGCTATGGTCTCAACAGGAGTCAAGACGGAAGACCTGGGAAGCACAGGGTTTCTTAGTAAGAGACGTAGAAAGTGGGGCGTGAGGAGCTGAGGAGGAGGGAGAGATAGTGGATGGCCTTGTGGGGGAGGAAGGGGAAGAACGTTTAGGTCGCCTGACAAGAGGAGGCCGAAGGGTGCGTTGAGGAAGGGGTGTGGGGATCGAGGAAGGAGTAGAGGTCGGAGTATCTGGATTAAGGACGGAAAAAGGGTTAGCTAGGGAGAGAGAGGGGAGAACAGAAGGAGCAAAGGAGGGACGAGGCTTGGTAGGAGGAGGAACAGGGAAAGAGAGGGTAGGAGAGGTTGTGGTAGGGGGATTCGGAAAAGTGGGATTGGAAATTAGCTGGGAGACGGGCGGGCTTCCCACAGAGTCAAACCTTTCTTAATTCTGATGGATGCCACTTCCGATTCGAAGTAGTTAGTAGACAGGGCAACCCCTGTAGAAGACATTGTGGGAACGACCACAGTTAGCACAAGTGGGAGACATTGCAGGACACGTGGAACGAGCATGGCCAGGTTGAGCACAAAGAGGGCAGCGGGCAAGGGATCGGCAGTGCTCGGCAAGGTAGCCAAAACGCCAGCAGGACTGGCACTGGCAGGGAGTAAAGCGGTAAGGTTTAACTGACAAATGTTCTCTGCCAACATTAATGCTATCAGGGAGATCTTGTCTTTTGAAAGTGACTTTGGCAATGTTAGTAGGAACTTACGGCAGCCCTGGGTGGGATGGTGTAGCAGTAAACTGCAACAGCATCATAATCCTCTGCCAAAAGGTCGAGGAGGATACATCCGCGCACTCGTACCATTCGGTGTCATCGACTGGGCAAGAACGCGGGGGGATGGAAACTGTTCCAGTGCAGGTTTTAAGAGTTGTGTCGGGCGTGATGCAGAAGGGGTTGCCGTCGAGGTCTTTAAGGTTGAGCAGTGCATTAGCTTGGGCCTCGGTGTCAACAGTCACCAGGCGGGACCGGTCGGGGCGGGTAAGGAATGCAACCTTGCCAACTTGCCGTTGGAGGCATGCCGTGAAACGTAGGGCGTTAGCAGAGTAAGGGGCAGTGCAAGGTACGATGAAGAAACGGTCCCATTTTGCCTGCAAAATGGGACCGTTTCTTCATCGTCCCTTGACGAGACCAAAAAGTGTCGAAAGAGGGGTGAGGGAGAGAAGTAGATGTGCGTGGGCGTGAGGAAGAGGTGACCGTGCGGCCTGTAGGTCTCCCAGAGGGAGAAGGGTTGTAGAGTGCAAGAGTAGCTACACAAGATGAGGAAGAGGGCAAAGAAGGTTGGGGAGGAGGAAGGATCTGAAGGAGAAGAGCAGGGAGGCAAGGATGGAGAAGGTATGGAAGAGGTAGTGGGGTTGTGGACAGGAGTGTCACCTGGTGCTGAGGATGGATTCTTGATCTGGCTAGGGGGCTCAGGAGCACTAAGTGTCTCCGAGGGTCGAGTTTAGGGAACAGGCATAGCAGTATTCCGGGCCTAAGTCAAAAGAGGAGTAGGGGTTGGTAAACCAGGGGGATCCGGAGGGTCATTTGATAAGAGGGGCTGGCCCTAAAGCCCCTGTAGAGTGAAGGTTATCATCATTGGCCATGGTGAGCCTGGGGTAAAGTGGGGGAAATAAACGGTCTGCCCCTCATAACCCCCATGAGGGGTAAGGGCAGTGGCACCGAGGGTATATCGTGCCCGTGGCACCCTGAGGCCATTTAGGACTGGCCCGAAGCCAGCCTCATATCCCATCAGCACGGCTCTCATACCTTAGGAGGAAAGGGGGATAAGAGTAGAGATAGAGGGAAGGAGGGGAAAAAGGAGGAAGACAGGAAAAGGAAAGGCCAGGCAAAATTCGTCAGACCGAGGACAGAGGCCCAAAGCCAAGGGAGCGACTAGTCCTCCGGGCGTCGAGCCCCAGTTCCCGGGGGACTGGGAGTCACCCGGGCGTCGTGCCCCAGTTCCCGGGCCCGAAGCCCCCCCACAATAACAGCGGGTCTGGGAACAGAGGGGAGTCATACGTGAAATCTTCACTCTTCCAGTCAGGTAAGACTAACGGGCATAGCGCACCAGCACCAAGCAGCAGCCACGGAGAACCACCCCAGGAGCCTTTTCGTGGTCATGGATAGCTTTAAAAAGGCAGGAAGTCAAAGCTATAGGACAATAGTTTAAGGAATTAGAACGATCAACCTTCTAAAGCTCCGTCCACACTAACGGGCAATGCCCGCGGCGCACAAGCGAGCAGTTTGCCTGTTGACGGGCTCACCGCTTTTGCCCGCGGGCAAATGAGTAAAATGCCTGTGATGGTAGGTGAGCGATTTCCCCAGCACTGCCCGGCAGTGCGTCGCTGCCAGACATACGAGGTTGCATGTGGAGCTTTGGAGTGGAGAAGTGGAGCCACTTATTTTTATTCACTTCGTCCTTTTTCTTTTGCAGGCACATAGCAATGATTATGGTACACAGTGCCAGCTTCTTACTTCCTGCTTCGCATTGTTGTCGTACCGCACAGTCTTTCTGAATAGAGAACGGTTACACTGCCTGGCTGCCCAGCTGCTCGCTTCTGACTGGGCCAGGCAGGCTCTACTGTGTGGACAACAGTTTCGGTGTGCCCGCGGGCTTTTGCCGGTGACGAGCACTGCCCGGCGGGCTTTGCCCGTTAGTGTGGACGGAGCTTAAGGAACAGTTTAAATGTGAGCAACCAGATGGAAAGGTAGATGTAGATAGACAATAACAGAAAAGTTTGACCAGGCAAGGTGCAAGCATATAAGTACAATATTTGAGAACAATAGGAGGGATTCCATCAAGATGGTAAGCCTTTCGAGGATCAAGGCTAGAAAAGAAGTAGAAAAGAAGACTAAGGATCTTGTTGTAAGGCATGATATAGTCAGATGGTGGAAGTAGTTTTGCGACTTTTCCTTTAAAATAATAACACACTGAAAATAAGAAATTACAAATTCTACAGCAACAATAAAGAAAAGGGAAAATAGATTAGATAAGAGCTGCTGTCTAGCCCATTACAAAGGATGCAGGTCCGTATCAATAATGAGTCATCTGGAGACAATAGCGAGTGTCATATGTGGGGCATTATTTCCTGCGAATGAACTAACATTCAGAAGTGTGAGAAAGAACAAGGATTCTATTTTGAGTGTACTGAGGTTAGGAGGCAGCACTGAACACTTAAAATGAGGAACCGGCATTGCTGAAGGCAAGAGATTATTCAGATGAAAGTATGTGGTGCAACAATGTCGGCCAAATGTGGCACTCAACTCGTCCATATTCATCAGGTCTAGGCAGGGTAATTACAGATGTCTGACTTCATCTTTGCCTAAGGCTGGTACATTAACACTAATACAATGGCTCTCAATGGCATGATGCGTAAAATTCATATGAAAGTAGCATTGACAGTATAGTACCTTCACTGGAGCGCAGAAACTTTAGCAAAACTTCAAACGCGTTTTTCTCAAAACTAGTATAAAATGAACATAAAATTATTCTCTGCTTTTATTTTTGGCAAGATTTTCACGAAACTTTAGGACACACAAAATCAAATATCGTAGAAAGTTTTGTTCTGTTCTGTTTTTTTGTAGTTTTTTTTTTAATTTGTTTTTTCGAAAACAATTTTCAAAAAAACAAGACAAATTGCTAGAATAACAATGAATTTTCAGATGCGCATGTCACAAGGAAAGCCGTCAGAAAATGGCTGAGAAGAAGCAATTAAAAAAAAAAAAAAAAAATCCTTAAATTTTCCTTTCATCTGATCAGCTTGAAATTTTCATGTGATAACAAGGGTACTAATATACACAACATATAAATAAATTATTCATGACTGTAATTCAATTTTTTATTCACGGCGGACTCTCCCCTTAACTACGTCTTATGAGGGGCTACTGAAGATGATTTATCAACAACCTGCAGGATGGCAAGGATTGTTAAACAAACATTCAGCATCTTTATAAATGTATTTCTTAACATATCACCTATTATAGTATTTGTACAATTGAGGAAATTTCCACACATGTTTTAGAAGAAAAATTATCCATATACAACAGAAAAAGAAATTCTCACAACTTAAAGCTATTCCCTATTAATTCTAATGCATATCTCTCATCTTCACATAAATCTTGACTGGCGTCATTTTCAGGGATACCTATACCTCCCCATCCCAAGACAATCTGGTTCATCTTGATTAAAAAGTTGACTCAATATTTCCAGGGATACCTACATATTCCCGCCTATAGCTTTGGAAATACATACGAATGATAGAATGGTTTTCACTACAAGATAACACAAAATCCCCTTCTTTGAAAACAGTAAATTACCATTCATGCAACTGTTCAAAACAATATTTTTTCTTGGTTTTTTATTTTAAATTTCTTTACTTCACGATGAGTCAACCTCATGAAATATTTGTAATGCCTTGCATAGCAAAACAAATATGCTGTAATGTATCATTGGCTTTTGAATGTAAACTATCATATTCCAGGTTGAGTATCTTATTTCTAATCATTAACACCTATGGAAAAAGCTCATATGTAATGTAATTGCATATATGCTCATATGTTAGTGTAATTGCCCAGTGCGAGCGATAGAGAGAGAGAGAGAGAGAGGGGGGGCGGGGGAGTGTGTGTGTGAGAAAAGAAAACATGCTGTTGCCAAACTGAAAAAGACTTTCGGCATCAACAGCAAATAAACCTGCTGCTATAAACCCGCTGCTTTGAATTGCACTTGGCCTATGGCAGTCAGGTGCGTTTTCTTTCATGTGACTCCTCTACAAAGCAGATCTGAACTTGGATAGTTTTGCCACAAAAGTTAACAGCACTGGTAGTGTTGGATGATTTACTGGCCATACACCTGGCACTGATGAATAAAAAATATATATATATAAATTTATAGGAAAATATTGAATTCCTACAAACTTTGATAACTTGCACAGATGTTAAACAATGTTACAGATCCTTTCAAAACAATAATTTATTTTTGTACTGTACACATGCACTGGCAACGTTACAGTATTATTTCAGCCTTTTTTCATTTATGTGAATATGAATTTTAATCAAATATATGCACTTACTTATTACTTGTATGCATACATTCATGGTATTGGTAATAAATAATTTCTACAGAAGATCAGATTTCAATTTCAACCTTACATGAAAAATAAAAATGTTATCCAGAAGAGTAAGTATACTGTTCAACCAAATGTGCTATTTTAACCAAATTGGTGACATTTTGTGATATCTATGACACGGGCTGGTTACCATGTGAATATTATTTTCTCCAAATAATAAACTTAACTTCCGACAGAGCAGATTTCACATAGAACTTAAATGCATTACAAATATGCAAAACCTTATATAAAAAAAAACCTACAAAATTGCTGAGCCACATCAGATTTGATGCATGCCAGAAACTCTTTACTCAGGAGCATCTTTCATGTACTGGTCCAATTCTGTGTCAAGAGCAGTCTTGGTCTTGCTCATGTACTCATCCAGCTGATGATCAAGCTCTTCTCGGGTACAATTATCAGCAACCTTTCCATTAGCTGCTGCGCGTCCCCCTCGGCTGCCTCTCCCTCCTCTGGCTATGCGACCTCCACGCCCTCTGCCCCTGAGATTTTTTTTCAAAATAAGTGAAGAGACAGACTGGCCAAGGGTTGCAAAACAAACTTTAAAAAAATTCTCCACTCCTTGAATAAATAAGAATCAGGGAAATATTTTTTTATTTACTTCCTGGGGTAACTAGAGAGGTCTCTTGAAGCAGCAAGTTGTAGGAGGATAGAAAAGAGAGGCAAGCTGTATCAGAAATACCAATGAATGAGATGAATACATGAAGATACTGGTTTGACACTTGCACAATTTACAAGGCAAGAATAAAGATGAGCAAATGGGATAAGAGATTATGTAGTAAGTCTGTCTCTTCCTATGCTCCTCAATCATACGAGAGGGAAGCACAAACTTAGAACTTAGGGGTAATAACTATGAAAGTAGAGCAAACAGTGTGAGAAGTGCTGTGTAGATGGAGGTCTTTCATAGGTACATAATGCCCCCGTACATATACAGTTTGGGATACAGCATATGCATTTGGGAGGGTGAGAATCATTGATGGAGACAAAATAAAAGGCATAACTTTGTGGGAGTTGATTTAGCACAAACTGTAACATCGTATTTCCAAATGAGATGGACAACCAAGGAACATTTGCATATAAAGAAAGAGCTGGAAACTGTAGCACAAAATAAATACTAAAGCAACAAGATAAATGTCAATACTGTAAACCCTTGATTTATTCAGACACTAATTCAACAGATTTGACAAATAATAACACATTAGTTTCTTATATCAACTATTACTAATAGGCTCGCGGCAAAATACTCTTTAACAACAGACTCAAGAGAATAATATTGCATATTATTTACTACTATTTCATAATTTCATATTGAACAATACTTTTTACCACATTAAAGGTTTTTTTCTAAACAGATATAAAAAACTTCAATGGTTAAAGTAGGTTTTACAGACTTTTGTCTATCAAACACATTTTACTCCCTAGTAGTCTGTATAATCGAAGATTTACAGTATTATTGTTTGCAAATCTAGAACTATTTACCTGAAGCCACCTCTTCCTTGTGTTCCAGTAGAGGTACGTCCACGAAGGCTTCCTCTCAACATTCCTCGGCCTGCCTGGATGCCTCGGGTTCCACGGCTGCGCACAAATTTCCCTCCTCTTGCTCCTCTTAGGCCACGGAGACTACTTACACCCCTACCTGAAAGTGAATGCACATTATTAACACACAGTAAACCCTCGCCTTTACGGACCTCAATATACCGTAAAAGTACTAGTTGACTCCTTGAGTCTGAAAAAATCTCTCCATAACTAGGGGTCGATTATACGCAAGGATAAAATGCGAACCTTTACCACCGAGTGGCAAACAAGTTGATCAGCACTACTACCTTACCACTTACTGTAACTCCAGTCAGACAACTACAATATGCGCCACTTCCAGAGCAGTCCAAGGTCGCTCTCCAACTGCCTGGCTGCTCGCCGAGCGCCTCCCCAACGCATCGTACCTCACACTCAAACAATACAACCGGTAATTCTGATCTACAAATA
The DNA here is from genome assembly GCA_016584305.1 of Chionoecetes opilio. NCBI lineage: Eukaryota > Metazoa > Arthropoda > Malacostraca > Decapoda > Majidae > Chionoecetes > Chionoecetes opilio. The sequence continues at coordinate 446,571 of JACEEZ010013848.1, forward strand.
TATCATGACCATACACTACGGGGGTAAAGACTGTTTAATACATATTGGCAGTTTATTAAATATAAACACATCAATATTATTAATGTACTTAATATATAAAACCATGTACGATCACATTTTAAAATCCTTCACAATCTTGCTGTTCGTCTTCTGATGTCAAGAGGTCTGCATACGGATCTGAATCACTTTCGGAAGATCCAACTTCATCTTTTGAATTTTTGCTGTCCTCCTCCTCCTCTTCCTTGTCACTTTCTTGCCACAACAAATCATCTTCTTCCCCATCCATGGCATTTGAAATCCCACATTTTTTGAAGGATTTTATGAGTTTCTACACTAACAGCTTCCCAAGACTTCACCACAAACTCACACAACACATCCAGTGGTGGAGCACGCATATTACTATCTTTCGTGAATGACTTTTCTCCATCAATCATCCATTTTATCCACTCCACACGAATATTGTCTTTTAAAAGGTTTATTTAGGCTTACATCGAGAGGTTGAAGCACAGATGTTAATCCCCCTGGAATTACTACAATTGCAGTATTGTTTTGTTGTAGATGTTTCTTGACATTATCTGTTAAGTCTGAACATGTCCCAAACTAATAATTTCCTTTCCTTTCTTAAACCACCTGGCTGCCTATTCTACACATTGTCAATCCATAAATATATTCCAGCTTCATCCATCCAACCAACCGTTGTCATGAACATGGACAAAGACATTTGGAGGGAACTTATGTTTAGGTTTTTCAAGTGAAAACAAGAGGCGGACCAAAGACTACTGTATACTGGACTTGCAACTCAGTTTGGGCTATTTCCAGTGGAGGCCAATGCCGCGATTCCTGACATTTTCGAACATCACTCCCATTTCCCTTCCTATGGTTTATCAGTATAAATGATACACTGTTATCTTCGTAAATGTTTGTTCTATTATATTATCAAATAAAAAACTGTAAAATTCACTAAAGAAATGCCATTATGAGACTGAAGAAATATGCATGAACTCACTTAAAACTCTTCGCCATTTAATATTTTGCGAGAAAAGTTTTACATGAAGCATATCAATAGATGCGGAATTTTATTAGCTTTCCATTGATATATTTCGTTTTCTGATAAATGAATTAGAACCATGCATAAATTCCAATGATCTGAAACTCGAGAAATGCCAGTGGTCGCTGGCAGTTTTAACTCAAAGGTTGGTCTACTGTGTTTTGGCTCCGCGACTAATATTTTTCATAAATTAATTTCGCGATAAACATTGATGCACCGCATCTGAATACCAAAAAATATAGTTCTTCTGTTGTTCTACTAATTATATGGATGACATGCATTACGATGGAACGTTCTATAATAGCAATTTAATGCAAATTACTCGCCTCGAGTAGCAAAGCTTAATATATTTTTTACATGTATATTGTGGCATGTAAAATTTGGGCGATGTTCACAGTTTTCTAAGACAGTACTGCTGCGTCTGGCAAACGCTTGTCAAAATACAATAAGCAATGCCTTGGAAAAACGAAGAATAAAGAATGCCGAAATCGGCTTGTTGCTGCGACAATGTAAGTTATAATTGTGGAGGCGACGTGCCGCGGCAGGGAGTGGTGGGCGGGGAGATTGTGGCGGGGAGATTGAATCAAAACATTACGACTTCACGCGTCGACTCATTGCACTTCCAGGCTTTCTATCTGATTGATACACAATAATAACAGGAAAATATGACTCCCTAGGTATAGATAACTTCTAAACATTCGTTATTGACTATATAATATCATAGAGTAGCATTTACCTCGCCTCCTCAACTATAACCTCCTTGGTTATTTGGTTATATACAATGTTTTACAGAATCAGGCTTCTATACAATATACATATAGAAGAAAATCGTTCTTAATATTATACTTTTGTGTTTTAAGTGCAGTGGAATAAGCCCATATTTTGTTTTCCAGTAGACCAACTTATTATCAAAAAAGTGAGTTAAAACTGCCAGCGACCCCTGGCATTTTGGGTTCCAGTTCTCTCGAATTAGCGTTAACTAAATAAATAACATCATCAATCGGGAAAATTACCCGATTGAGGATGTTATTTATTTAGTTAACACTAATTTATGCGTGGTTCTAATTCATTTATCAGAAAACTAAATATATCAATGGAAAGCTAATAAAATTCCGCTTCTATTGATATGCTTCATGTAAAAAAGTTTTCAAGCAAAATAGTAAATGGCGAAGAGTTTAAGTGATTATTAAGTTCATGCATATTTCTTCAGTCTCATAATGGCCTTTCTTTAGTGAATTTTAGTTTTTTATTTGATAATATTATAGAACAAACATTTACGAAGATAACAGTGTATCATTTATACTGATAAACCATAGTCTACTGTATTCATGGAACACTATTTTTACTTGCCAATCCGATTGATGATATTTTTTTAGTTAACATTAATTTATGCATGGTGCTAATTCATTTATCAGAAAACAAAATATATCAATGGAAAGCTAATGAAATGCCACTTCTATTGATATGCTCCATGTTACAAGTTGTCTCGCAAAATATTATATGGCGAAGAGTTTAAGTGAATGCATATTTCTTCTGAGTCTCATAAGGGTATTTCTTTAAGTGTATTTTACTGCTTTTTATTTGATAATATTATAGAACAAACATTTATGACGATAACAGTATATTCTTTATACTGATAAACCATAGGAAGGGAAATGGGAGTGATGTTCGAAACACTTTTTTACTTTGCCGATCGGCCTCCACTAGTCATGGGCGGGTGGCGCGGAGTGTGAGTAGCAAGGCCAGTATACAGTAGTCTTTGGGTGGACCAAAGACTACTCTATACTGGACTTGCTACTCATTTTGGGCTATTTCCAGTGGAGGCCAGTTTTGCGATTCCTGCCATTTTCGAACATCACTCCCTTTTCCCTTCCTATGGTTTATCAGTATATATGATATACCGTTATCTTCGTAAATGTTTGTTCTATAATATTATCAAATAAAAAACAGTAAAATGTAATAAAGAAATGCCATTATGATTGAGTTAAGAAATATGCATGAACTTAATATTCACTTGAACTCATCGCCATTTAATATTTTGCGAGAAAACATTATAGATGCTAGCGATAGAAAGAAGCGGATTTTCATTAGCTTTCCATTGCTATATTTTGTTTTCTGATAAATGAATCATAACCATGCATAAATTAGCGTTAACTAAAAAAATAACATCATCTATCGGGATAATTACCCGATGGATGATGTTATTTATTTAGTTAACGCTAATTTATGCATGGTTCTAATTCATTTATCAGAAAATGAAATATAGCAATGGAAAGCTAATTAAATTCCGCTTCTATTGATATGTTGCATGTAAAAAGTCTTCACGCAAAATATCAAATTGCGATGAGTAAGTGAATATAAGTTCATGCATATTTCTTCAAAAGTTCATGCATATTTCTTCAGAGTCTCATAATGGAATTTCTTTAGTGTATTTTACAGTTTTTTATTTGATAATATTATAGAACAAACATTCACGAAGATAACAGTGTATCATTTATACTGATATGCCATAGTCTACTGTATTCATGGAACACTTTTTTACTTGCCGATACGATTGATGATGTTATTTTTTTAGTTAACGCTAATTTAGGCATGGTGGTAATTCATTTATCAGAAAACGAAATATATCAATGGAAAGCTAATGAAAATCCGCTTCTTTCTATCGCTAGCATCTAAAATGTTTTCTCGCAAAATATTAAATGGCGAAGAGTTTAAGTATATATTGAGGTCATGCATATTTCTTCACTCTCTCATAATGGCATTTCTTTAGTGTATTTTACTGTTTTTTATTTGATAATATTATAGAACAAACAGTTACGAAGATAACGGTATATCATATATACTGATAAACCTTAGGAAGGGAAATAGGGGTGATGTTCTAAAATGGCAGGAATCGTAAAACTGGCCTCCACTGGTCATGGGTGGGTTGGCGCGGGGCACGAGTAGCAAGTCCAGTATAGAGTAGTCTTTGGGTGGACCTATAGTAAAGATTCATATCTTCATATAAGTGGTGTGGTGTTGTGTTTTTGCGACAGGTTACCATATACCGTACCATAGCCTATCCACATTCAAACTTTGGCCTACCAGTAGCCTACTGTATTTTTGGACCAGACTTACAGGCCTATACGGCAAGTATAGACCTAACCCGTAATCTTGGGGCCGCCATTTACGGTAACTAAGTTCGGCTCTTAATTAATTTTTCCTGCCAGTCCGATATATGCGGGGACTTACCGAATAAGTTTGGTTAATGCGGGGTTCGGTTCGGTGGTGGGCCGGCCGAACATGTACATGCAGGTCGGCCGGTGGCAGTGAAAACATAGCTGACCGGGCAGTGAGCAGCTGCGCGCCGATTAGTCTAGCTTTGTCGGCTCGATTATAAACAACTCCTCTCACATCCTCCCGTACCTCACCATGTTGCCTGCCTCCCGTGCCTCATCATGTATTGTATTAATTTCCCTGTATGCGTGTAATATTTGTGATGGCTGCATGTACACTCCCCGCCATAGGCCAGCGAAAATCCGCTCACCCCAAACCTCCTGGCGTGTCACTTCCTTTTAAATGCCTTATCGACGGTCCTAGATATTAGAAGGGGAATACACACACACACATCTGTGTATCTCTGATACTCTGACAGAGTTAATGGAGAAGAATTATAAAACAGAGAACCACCTAATATAATACGACTAATATAAATTTGAGTGCGGAAAGAAAATAGAGAAACAGGGAGGAAGCAAGGGTTGAGAGGGGGGTTAGGCGCGAGATAGGGTCATATTACCGCGGTAGGAAAAGGAAAGGATGAGGAGGAAAGAAAATACAGAGAGAGAGAGAGAGAGAGAGAGAGAGAGAGAGAGAGAGAGAGAGAGAGAGAGAGAGAGAGAGAGAGAGAGAGAGAGAGAGAGAGAGAGAGAGAGAGAGAGAGAGAGAGAGAGAGAGAGAGAGAGAGAGAGAGAGAGAGAGAGAGAGAGAGAGGAGGAGGAGGAGCGAGGAGCGAGAGCGAGAGAGAGAGGAGAGAGAGAGAGAGAGAGAGAGCGAGAGCGAGAGCGAGAGCGAGAGCGAGAGCGAGAGACGAAGAGAGAGAGAGAGAGAGAGAGAGAGAGAGAGAGAGAGATAAACGGAGGGTAGAAGTAGAGATAAGCCTGCCTTCATTCTTCCACACAGAGGCTCCCCCACCCAGCAAGTCCATCCTGTCACGGGAAATATTTTTCCCAGACAGGTTTGCAATGGTGCACAGCCCTCTCCGCTTGGCTGTAGCTCCGAAACTAACCATAGGATTTTCTTGAAAATCCCCTCTTTGTGTTTCCCACAAAAAGTTACATAAAAACATTTAAAGGCAACCTATATATCCTAACCTAAGTTTTGGGGGAAAAAATTTCTGTCCCGGTCATTGTTTTAAAAAAATAAATAAAAAAATGAAAAATAAAAAAAAATTGAAAAAATCAAAAAAACGGGTTCTCTCTCTCCTCGAATGAGAGGGAGAAGGAGAGAGAGAAGGGGGGAGAGAAAAGGAGAAAGGAGAGGAGAGAGAGGGGGAAAAAGAAGAGAAAAGGGGAAGAGAGAAGAGAGAAATTTTAATGGAGAAAACTTTTTAAAATAGGTCCAAAAGAGGGGAGGAAGGGGGGGGGGGGGGGAAGAGGTGGGGGGGTAAGGGGTTCTTGACCGCGGTAGGAAAAAATAAAGCAGATTTGTAGGAAAAATTTTAAGGACTTAAAGGGGGGGAATTAACGTATTATTTCTCTTATGGGAGACATTGTGGTTAAAAATCCTCGGATTTTCATATTGACCCCCGGGGGCAGCTCTAAATAAGATCCCAAGTTTTTAAAAGCAGCCTTTCTCTTTTTTCTCTTCTCTCTCGTCTCTCCCCCCCTTTAAACCGTTCGTCCGACTATGAGGAATTTTGTGTTTTGTATTCATCTGTTGTGTTTTAAGGCCGGCAACGCTCTTATGGCCCTTCTCCATTCAACATTTTTTTTTTCAATTATCCTTAGTTGGTGTGTGTGTGTGTGTGTTGTGTGTGTGGGGTGTGTTGGGGTTGTGTGTGTGTGTGTGTGTGTGTGTGTGTGTGTGTGTTGGGTGTTGTTTGTGTGTGTGGTGTTTTCCCCTTTTGCTATCAAATGACCTTTGATAAAAGGGTTTAAAAAGATAAGGTGACAGCCAGGTAGTTTGGGGTGAGTTTTTTTAGGGGTATTCCGGCCCGAAAAGTCTTGAGTGACGTAAGTAACGAACTTTCATTTAAAGCAAATAAGTACACTATAATGGAAATGGTCGGAAACAGAGAAAGTCAACCTAATTAAACGAAATTTGTTTTATGTGAAAAGTTCGATCCCCGGATATACAGTAAACCCCTCTAATTCTAACTAATTAGGGGGAGACCTGGGTCGAATGAGCCGGGAAAGTCCGAATTATCCGATGGTTCTCCAAGCCCCTCCACACAAGAAGAACTCACTCAAAACTTGCCACAAAACAGCACAGATGTATATTCTACTACACAAAACCATCGTATGATACTACTATAATTCTAAGTACACAGACTTAATACCACATGATAATAAATAATAAGAAAAATACAATACAACATATTCACAATAAAAACTCAATTAACCCATCAATTTCTAGTACACGTAAAGATTAGATTATACAACCCACACATTTTTCACCTTGTAATGCTTCTATCATACACCTAAGCAGCGGCGAGCGGCTCGCTCTCTCTCTCTCTCTCTCTAGTCTATATATATAACCGTTATTGCCGGCGCATAAGCCTCAGTTTTTCCCTTACAAAAGAGACTGCAAAAGTTCGCCTGCGATCTCATGCGGCCATATTAGCGACTGAAGAGGTCGGGCAGAGAATAGACAGGACAGCGGTGGTGTATTACTAAAGGGGTCTGGAGTTGGCTTTGTAATGATCAAGTAGTTCACTGAGCAAAATATTTGTAACTGCGTTATCAACAGTAACAGTGCCTAATATACTAAGAAAAGGTTAGGAGTTAAGCAGAAATAAGAGCTGGGGCACAAAGATAGGATTTGTTGCTGCCCAGCATGGCCGTTGCTCAGATGTAAACATTCATCCAACCCCCAACTGCTGACTTTCCATTGTAAAATGCTGAATCTACAGGTCTGCCGCATTCACCTGGGGTACTTACACTCGGCGACAGCCCCTCCGCGCACCCGACCCTGCATTACCGCATCAGGATCCTCCCCGGCCACGAACAAACCGACACAACCCACATCCGAATATTAATGTCGCCTTAATTAACCCGCATTCGACTGCGGCCCACACAAGTTGACACAAACAGTTGGAAGGAGATGCTAGAAGGTAGGCAAAAAATGTGGTCATTCGCTGGAAATGAGTCTTTGTTCATATAAATTAAACTCGTGAAATAAAGAGCGTGTTAAAAGTTTATATTGAAGGAGTGGAGCGGTGAGAGGAAGGCTGTAGTATCTGTGGGAGTCGTCTATACACACAAGGATAAGGAGGAAAGGGCGTCGTGGCTTGTAGTTTATTTGACAGAGAGTCATGACAAACGTGGGTACAAGAGTGCACGGCTGTGTGTCCTGTGGATGACTTAATTACCTGGCTGAGGTTGCAGTATGTGAGTCCAGCAGGAGGACAAGTCGGTCCAGCGTCAGGTCACCCTCGGGCCTCTAATCATTTGGGTCCCGACAGGGGAGCAGACCGGTGGCCTCTAAGACAGATGGGAACACGGTGTGTATGTGCGTTGATGGGTGTACGCACCTCTTAGCAGTGGTAAAGCAAGGTGGGTATTCTAGGAGACATCAGAGCCTTTGTACACTTGACCCCTCTATACTCAACCCCTGTACCTCTAGGATTAAGGAAAAAACTGTATGGAAAGAGTGCTAGTAAAAAAGGCTGCAACACTGAACCTGTAGGACAAGTCTTCACACCCGGTACACCAGATCAAGACCATCACGCGACCACACCGTCCGCATTCAAGGCCGAATCACACCATACCTCATGGTGACACGGCACGTTCTCATCACATCCGTTATAATTCTTACATTCAAACAAAAATAGACGTGTTACACTAACCGGATCTGTGCGCCGCTCTCCCGTCACGGCTCCAAACATCACCGTCCTGTCACGTAACGGTTTTCGGGGAAGAATATGTAACGTAATGAGACTGTGCCGTGTGATATTTGTAGTTTTCTTAAGGCTTTATGTTACACAAAAAGCAGTTGTCCTTTTCAGAGTTCAACTCCTCATATCTTCAATCCAACAGTAGTGCTATTAATTGCCGACATTTCTCAGCCATAGCCTCTGAGGCACATGTCTGCAATAGAGGGTAAGCAGAGAACTGCCGAAGTAATGACGGGAACCGTGGACGAAAGCTGTATACCGCGCACGGCTGACGGAACGCGTATGCCGTGATTTCAAGAGTGTGAACCAGCCTTTCACCTGTACCTTTCTGAAGAAGACTCATGAAAACACCTCGGACTGTGAAGATTCATAGGGAAACCACCGGCAAATTTGTCGAGATACCGACCGTACAACGGTGCCCTTCAACAATTATAAACACAACTAACAAGGTAGAGATGGTTACCTTACAGTGTTACTAAATATCTTCGTGAATTTTTGTATTGGACAACCACTTATTTTCGAGGCGAAAATTAGTCCATCACCTGAATGTTTTGATGTGTTTTGAACTTAATCTGGCTCTCGTTTTTTGTCGGAAATCAATGTTTGTTTACTTGTGTTGGGGGGGGGGGGACCTGCCCCTCCAGGTCCGCCCGACACACATGTTGCTTCGCTTCACACTGCACATATATATAGGAGCAAAATTTCGTTTTTTCTCTATATCATCTGTTACTAACCACAACCCCAACCTCTACCTAACCTAACTCTAACCTATATGATTTATTTAAACCTACACTAACTTTCTGGCTAGCAATTAAACGGGAAAGATTTCGGTAATACATGTATGCCATTATTATCAATTGCCCCATGGATATGGGGTCAAATACTCAAATGAAAAAGCTACACTGATGTAGGTAAAGTCCTAGGACTTTTGAAAGCCCACTCCCAAAAATTTAATACTAATATCAACTGCAAAATTTCCACAAAGCCCTAAACACATAGCAGAAAAGCAACAAAGGCATACCTCAACTTTAAATCTAAGCTATATGTCCATAGGTAGTTTAAATTTTAGAATATCAATTCGTGGGGGCATCCGCAAAATATATTATGATTTATGACCGATTTTGGTTACCCTGTCATTCCCTTTACATTTGCTAGTATGATTTTTCATCCACATTCATGCACAGTGAATATTGTATTTAGGTACATGCTCCTAATCATTAGCTTTCCCCTAAAAATCTTTTTTTTTTTAATAACATCTGCTAAATTTTACAAAAAAAAGAAATCCTTCAAAAACCCAATATATTCTTTTTCTTTTCAAAAACCTCCTTGTAAAATAGGGTGCGTCTTATGCCCGGCAAATAACTGTTTTAATTTATATATATATATATATTAATATATATATAAAATAATATTTTATAAAATTATATATATACAGTCAAACCCGATATAACAGACTAAAGGGGGCTCGTTAAAGCCGATTGTCGTTATAGTGAGGGTATTTCCCAAGGGTGGGAAAAATATAGGTTAAAACACGGAAAATTTTGAAATAAATTAGAAATAATCACAAACACAAGCAGACCGTGTAGCTATGTTGGGAGGGTAAACAGTGACTGGCGCTAAATGCTGGATTTGGTATGCTCCCGGCACGCTGTGTAATAAATGAGAATTAATCACAAACACAAACCAGACCGGTAGCCTATGTTGGAAGGAAAAACAGTGACTGGTGCTACATAGCAAGCTCGCCCACGACTGCCCCGGGACTGGTATTAGGAGAGGTAGTAAATCTCCAGGCTCGCTCATTACTGCTTGGTATGCTATGAAATACCATTATTCTAGGTGAATGTAGACATATAATCGCATTTTAATGGCTATTATTCATACATACGAGTAAATAGATAAAAATACAAGCAAGGCGCTCATCCACGCCTGGCAGCGCAGCGCGGCCACGGCAGCACCAGTGTTGTCGTTAAGACATAATTATAAGACACAAGTTACCCATGTACACATGATGACATGATCCTTCCTATCTTACTTGCCATCAAACATAGAATTTCACAGCATATTCTCTGAGTTTGTCCTTAGCCTTGCGAATATCACTCACTGTTTGTTTCTTTACACCATACTCGACACACACCCGGGCGACAGAAACACCAGACTCCACCTTCTTAATGAGTTCTAATTTCTCTGCAATACTTAGATTCACACGCTTCCTTTTGTCACTTCCCTTCTGTTTCGATGCCATAATGAATTCACTGCACTGAACAAGTCTAAATAAGTCTAAATTGACAATATACATAAGTAAGTGTATAGCAGCGATAGCCTGCCTGGGTGTCGGAGCCATGTTTGTTTACATTCGACGTGCAAATAGTGCAGACGAACAGCTGTGTGTGTGTGACACTGTGCAGACTCCCGGGGTAGAAGCTTCAGCTAACATTAGAGGAGAGGACCTACGAAGCAAAACTAAGAGAAAGAGGTCACAAGAAGTCAAGAAATTGTAATACGTACTAATATTCAATATTTTAACCCACATACACACCTTCTACAACTAAATCACTAGCAACACAGGCTCCTACCTTATATATCTTAATATCTGATACAATAAAACTCCTTAAAACCCAAGCATTCCAAAATAAAACTGAAAAAATTATGTCGAGTTGACGATTCCAGCGGCGATAAGCGGTCTGATATGCCATTCTTGCCCGCAAATTTGTCTCGTGAATGGAGTCCGTTAAATCCGAACTTAACTGAAACCACGTTAAATCGAGGTCCGTTATATCGAGGTTTGACTATATATATATATATATATATAATACCGTATTTGCCGGCGCATAAGATGCAGTTTTTTCCCTTATAAAGGAATGCAAAGTTCACCCTGCGTCTAATGCGGCCATATTAGCGCATGAGAGGTCGGGCAGAGAATGCAGAACAGCCGGTGGTGTATTACTAAAGGGGTCTGGAGTGATCTATGTTGAGCAGTAGTCCACTGAGCACAAATTAGTAACTGTGTTATCAACAGTAATGCATAATACTAAGAAAAGGTTGGAGTTTAAGAGAAAAAATGAGCTGGGGCAACAAGATAGCGATTGTTGCTGCCAAGATGGCTGTGTCAGATGTAAACATCATCCACCCCCCGCTGCTGCTCTCCATTGTAAAACGTCTGATATCTCAGGTCTGCCGCTTCACCTGGGATACTTCACTCGGCGACGCCCTCCGCGCACCCACCATGGGTCATTACCGCTCAGACTCCTCCCCGCACCCATGGAAAAGACAAACATCCCGCATATTAGATGTCGCCTTAACCCGCATTCGACTCGGGCCACACAAGTTGACACAACAGTTGGAAGGAGATGATAGAAGGGAGGCAGAAAATGGTGATGGATTTTTCGCTGGAATGGGTATTGTAGAAATGGAATAGTGAAACAAAGAGGTTAAGGTTAAAGTTTTATTTGAAGGAGTGTGAGCGGTGAGAGGGAGGTGTAGTATCGTGGGGAGTCTGTCTATATGTCTATACACACAAGGATGGAGAAAGGGCGTCCTGGCTTTGTAGTTTATTTGACGGCGAGTCATTGTACAACGTGGGGACAAGAGGTGCGCGGTGTGTGTCTCTGTGTGTCCTGTGGCTGACTGAATTACCTGGCTGATGTTGCAGTTGTGTCGGCAAGGACAAGTCAGGTCAGCGTCAGGTCACCCTCGAATCCTGGTCCCAGACAGTGGGTTGGCCTAGGCCGATGCAGGTGTGTATGTGCGTGTGTGTGTTAGCGCCGCTACAGTGGTAAGCAAGGTGGGATAGGAAACGGCATAGGCCTTTGTACCACCTCAACTCCTCAATCCTCACCCCTGTACCTCAATGGATAAGGAAACTGTATGAAAGAGTGCTAGTAAAAAGACTGCAACGGTACTTATAGACGGGACAAAAGTCTTCCACACGGTACACCAAGACCAAGACCCATCACGGCACCACACCGTCCGCCTCAAGGCCGAATCACACCATACCATCATGGTGACACGGCACCGTCTCATCACATCCGTTACAATTCTTACATTAAAACAAATAGACGTGTTACACTAAACGGTGCGCCGCCGTCACGGCTCCAATACATCACCGTCCTGTCACGTAACGGTTTCTGGGAAAGAGTATTTTAACGTTATGAGACTGTGCCGTGCTGATAATTGTCGTTTTCTCAAGGCTTTATGTACCCAAAACAGTGTCTTTTAGAGTTAAACTCCTCTTCTTCATCCAACAGAAGTGCTATTAATGCAAATTTCTTCAACCATAGCCTCTGAGGCACCATGTCTGCTTAGAGGGTGAGCAGGAACTGCCGAAAATGAATGAACCGTGACGAATAGTGTGAATACAAGGCACGGCTGACGGAACACTGCCGTGATTTCAGAGTGTGAACCAGCCTTCACCTGTACCTACCTGAAGAAAACTAATCAACCCTCGTGACTGTGATAGATTCATAGGTGTAAGCAGGGCAAATATCGTCGATCCCGACAACGGTGCCCTTCAACAATTACAACAATAACAACAAGGTAGAGATGGTTACCTTACAGTGTTACCTAAATATCTTCTATAAAAATTTTTGTTATTGGGCAACCACCGATTTTGAGGCCAAAACTTAGTCCTGAATAGTTTTCATGTGTTTTGAATTAATCTGGCTCTCGTTTTTGTCGGAAATCAATGTTTGTTTACACGTGTGTGTGTGTGGGGGGGGTGGGGTGGGGGGGGGCATCCTGCCGCTCAAGGTTCGCCCCGCAAGCATTGCTACGATTCACACTGCCATATTATGGGTAATTTTCGTTTTTTCTCTATCATCTGTTACGAAACCGAACCCCACCTCTAACCTAACCTAATCTTATTTAACCTAACTTACCTTTCTGGCTGAAATAACGGTAGATTTTTGGTACTACGTGTAATGCCATTATTATTAAATTGCGCCATGGGAAATGGGGCTCAAAATACTCAGAATGAAGAAAGCTACACGATGATGTAGGTAAGAATCCTAGGACTTTTGAAAGCCCACTACCAATATAATACCAATATCTATGCAAATTTTCCATAAAGTCTAAACACATAGCAGAAAAGCAGCAAAGGCATACCTACAACATTAAATCTAAGCTATATGTCATAGGTAGCAAAATATTAGAATATCAATACGTAGGGGCATCCTGCAATATATTATGACCGATTTTGGTTACCCTGTCATTCCCTTGACATTTTAACTAGTATAATTTTTCATTCACATTCACTGCACTGTGAATATTGTATTTAGGTACATGCTCATAATCATTGGCTTTCCCTTACAAATCCCTTTTTTTTTTTCACTTTTGATATATTTACGATTTTTTTTTTCCCCTCAAAAACACCAATATTTATGTTTTCTCAAAACCTCCTTGTAAAATAGGGGTGCGTCTTATGCGGAGGTGCGTCTTATGCGCCGGCAAATACGGTATATATATATATACATACATACACACAAACCTCGATTTCCCGGACAACATCCGAGGTCCGGGAATATGTCGGAGTCCAAGAATTTTTTTTTTTTTTTTTTTTTTTTTTTTTTTTTAACGTTGAAATGCCTGGTGCTGGTCGTAAATTGACAAAGTTGTCCGGTGGTCCGAGCGTCTCCTGTCACCCCTGGTCAGTGTCCGCGCCTCCCGCCAGGTGGCAGCATGCTCAGCGGTCGTATTGTTTACATTTGGGTACACGACACTCACGGTTCACCTGCACAGCCTCCGTTAGTCCCCTGACTCTCACTGCCCCTGGTGCAGGAACGTCTCTGAGACTATTGAACACTTTCTGCTGCCTCCCGCTAGGGGGCAGCATCCTCAGCAGTCGTATTGTTTACATAAGGACACACGACACTCACGGTTCACCTGCACAGCCTCCGTTAGTCCCCTGGCCCCCACTGCCCCTGGTGCAGGAACGTCTCTTGAGACTATTGAACACTTTCTGCTGCCTCCTGCCAGGTGGCAGCATGCTCAGCGGTCGTATTGTTTACATTTGGGCACACGACACTCACGGTTCACCTGCACCACCTCCGTTAGTCCCCTGACCCCCACTACCCCTGGTGCAGGAACGTCTCTTGAGACTATTGAACACTTTCTGCTGCCTCCCGCCAGGTGGCAGCATGCTCAGCGGACGTAAAAGTCTGCGGCGAGGTAGTTGATATTGGCGGTTGCCGGACAGTAAATACTAGAATAGGATAAACGTCCGGGGGTGGGTAATGAATTAAATTGGCTCACCCCTCATTTTTATGTTATTCTCTTACTGTCTTCTTTATAGGGACTGGCAACTAACCGGGCTTTGTGTTACCCATTTTTTGTGTGCCCTTGGCCAGCTCTTTGTGATGCAAAAAAAAAAAAAAAAAAAAAAAAAATAAGGCATCGCACTGTTGCGATTCCCGGACCAGTGCTCCCCCCTATTAGTCTGGGAAAACGAGGTTTGGGTGTATATATATATATATATATTGCAAGAGTTTCCGTTATTGCCACACCATTTCACTTTTAAAGCAGTTTTTTTAATGCAGTTATACTTTTAAATTTGAGTATTATTTTCTTTTTATGGAGGGATATTATAATGGAAATGGAAATGATAAGGTATGTATGTATGTATGTATGTATGTAGTATGTATGTATGTATGTATGTATGTATGTATGTATGCATGTAGATGTTAATAAAATATGTTGAGTTGCAATTACTATTTTTTGTTCTTAGGTTCAGTCTAACTTGTGATTTTCAAGTAGAACTGATCTAAAATAGAAGTATGATATATTACCGTAATTTACGGCTTATATATGCACTTTTTTCCTTAAAAAATACCCTGAAAAATATTCATGCCCATGACGAATATTGTAGGTTAGCTTAGGTAGCTATTCAATTCAGCCTCTTATACAGGGAGGTCCCGTTATACGAGCATTCGGTATACGATAATCCGATGATACGAGATGTGTAAATTAGGGTCTATTTTCAATATACGAGATCAAAAATCCAATGATACGACATTCAAACTGGGGTGAGTAAAATTATCAAGTTAGAAATGCACGCCCTACCACTCCCGGGCTGGACAAAAGGGGATTTGGTTGACCCCAGTGAGGTCACCCCTAGCAAGCCGTGACCTGAAGGGTAATTAAGCATATGGCGCGGCCTGACATTTAGGGGTAATTAGCAGGTGTGCGGCCCCAACCTTGGGACCGCAGTTAGGTCACCCCTAGCAAGCCGTGACCTGAAGGGTAATTAAGCATATGGCGCGGCCTGACATTTAGGGGTAATTAGCCAGGTGTGCGGCTCCAACCTTGGGACCGCAGTCAGGTCACCCCTAGCAAGGCGTGACCGGAAGGGTAATTAAGCATATGAAGCGGCCTAACCTTTAGGGGTAATTAGCAGGTGTGCGGCCCCAACCTTGGGACCTCTACACTACCTTCTCTTGTATCACGCGGCGTCCCATACATTACAACGTCTTTTTTGCTTGTTATATGTTTAATTAATGTGCAGTTATGTTATTTTGTGTGCTATTTTCTCTTTCAGAATGCTTTTTCTACAGAATAGGTAGTACAGTGTGGGTAATATAGACGCTGTGTGTTTGTTGTGTTTACTACAGTTTATTTTAGCTTGAAAAACATGTTTTTTTTTGTGTTTTTTTTAATTGATGGGGTCCTGGAACCAAACCTATATTTTACCATTAGTTCTGTGTTTTGTTATAAGAGATTTCGCTTTACGAGTATGCCAGGTGGAACCAAACTGCTCGTATCTTCGGGTCCTCCCTGTATGATGTAACCTCCGTACTTATCTGTTACAAGTATTTTGAATACCATAAGACATTCAAATCAACCAATCTGTCCTTACCCCGTGATGATTACTAAGGTACTGGTGGGAGCCGTTCTTCCTCGGCAGATTGGCGCCAACAGCCATTCCGTGTATAAGGAACTTTGTTTGTTACATTAGATGAAAGTTTGTATACTCATGTACACACAACCCTCGTTTTCCCGGACCTCCATTTCCCGGATATCGGATTTGCCGGACAAAATCCGAGGTCCGGCGAAATGACAGAGTCCCGGACAAATGCCTGGTCCAGTCCGTAAATCGACAAAGTTGTCCGGCGGTCCGAGCGTCTCCTGTCACCCCTACCCCTGGTCAGTGTCCGCGCCTCCCGCCAGGTGGCAGCATGCTCAGCGGTCCTATTGTTTACATTTGGGCACAAGACACTCACGGTTCACCTGCACCGCCTCCATCAGTCCCCTGACCCCCACTGCCCCTGGTGCAGGAATGTCTCTTGAGACTATTGAACACTTTCTGCTGCCGTGTCCGTGCTTCCACTCCCACCATGCAGTGCTACGCTCTCAACTCCTCACCCTGAACGTCGCCACCTTTAACCTGCCCACCCTGCTGGTGGTGGCTGGCCTCCTGCCAGGTGGCAGCATGCATTCTCTAGGCAGAGAGGAGTGGGACAGGAGACTAGAGCAGAAAGACGGGGCCCTGTGTACAGTGTTAGGGCTGTATGGGTACAGAAAGGAAACTGAAAGTATTGTAAACCTCACCAAAGATTTCCTAACGCAGTGCTGGGAGATAAGAACACAAAAGAGACAATGAATTAGGATGATAATCAAAGGATTGAAAACTGATCAAAATGTCTTTCCCAGGTGAAATAAACAAGGGAAGAGTTAACAAGTTTTGTTGACGAAGTGGAAGAGGACCTATGAAGCGATACTAAGCGACGAAGGTCACAAGAAGAAGAAGAAGCTCAGAGGTCGTATTGTTTACATTACACACTCACGGTTCACCTGCACCGCCTCCGTCAGTCCCCTGACCCCCACTGCCCCTGGAGCAGAAACGTCTTCGAGACTATTGAACACTTTCTGCTGCAGTTTCCGCACTTCCACTCCCACCGTGTAGTGCTACGCCCTCAACTCCTCACCCTGAACGTCGCCACCTGTGACCTGCCCACCCTGCTGGCGGCGGCTGGCGTCCACCCCTCCTGGCAACACGCTGTCATCCGCCTCACCTGTGCCTTCCTGAGGAAGACAGGTCAATTACAGCGCCTGTGATAGCATCATAGAACATCACCAGGGCTCATAGTGTTCCCCAAGGGATCCTCGCAGCCCTAAAAACAACAAAGTGACGTAAAAGTCCGCGGCGGGGTAGTTGATATTGGCGGTTGCCGGACAGTAAATAATAGAGTAGGATAAACGTCCGGGGGTGGGTAATGGCCTCGGACTTTTGCGATTCCCGGACCAGTGCTCCCCCCTATTAGTCCGGGAAAACGAGGTTTGTGTGTACATGCAGCAATCACAAAGACTACACGCAAACAGTAAAATTAAAGCAATACGTGGTGAGGCACAGGAGGAGGCAACGTAGTGAGGCACTGGAGGACGTGAGAGGAGGTGTTTACACCCAGGATGACAAAGCCAGACTGATTGGTACGCCAGGCACGCAGCTGCGTACCACCGCAGTCAGCTTTGTTTTCACTCCCGCCGTCCGACCTGCGTGTACATGTTCAGCCAGCCAACATGTATCCTTTACCACCCGGCTGTCACACGTATCACAAGATCTTTTCAGTCCTGGAAATTATCACCCATGGTGAATTCATCAAAACGATTTACTTATAATATCGCATACAAGCTAGAAAATAAAAATGGCTGATGAGCACTGCTGAATAAAGATAATGAATAAAGAGTTCTTGTGTGAAAATTACTTTGAAATGAAAATGTTTTGATGTTCTGTTTTCATGTTTTTTTCTTAGAAATCTCTTTCCAAAATCAGGGTGCGTCTTCCAAGATGCAGCGTCTTATAAGCTGCAAAATATGGTACTATACGTGAAAATCATTTAGAGTTAATTCCCTTCCCCTACACTGAGGTGGCAACACTGGTCTCTGCGTCTACACTGACCTATCCCGAACGGTTTCTGAATTATAAACATATTTAGTTATTTTTTTCCCGTTCACCTCCCAACTTGTTTCTCACACAGCAACACTTACCCATCACAAGTTATTGTATATGGATGGATCTACATTGCATCCCCGGCATTTCCACTTATCTAGCGAAAAAAATACTTTCGGATTTCTGGCTGCTCAAAAATAGTCAAACCTCGGGTTTCGAACGTCTCACTTTTAGAACAAATCGGTTCACGAACAGAATTTCAAACTAATAATTGCACCGGTTGCCGTACGATAACTCGGTTGCCGAACAAGCTACTCGACAAGAGCAGCTGGCAGAACCAAGATGTCCCATCAAAATTTCATCAGGGCGGGAACCCGCAAAGCACTTACCACCTTTTTTTTGGTGGGAAGTCCGACTTCGGTGATAACTCGAACCCACAGCACGGCTAGGTGGTAGATTTGGTGGTAAACGTGCACACTGGCCAACGACTGCTCGAGACTGGTATTAGGAGAGGTAGGAAGTCTCCAGCCTCGCTTATTACTGCTTGGTATGCTATGAAATATCATTTTTCTAGGTGAATGTAGACATATAATCGCATTTGAATGGCTATTATTCATATATATGAGTAAAGAGCTGAAATACAAGCCAGGGTCTCATCCACGTCTGGCAGCGCAGCCGCGGCAGCAGCAGCAGCATCATGAAGCCTGTGAGGTGGATATCAACACCAAGGGAGATCTCTTTGCTTTGGTAATATTTAGTAGGGGTGCGAAGACCCCTTGAGGAATCCTATGATCCCTCGTGATATCCTATGGTGCTTGTGGGAATTTATGTCACATACATATATTTAATTTGAGGTCTTACCTAATCAAAACCCATCGTCTATCTCATCCCGACACAATACCCCAACTAGTCAACTAACTAGGATACTTATCGGTGGATAGTGGGTTGAAATAGCTGTAGGCTTTTAATCAATACTGCCTGTCCTGTGACCCGAAGTGGCCAGCCGTGATCGAGGCCGCCCGTGAAGGACAGAAGCGGAGGGCGGAAGCGGTGTGCTTTGATATGGGCGTCAGGTGGTCTTCATAACCAGTTATCTTGACGCGGCGGATATAATCAGTGTCGTATTTAACACGTCCTTTGATTTAACACTTATATGTACAAAATTAACATATGTACAAATCTCTTCATTATAATCAGAGAAGAGATGTTAATCCCGTGAGGGCTGGAATGAAACTTATATATACCAGCACGTATATATTTAATAAGAGATGTTGTTCTCTCACGGAGGGTTAGGATTGTACTGAATTTCCAAGCCAGCGGCGGCGACCGGCTGCACAAATCCCACCTACACGTGTCAAATCGTCGGTGGCGAGAATCTAATGGGCAGCAGCCAATGACCGCACTTCTAACCAAGGTGCTAATTATTTAAGGTGCAAGTGCTTAATAACCACTGGGAATGTTAATTTATATTATCCCAGTACTTATCATTTACTTAAATTACCTTAAATAATACCCATTACCATTATAATTATATATATACATCCCTACGCTCCCCCTATGATGAGTGGACAATACCTCCCTCACAAGGGGGGGGGAACAAACCACCACTCTACCAATTATTAAGAGGGTGGTTGGTGGATAATTTCCACAGTGCTATCACAGGCGTGAGAGCTGACCTGTCTTCTTCAGGAAGGCACAGGTGAGGCGGATGATGGCGGGTTTTGAGAGAGGCGGATGACGGCGGGTTTTGAGAGGCGGCTGGCGGGGCAGGCCGCCCGCTCCTCCGCCACGGTAGGTTGGGCAGGGTTAATCGTCTTATTACTCGTTATTATACAACTCGGTGATTATGGTGAGATGTTAATACATGTGTCATTATCTAAATCAATGTAGCACCGTGTGTCACCTTAAATAAGGGTAATTTAAAGATGTTACAATGAAGTGACTGGCTGGGCAGTGAGTGACTGAAACATTCTAGCCGCGGAGCCACCCAATAACACAAATATTCACTATTTCAACCCACAGCACGCATTATGCATGAAATACAGCTAAAAAGGTTAAAAGAAAAAAAGGTCTTTATTTTGGGGGTCACGAACGGATTAATCCATTTTATATTGTTTCTTATGGGAACATTTGTTTCAGTTTCAGAACAAATTTTGGGAACTAATTATGTTCGAAAACCGAGGGCGTGTCTGTAATCCAAAATTGACGACGATCAAGTTCTGGTTATTTTGCCACAAAACTATGAGTCGTAGAAGAAAACTTATCGAAATAACAAAGGTTCATCTTGACGTATTCAACATGATGCAGTTATCGGTTTGTCAAAACACCTCATGCTATTCGAGAAAATTGGTATTTTGAATAAATGTACGAAGATGCTATTTTCTCGGTTATTTACCAATCAATAATTTTTTGCTTTTCACCAAATGATAGCCCTTGATCTACTTCATATTTACTTCTCTATACATGTTGCACTTATCTGCCATAGTTTTATAGGTATTGAAAAAAAAACGTGATTTAAAAAAAAATTCAACCCTTGCAAAATGTACAATATTTTTTGAAAAATAGGTTTGCTTGAAAATGTGTTCATAGCAGTTTTCGGGCATGCTGAACACGAATCTGGAGTTAGTTTTCAGTTACAATGATCAGAAGTCCCTATTTCAGCCAATTCACAATGACATGATACTTCCAATATTCCTTAAAAACCACAAATTAGACAAAACTTACTACAAGACAAAAATATAATAGGAATTGCTAGATTAATCATTACTTCAATACAACGATCAGTATTAGTATTAGTATTATTAATCCCTATTTGAGCCACTCACGCGATACTCACGCGATTGTCAAAGTACTTTAAAAACCTAGGAATACTATAGCAATCCTGTGGGTGGGACTTCTAATGCCCTCCTATGACTCCTGTAGGATGCGTGAAGGAGCGAAGAGGCCCGTGAAGGACTCTGAAGGATTGTATACAAAGCGAAGGATACTTAAAAAAAATAGTTCTTCCTCCTCTTCCTCTGCCTATCGCATTTATACGATAATTATCATCCGTAAATTGCAGCGTACAAGTCGACCTCCAAGATTATTAGCTCAAGATTACGGGTTAGGCCTATACTTGGCATATAAGTCGGCCCCAAAAATACGGTAGGCTACTGGTAGGCCAAAGCTTACAAAATCTTTACCCTTAGTGTATGGTCACGATATATTTGTAGATCAGAATTCCCGGCTGTATTGTTAGAGTGTGAGGTACGATGAGTTGGGCGGACAGCATGGGGAGGCGCTCGGCGAGCAGCCAGGCAGTTGGAGAGCGACCTTGGACTGCTCTGGAAGTGGCGCATATTGTAGTTGTCTGACTGGCCGCTTGGGTTCAGTGGCGTTCCAGTCAGTGTTTACAATCTGTGTATCAGCTGTTAGAAACAGCCTATGGTTTTGTGTTGATATAAACTGAATTTTTATTATTATTTTATTATTTATATATTAATCTGTGTGTTAAATATGTTAAGTAAATTCACCGAACACAAGTTTTAGTTGGAAATATTTGTGGTAACCTGTTGGAGTTACAGTAAGTGGTGTACAGCGATTGTTAGTAGTGCTGATCCACTTGTTTGCCACTCGGTGCTAAAGATTTGCCTTTTATCCTAGCCATATAAGTCGACCCCTAGTTTTGGAGAGATTTTTTCAGGCTCAGAGTTGACTTGTACGCCACCATTGACGGTATATTAGATCACGCTGGGCAGCCGCGGCACGCACCGCATGAGAGAGGTCAGACTCCGACTAGTAAGGCTAAGGATAATTCAAACTTGCTCGAATTATGGAAAGTTATTGAAAAATTTGAACTGGCCTGAAACAGGTAGAATTATCCGAAGTTTCAATTATACGGGTTCAATTTAGAGAGGGTTTACTGTAACGGACTTTCGGATATAACGTCACCCCCTTCCTCTCAATTGGTTCATTAAAGTGAGGGTTTACTGTAATTAAGTTCTTAATATCAGTTATCTGACATCCTAGAGGAAACACTTGAGGAACACGGTGGAAACAGGGACAAGAATGTGGGTGTCAAAGTTAATGTTTTTTGTGAGACCAAGATAGTCCTCCCTCAAGAAGTCCTTGTTGTGAGACCTAAGGATAGTGTTGAAGATCATGCATGCTTCATCAGACACTGTTAACCCCTTGAGGCCCATAACGTAATTTCCAATGTAATATGGGTACCATTAGATTATTTTTAGCGAATATAAGCAATATTTTATAGATATGACCTGTTTAGTATCCTTGTCGACTAACTAATTTGGTATATTCAGTTACTTTTCGTAATTTTATGGTTAACAACATAAGAAAAATTTATAGCAAAGGAAAGATCTGGGTGTGAAGGGGTTAAGAGGAGTATGGAGGTAACTGTGAAATCCACCAAGATTAGAAATGGGTGATTTTTAAAGAACAAGGAACCAAACATATTTTGCATGGTAGAGACAATAATTAGCAGAGTTTGAGTTACAGCTGGGTGATGGAAAATATACTCTGTCAAGAAGAGACTAGAATAATAAATCAGGAGGAGTCTAAATAGCAGTTAAGAAGTTGAAAGTTATTAAACTGGTAATGGAGAGGAGGAACAGCACAAATGATGAACATTAGATTAGATTTCAGTAAAGGAAGAGAGGATTGAGTTCCCAGAAGCAGACTGAAAAGGATGTGGGATGAGGTCATATGAAACTACTTCTGAGATGCAGAATTCAGCAGAAACTGTGTTAAATAACTACTGATTACCATGAAAAGTTACCACTACATCGATAAAATGACACATGCAAGAATGTAGATCCTTCACTGATGATAATCATAATGATGATATTTATACTGGTAGATATAATGATATATAGATGATAGATATATTGGGACATGGCAAAAAAAAAAAAAAATACAGACCTCTTAAGGCAAAAGCTCCGCGACTGCCCCTGAATGTGGCACCTCTGAAAGTAGCTCCTCTGAAGGTGGTTCCCCGTATGGTGGCTCCTCTAAATGCAGCAGCTCCTCTCAACCCTCGCAAAGTTCCTCGTCCTCTCATGCCAGGAAAGCCCAAGCCACCCTCCCTTGCAACACTGAGGCGTCCTTGTACTGCAAGACGTTGTTTCACAGATACTGGCCGTTGGCCATTCAGACGTTGCTCCACATTCTGAAGAAAAAAATATTGCTAAAATAGCTTTGGGGCCTTCAACCAGATGCTTAATTTTCTACTGATTTACATACGTAATTTTAATTGAAGATTTTAGTGCTGCTGGGCTTTGAAGGAACCTAACCCCTCGAGCTGAGAAAGGAATCAATCTAATCTACATTGTTCATCACAATTATTCATGTCTATTCAATACTAGAGATTTGTTATGGTAGAAAGTCTAGTTATCATGCATTTCCTTTAACCTCTACATTACTACATTTGGCAGAGAGCCCTACCTTTTTTAATTTCAAGGCTGCCACAACTGCTGGGCGTCGTTCCATCTGTGCTGCAAGCCGCTGGTTCCGTCTCGATGCCTGAGCCTGCTGACGCCTCTCCTCCAAGCCTGGGGCAGCCTGGCCCTGGACCATGGGCTTCTCCTGGCGCAACACCGTGAATCTGTGGCAGGACCATTCTGCCGGTCACTAGCAGGCCATGATGTCACCCTCCTGAGAGCTTATCTTCTTCCTTGGAGGTCTTTCTTGCCCTGAAGCTCTAGTCCCCCCTCATGATGACCTCATTTTTGTCTGGAGTCATGAGCGCCTACAGCGAGTTCCCATGTAACTAAAAGCCCACTAAAGGTACCATTTTAACCTGCTTTTCCCATTCTATTTTGCCCAAAATGCTGACTGTAGTATTTCGTTTACATGTCTGATGGAGCCTTTTTCTCTCATGCAGCCTTCTAATGTATAGGCACAAGTCTCTTTCTTCTTGCTTGTTTCTTCTTGATATGGCAGCTGCTATTTAAAACATGACTTCTTTCTGAAAAACAACTGCACTAACACCATTCTAAATATATATAAAAAATCAGATTTTTCAAACACCTACAGAAATAAGGATAAGAGTGCCATTTATTCTGCCACCATATATGCTTATGTGAAATGGGTTCTTTATAATGACACATTGCATTCATAAGTGACAAAAAACTATATGTAAAGTTGATAGCTTTGAAATAATATTTCTTGCACATATTGGAAATCAACCCATGAAATTAAATCCTGATGCTGATGTTTAATTTATATATATATATTATATATATATATATATATATATATATATATATATATATATATATATATATATATATATCAGGCTTGGGTCCAAGTAAAAGTACTTGCCTGATGCCTGTATTTGATACTTGGATCTCCATAATCATATAATTATATTAGGAGTATTAACCCCTTCACGCCCAGATATTTCCTTTGCTATATAAAATTGTATGTTGTCGCCATAAAATCACGAAAAGCAACTTAATATACCAAATTAGCTAGTGGACAAGGATACTAAACAGGTCATATCTACAAAACTTTTCTTATATTCACTAAAATTGTCTAATGGTAGTCAAATTACAATGGAAATTACGTTCTGGGTCTGAAGGGGTTAAGTATCCTGAATAGCTTATTGTGATTTGACTTTACGTCTTAACGTACCGGGCCTCAGTGTGGATGCGCTAAAGCGCCTATGGTCATGGGACGGGGAAAATGTAAATAAAAAAGTACTTGGACTTGGACTTGCAAAATTCTACAGTACTTGTACTTGTTCTTAAGTACTACAACCTGTACTTGGACCCAAGCCTGATATATATATATATATATATATATATATATATATATATATATATATATATATATATATATATATATATATATATATATATATATATATATATATATATATATATATATATATATATATATATAAATATATATATATACTGTATTAGTGATGGACCAAATATTCTCATTCGCATTCGCAATTGCGAATATTCGCATGTTTTTTCAATATTCGCATTCGCACTCTCACTCGTAGTTGTTTGCGAATATGCGAATATTTTGCCAAGATCAATAAACTTATAAAAAAAGGAAAAAATAACAAGTGAACATAATATTACACAAGCAAACATATAAATAAATTTAAAGTTTAGCCGAGCGAAAGTTACAAGAATGGGGTGAGGAGGCGTAGTGGTAGCCAAGGCCATAGTCCCTTGAACACTAACTCCATCCGTATAACAGAGTATAGCAGCCGCTTCTCTCAAGGTCACTGTTACTGAACTCAACTCATTGCCTCGTGCACTATACTGCAGTAATTAAGCATCTTCTCTTTCACCCACGAGCACAATCAACTTTCTTTGAAAGAGAACAGTGTTGCAGGAACCTACTGCGTAATGACGTCCAGTCACAACAGTGTGGTTTGGGATTATTTCGAGATTATCTCCAGTGATATTGCAGTGTAAACTTTGCAATAATAATTATTCATGCAAGATATTATCATGTAAGTATTCGTGTAAGAGTGGGTCCTCGTCCCGCAAACTGGCAACATAGAAAATTGAATGGAATTTACATTAGACATTCATTTTTTTATGTCTGAACTCTTACAATACATACAAAATATTTCAGTTACCTGTATGATATAAAAAATTGTGTATTAAATTAAATGTTATGTAATATTCGCAATTCGCATTCGCGAATATCAAAACCAAATATTCGCATTAGAGAATACGGAAAATAGACATTCGGTCCATCACTATACTGTATATATATATGCAGTAATCCCCCTCTAATTCGAACCCGCATTATAAGAACTTCAGATAAATGACCTGTTTCAGGCCCAGTTCAAAATTTTCAACAACTTTCCATGAATACAAACTGAAGTTCAATGCGCGCAGGAAGCCCACATTGTCGGAGTTTTCTGCAGCATCTTCGACCACCTTTGTGCCATCTTTGTCTGCCAGCCTCCACATCGCCTCTGACACATTAAGCACCTCAAGCACTGAAGACCTCACCTTACATATCCCCAGAGTGACACCACTGTTGCGTTCAGTAGCGGTCCCCCCTTCCCCTTTACCTTCCCTACTGAACAATACTGAACGCTTCACAATACACATTGCTACCAAGATAGCAGCTGCCGAAATTGATCTCTGTGGCTATTCTTAACATCGCTGAATAACTTGTTGATGACCCTGTATTTGATGCAGCAGAAGTTATAGCAGCAGGAAATGAAATATTAAGGAGGTGAGAAAAGAGGCTTTCTTTGCCCATTGTTTACATACCCTTATTGTGGCACAAGCTGGCATCTCAGTGTCAATTCACCTTCCAGGGCTATAGCGGGGGTAGCGTGCGCTAGGCATACTGTATGGTGACGTCAGAGTGCGCCTCCGTGTGCGTTGCCTTATTACGCAACGCAGCCCTTGCCTGAAGACACTATCAGTGATGCCTGAGTGCTCAGTGTACAGTTGTACTGTATTTCAAGACTTCAGTAGCAACCATTTTTTGGTGAGTACAAGTACTACAATCTGTGCTGCCTGTTTTGGCATGTTTTAGCGAGTTCTTATTGTGTGGAGGGGCTAGAGGTAACCATTGGATAATTTGAACTTTCGGCTAATTCGACCCAGGTCTCCCCCCAATTACTTAGAATTAGAGAGGGTTTACTGTATACACTCTCTACATCTACATCTAGAGGAGCGAAGGATTGCAACCAGCAACTCTTGCTGGGATTCCAAAGTAAATAATTCCTCCTCTTACATGCCGTACATCTCTGATACATAAGTGAACAGAAGCTATAATGTGAAAGGAGACAAGCCCAAATTGCCTTTGTCCCACCAGGTTATTAAACTTGCTACATTGTGTTTGTGTAATTGATCCACAGCCTTGATCACGCACTGGACACGAGATCACAAGGTGTATCCTCTCAGAGAGGGTGAACTCATACTGATTTTTAGATAAAACTTGAACCTCAAACATCCCCTTGCTCAAGAGGGACAGTAACAGCCGCAATTGCCATTTAAAAATCCCTTGAGCGGGGATAGAAAGCGGGAACACAAAGTGGTGCACCGTGCTCTTAGAATACTAAGTTATACGGACTGTGTGTGAAAAAATAATAATAATTCAGAACAAAAAGATGCAGACTAATTGATTTGATATTGGAAAGCTCGCAGAACCAATTATATTCTGGTGGCAGGAATCAGATTAGACTTAGTCCTTTCCAGAGATCTAAGTGAGGTGGGAGACATTATATTGATGTTCCTCACTTTTGGATGTGTTGTCGGTGGGAGTGGAGAAGCAGTAATAGCTAAATGAAGATATAGCTAAAGATAAGGTGAGATTCAGTGATGAAGCCAGTAAATCCATCTCCATATGATATTCTGATGGATGCCTCAGGGATGAAGACTGCAGCAAAGAATAGGGTAAGATGATATAATGAAGGAATGTGGAGTGTGTTCTTGTAAAGAGTGAATGTGAATAAATACAAGGGGTTAAAGTTGTATTTTCAAGATTCATGCCTGGGGAACGGCTGTTGGCTATAGGAAGTGAACCTGGATGACATAAATTTCATCATAACATTGCTTGTTGCCGATTTCAGATATTTGTGAACTAACAGAAACACAATATTTATAGCGGGATAGTTCCAAGAGAAGTTCCTCAGAAGGACCTATATTTAGAATTTTTTTTAAAGGAGACAGGTCTGAACCAGGTACCTAGATAAGTGCTCAAAAGGGCCCTAAGAACATTAGAGTAGAGGAATAGCTCGTAAAACTAACAGCTAACGTGTACTATTATGGTTCATGAATAAATGGTATAGCAAAGATGCGTTCTAGTAAATGTGGGCTTACACCAATGATTGATGTATCTGTGGTGGCTGTCCAATACAGGAAAGGTGAGCAAGTGATAATTACCAGCACCATTCTGCCTTTACGAGTGGGAATAGGGGTGACAACACACTGAAAGAAGCAAAAAAGTTTATTTCTAGAGAAATAAAGTGCTTCTTTTTTCTGCTTCTTTTCGTGCTTTCTCACCACAATCCCCACTCATTTGTCTATTTTCCCATCCTACCTTCAACTTAACTCTGACCGATAATTGGTGGGTGGTGTGTCATTAATGTCCAACTTTGAGTAATTGACTTCTTTGCAATTCATGTTCTTCACTCAAATTTCCAGAGAGAGAGAGAGAAAGTAATAAGACTGGCAAATTGTTACATAACACAAAGATAAATTCAAGCTATGCTATTTTCCATTTCTTACTGCTGGTGATAAGTTTTCACTTTTCTTACTGATGAGCTATCTCTTGCAAAGCTGCCTGGCTTTTGCACACACTTCCTATTGTACAAGTACAATCAGGGGTGTGGAGTACAGTTTTTAAAATTCTGACTGATTCCAGGAAATTTTAAGGTTGCGACTCACTCAGACTCCAGCACCCCCCCCTCCCTCTCTTCTGCAGTACAGTAGTAGATGCAACTGCATTACATATTTTCAAGTTCATCCATATTATGAGTGCATATAATATCGTGAATGAGTAAATTTTGATCAGTGAATTCTAATAACTTATCATTGTTGTTTTTAATTAATGTTTAATGCAGTTGCGTGCGTAAGGATGTCAACCGGTAAAGAATTTTGACGGGTACTATATAGGGGGTTCATCTCGATGTACCCCGGTACCTATGTTCCCCACCTCCTATGAGGTACCATTGTTCCCCGGTGCCGATGATCCCCGCCTATGAGGTACCAATATTCCCCGGTGTCTATAAGGTGCCAATGTGTAGGTTAGGTTAGGTTTAAAGGGTTCAAAAAGTGTAGGTTCAAAAGGTAGAAAAAAATAGGTTCAAAGGGTTAAAAGAATCTAGGTTCAAAGGGTTAAAAGAATCTAGGTTCAAAGGGTTAAAAGAATCTAGGTTCAAAGGGTTAAAAGAATCTAGGTTCAAAGGGTTAAAAGAATCTAGGTTCAAAGGGTTAAAAGAATCTAGGTTCAAAGGGTTAAAAGAATCTAGGTTCAAAGGGTTAAAAGAATCTAGGTTCAAAGGGTTAAAAGAATCTAGGTTCAAAGGGTTAAAAGAATCTAGGTTCAAAGGGTTAAAAGAATCTAAGTTCAAAGGGTTAAAAGAATCTAGGTTCTATGGGGTTAAAAAAAATTAGGTTCAAAGGGTTCAACAAATTTTGCTTCAAAGGTTTAGTAATTTAGGTTCAAATGGTTCAACTAATTTTGCTTCAAAGTGTAACATGGTGAGGCACGGGAGGACGTGAGAGGTGTTTACAATCGGGCGGACAAAGCTAGACTGATCGTCGCACACCGCCCGGTCGGCTTTGTTTTCGCTGCCACCGACTGACCTGCGTGTACATGTACGGCCAGCCCACCACCAAACCAAACCCCACATTTACCGAACTTATTCGGTAAATCCCCGCATATATCAGACTGGCAGAAAGTTTGTTAAAGCCGAAATTTGTTATATAAAGGTCTGTAAAAGCGAGGGTTTACTGTACAGTTGAACCTCACTTAACGTCAAAGTTACGTTCCTGAAAACCGCAACGTTAACTGATATGACTAAGCGAAGAAAAAAAAGTATGATAACTAGAATAAGCACGTAGTGTTCATAGACAATAAAGTACATAGCATATTAATGTTAGCCATCAGTTTCCTATAAGTACCATAAGTTTTTATATGGTTTTCTCTTTCTATGTTGGGTAACTTAAGAAAATAGACCTGTTTACCTGTTAAACATCATAGAAGGTTTAGATTTATTGCATTTCTTTTTCTGACGACAAAAACTAAACAACGTTAAATGAGGCTAAACTGTACAATTGTCCGAGTTAGTTTGGTTTACTGTATGCTGTACTCTTGGTAGAAAGATAAACTGGTCACAATAAAAAAATTCAGAAAAAATTCTAAAGGTTAGTTAGCGTGATAGGGATACCATTCTTCAGTTGGAGGGATAAAATAAAGAGAGAGAGAGAGCGCCATACCGGCCGTTCATTCCTACGAGTAACATGTGATCTATCCTACACCTCATGCAATTAACAAAATACGATACACTTCCAACCTCTTGGAAGATGAATTTGAGACAAAATTTTATTTAGTTTTCTTCAAATTTTCAATAATAATCATAATGCAGAATGAAAAACTTAAATTAGCCACACAATGAAACTTACTTTTGTAATGTAACACTGCAACAATACAAACATCCCTTAATTAATAAAATCATCCATTAAAACCATCCCTAAAAAAATCATACCATTAAGGATGAAGATATTTTTGACGCACATTAAGAGCAAGTTTACCAGGAGCTGCATCTTGCATGTGGCTGCAGACAGACCAGCAGTTCTTCACATCCATCGTCGTGTCAGCAGGAGGGTGCCCAAAGGACCTTCAGTGTTAGGTCAATGATATAGTGATGAGCATGTACACATAAAAGCAGGTGAGTCATCTATTTGCTTTGGTTTCTCACTGCTGAAAAGGCTCCTTACACAGACAACAATGTGAACAAGTGTTTTGAGGTCAGATGAGGCACCTTACTGGTGGCCAGCATACTGACCCAGGTTTCAGGGTGGAGATTGCCACTTGGGCTTGGGTGTCTGGTGCATTCCTGCATACACCCACTTGGGTACAGCATTAGTCCAGTCAACCTGGACTCCTGTACCTTAAAGCCTGTGCGTTTGTGGCCTGAAGCTGTTCTTTCAGTTTCATTTTCTCCATTAAATCATTACAAGTAAAGCAATTTTTACTCATGTGAAGACTGCTGAAGTCTTCAAAATTCATTAATGTCACTGAATAACACATCCAGTCTTATTTATATATTTATATTTTTTTCTATCAGTCTTCTGTTAATTGGAAGACTTTTAATATAAACAATACTTTTCCCCCCTGGTCAGGTAGCTTTGGGCAATATAAGACAACTGGGACCATCAGCTTTCTTTTATAAGCCTGGAAAGGACCCTTATATGTAGAGCTCCTCACTACACTGCCCACTTTCTTTCATAAGCTGTGCAGTGATGTGGGGTCAAACTACAGAAAACTACCCAAACATATGGCCCAAAAAGGGTTGAAATTATGTTGCATAATAGGAATTCAATAAATGAATGGCAGTTGTAATGACTGACGAGGACTCATCTGGGAAACTGTCAGGGGCTTTCTTTCAAAAGATGAAGGAGCACAAGATATGGGCTGATGGGGAGGGGAAGGTCCTGCCGGTGCCTCACGGGCCAACTATCAAACAGCCATGACTCTCTCTCACCGGTCGTTCAGGGACATCCTGGTGGTGGATTTTAATATAATCTTCCCAACTGACATCTGAAAGTAGATACAAACTCATATTAATTTTAGATACTAACTTATATTTATCTAAAGTTCAGTTAATGTTCCCATGCAAAAAAAAAGCATGGAAAGTCTTATATTAGCACTAACCACTGTAATGGCACAAATCTACTTTCGCATTTTGAGTGTCTATAATAATACTCCTTGTATAATACTTTTAAAGAAATTTATCGGGAATCATCAATTTTGCATCATGTTAGGTGACAAGAAGAGGAGACCTCACTACCCACTTCACTGTGGTAACAGTCAATGTCAAGGATTATTTGAATGGTATAAATAGTCAATAAGCCATCAAAAATTCCTGAAAAATGTTGTTAAGTCCTTTGAGGATTTTAGGTAGATGTAAAGAGTAGTGGCGGCGGATATGAGTGAAAGGTTAAGAGACAGGCAGGAAGATATATTCTATGTAGGAGAGAACAGAGGAAAAACATGGGTCAAAAGAAAGAATGACAGATGTTGGATAAAAAATGCACAGGGTTTGTGGGGATCATAAAACAGCTGCATACTTCAGACTGGAGGATAGTTGTGGGACAGTCACCTCACCTTGATCCCTAACCGACAGGCAATGCATGTGCGTGTGCGTCAAGAGAATGATAGGTGACGCACATTTAAGCATAAGTTGCTAACACTTTGTGAGCTGCTCTCTAATCAGTTTCTTCCCATGGCTGGTCTGATACATTCAGATTTAGGGACAAATTTTTTTTAACTCTTCCCAATGCATAAATGAAGGCCAGGTACCTTTATCACACATAAATGCCTCACACAAAATGTTTAAAAGTTGTCTGAAAGTGCTACAGATAAACATCTACACATGGAAAACGACAAAGAGGTGTGGGGAGGACAAAGTTACACATGGGGCAGCCATAACCAAATCTGGAACCAGTCAAATGGACATTCACTAGCGAACATGGAAATGACTTATGACATTCTTCCTCTACTTACAGCTGATCTACAATTCTGGCAATAACAATATTGTAAGGTAGATGAGCGAGCATTTCTTGTGATTTTTTTCTCTCAAGAATCTAAGTTTTATTATTGATATACAGTGGTCCCTCGCGTTTGGCGAGTCTCAGCTTGGCGAAACACAGTATTGGCGATAGGTTGAATATGATACCAGAATCCGAATTTGGCACTTCAAATTCACTTTTGGCGAGACGCGCGCGGACGTCACGGAATGACATCGGCCCAGCTTGGGCCCGGACCCAGCAACGGAGGAGGTATCTCCAGCTACCACCTGCTCTCCCACCACCTAGATACTACCTGCCCTTACTACTGTATCCAGCAAGCCTCCCTCAGTAGGTAGTAAACGGGTAGGAAGGCCCTGACTGGCTAAGGCGTCATCACTCACCAGCCAATGGCAAACTGTTTTTAGAACTTCTCGACCAATCACAAGCCAACGAGACATATTTGCAGGCAAGAATGGCATGCCAGATCGCTGCCTCCACCTCAACATAAGTTTTCTTGTTTTATTTTGGAATGCTTGCATTTTAAGGAGTTTTAATGTATCAGATATTAAGATATATAAGGAAGGAGCCTGTGTTGCTAGTGGTTTAGTGGTAGAAGGTGTGTATGTGGGTTAAAATAGTGAATATTTGTGTTACGGGGTGGCCCCGTCATGTATGTTTCCGTCACTCACTGCCCCGCCAGTTGTCACCTCATCATAAAATCTTTAAATCACCCTTATTTAAGGTGAAACGCGGTGCTACACTGACCTAAATAGTGACACGTGTATGTAACAGCTTACCATAATCACTACGATGTATAATAACGAGTAATATGCGTAAAACCCTGCCCATCCTGCTGACGAGTCAGCGTTGCTGCCACCTGTCGCTGTCTCGGCTGCCAGACGGGGATGAGACTACAAGTCGAGGGCGGTTATAAGCTAGGTACATGCATTGTAATGCATAAAACTGCAGTGGAACCGCTATCTTTGCGGCCAGTGCAACAGCTGCCATGGTAAATATTCCGCAGGAGTTGGCGATCGCCAACCAGTCGTGGTAGCTGGCCAATGCGCACCATCAGATTCACATATTTAACCTAAATAACTCTACAAAACCTAACCCAAATCTAACCTAAACATAAACATTGCCTAAACCAAACCGTAACGGTACCTGGAACTGTCGCCGATAGGAATTCTTGCCGACATCGGCGAGTGTTCCTATTTTCAGCGACAGTTCAAGTTCTTGATCTTGATATTACAGTGCTCAATATATACATTTAATAAACTTTGACCCGTGTTTCTGTATTAAGGGATTAAACACCAGCAATAGCCTGAACAGTTAGGTGGTTAGGTTAGGTTGGTTAGGTACCAATGTCCAGGTTAGGTTAGTGAACGAGCGAGGGGGTCTGGGAGGCAGTTAAGTGACAGATTTATACGAAAACAAGTGCGCGCCCTGTCCCGTCAGCCTGCCGCCGAGTTGTCCGCTCTGCCTCGCCCTGCCGGGAGGATTATTACCCTAACCAAACCTAGCCTAACATACTGATGGGTGACGGGGCCTCTGGACGGGGAGGGTGTGTCTGTATGCGCTATTAGACAACTATATAATCTCTACAATCCGTATATAAGTTTTGAAGGTTATGCGGAAGTGGATTAATACTGCACAGTATACTGAGCAAAAAATTATATAGAAAACGTAAGTGGTAACAACTGCGATAGCGACCGCGCAGAGCTCGTCTATTGTAACTCCTAAATCTAACCTAACCAAACCTAAACGTAACCTAACCTACCGTCAATAACACTATAGTCGCCACTGCACTAATGTCGCCAGGCGACATTACAAAATTTAGCATCACTATTCACTACAGACTTGTATGTGCCACTGAAGACAGGTACAGACTATTGTGCATGCCTCTTCAGTGGCACATACAAGTCTGTAGCAAAGTTAAATTCCTAATATATGGCGCTTGGCGACATGAGTGTTATTGACGGTAGCTACTATTATATATAAATAAATTCTATATTTTTGGTTTACGGAAGTGAATAACTATTGCAAATTATACTTAAAAGTAATCGTCCAGACCCATTTTTTCTTTGCATAAATATGTTGAATGATCATTCAAAACACCTAATCCACAAAAAATTATTTATTTCCACGCCTTATTTCCGTAAGAACACGACTTTTGTAAAAAGAGCGGGAAAAAAGTTTCATCCTTTCAACAGGCCCGTGAATATTATTGATGACGTCATTGTAGGTGTTCACCGAGAGAGAGAGAGAGAGAGAGAGAGAGAGAGAGAGAGAGAGAGAGAGAGAGAGAGAGAGAGAGAGAGAGAGAGGAGAGAGAGAGAGAGAGAGAGAGAGAGAGAGAGAGAGAGAGAGAGAGAGAGGAGAGAGAGAGAGAGAGAGAGAGAGAGAGAGAGAGAGAGAGAGGGGGGGGGGGGGGGGGGGATGCTGGAGTCCTTCAAGAATCTACTATTATTCACCCTACTTCATCCCAACACCCACCCACATCCCACAACACCCACCCCCGTTCCCACCCACATCTCCACTCCCAACACCCATCCCCTTCCCCAACACCCATCCCCTTCCCCCACCACCAACACCCATCCCCTTCCCCCACCACCAACATTCATCCCCTTCCCCCACCACCAACACCCATCCCCTTCCCCCACCACCAACACCCACCCACTTTCCCCACCACCGAACACCCATCCCCTACCCCCACCACCAACACCCATCCCCTTTCCCCACCACTAACACCCATCCCCTTTCCCCACCACTAACACCCACCCCCTTCCCCCACCACTAACTACCATCCCCTTCCCCCACCACCGAACACCCATCCCCTTCCCCCACCACCAAACACCCATCCCCTTCCCCCACCACCGAACACCCATCCCCTTCCCCCACCACCAAAGGTGAATTTTGGTGAGGAAGCCGTAAGAAGCCGGCTTCTTGCAGCTTGCGTTTTCTGTTAACTCGAGGCACTTTTAAGAAGCTGGCTTCTTACGGCTTGCCCAGCTGGGCCAAGCCGTAAGAAGCCGGAGGAAGCGAGCCCTGGGCCCCGCTTCTCACTGCTTCATACGTCACGATACGTGACGTCAGAGAAAAACAACACGTAGCGGTGTTGCGCGAAATCTTATCAGTGCAAAATCCTGTAGACCCCTCCATTCATCTATCGTATTTCACTAATTTTACAGCTTTACTGCTGCCCCGATACACGTTACAGGCAACATCGAGTCACTGGCTTCCCATGAGAACACTTACAAGTAATAATAGTTGATAAAATAATACATGATAAAAACCATACTCCTGACTGTTTTTGACGTGGATAATTTAAGCTTTTGAGTAACAATTATTACTTGTAAGTGTTCTCATGGGAAGCTAGTGACTCGATGTTGCCTGTAACATGTATCAGGGCAGCAGTTAACCTGTAAAACCAGTGAAATAAGAGCGATGAATGGAGGTTTACAGGATTTCGCGCCTTGACAATATTTCGCAAAACAGCGGGACAGGCGGCACTAGTAATAGTGAATATCGTCGTAGAAATAATGTAATTACAGATAACAGGACACAAGTAAACACACAGATGTAGTACAGTACATTAAAAAGCATGGACTTACCTTAAGACCACGTATAAGAATATACACGGTACCATAGATATAACACTATAGTCGCCACTCAATTACCACTGCACTAATGTCGCCAGGCACAATATATTACAAATTTTAGCATCCCTACAGACTTTTATGTGCCACTGAAGACATGTAGTGTGATGTACATAATATAAACTACTGTGGATGCGTCTTCAGTGGCACATACAAATCAGTAGTGATGCTAAAATTCGTAATATATTGTGCCTGGCGACATTAGTGCAGTGGCAAGTGACTGGCGACTATAGTGTTATCTACGGTAGAGCAGCTGATAGGTATATATTGTGGAAATGACTAGCATTGCGTTTAATTCAGTATGTTTATGAGAGAAGATGTGGTTGGATATGAGTTGAAGATGACAATTCGTCATTGTGTGCACATTCACCTTTTTTTGGCATTAAATCAATCAATCAATCGTCATTGTGTGGTTGTTTTGTTTACAGCTATCAGCTGTGATCGCCGAGCGGGCGAGCCCCGACAAGAAGCTGGCAACTGTCAGCCGTTCTGGCGAGGCACGCAAGCGAGAGAAGCCGGCAAGAAGCCGTCTTCTTACGGCTTCCTCACCAAAATTCGCCTTAACACCCATCCCCTTCCCCCACCACCAACACCTATCCCCTTCCCCCACCACCAACATCCACCCACTTCCCCCACCCCATCCCCTCACCACCGAACACCCATCCCCTTCCCCTTCCCCCACCACCAACACCCATCCCCTTCCCCCACCACCAACACCTATCCCCTTCCCCCACCACCAACATCCATCCCATTCCCCCATCACCAACACCCACCCACTTTCCCCCACCACTAACACCCAGCCCCTTCCCCCCACTAACAACCATCCCCTTCCCCCACTACCAACACCCATCCCCTTCCCCATCACCAACACCCATCCCCTTCCCCCACCACCAACACCCATCCCATTCCCCCACCACCAACACCCACCCCCTTCCCCCACCACTAACAACCATCCCCTTCCCTCACTACCAACACCCATCCCCTTCCCCCAACACCAACACCCACCCCCGTTTCCCTACCTTCA
Source organism: Chionoecetes opilio (assembly GCA_016584305.1). Taxonomy (NCBI): domain Eukaryota; kingdom Metazoa; phylum Arthropoda; class Malacostraca; order Decapoda; family Majidae; genus Chionoecetes; species Chionoecetes opilio. The sequence goes on from JACEEZ010013848.1 coordinate 483,497, forward strand.
CCCCAACGCACAAACTGCCGTCCGACGCACCAACATTGTTTACACATTTCTCGCCTATTGGTCTGATCCGTGTGCAAACTTCTCTGGAAAGGCACAGCTTTCTTGCTGCACCCATAATGGATGCATGTGTATACCATATCGTTAAAAAAATCTATCAAAAACACCCAAAATTCTTCAAGTACTATATTTATCTCGTGTTTACATGCTTCTGGATTAGCGCGGGGAGAGCAGTCCACCTACAATGACGTTACCAAGCCGTGGCGCATCGTCTGCCAGTTGCCAGCAGTCAAAGCAGTCAGCAGTTTCAAAGCTCAGGGAATTTACAGATTTTGATTGCGGATTATTCAAAAACGGCTGACTTGATGCAAAAAGTGACACCATATTGTTGATACACTCGATAATGGCTATACTCTAACTACATCAAATCAGGAATGATGAAATGGTCTGGACAATTACTTTAAGTTGTAAGGGTATTTGATGTTTGAAGAATTTCGTCAGTTATCGATGCAGCTGAGATGGATCTCCACTGTAACCAGACAGCTCTCTCTCAGACTACCCCTAGAGTGCTGTCTGCTAGTGCTTATAGTGTTGGCCGAAGCCAGCACCACGGGAGGCAGGTTACAAACCCCCGGCTAACACCCGGTACCCATTCACTGCTGGGTGGACAGGGGCTTGGGTTTTAAGGAAACAGCCCAACTGTTTCCGCTCCGCCCGGGGATCGGACCTACTAGACACTAGGACCAGAATTCCCTACACAATTGGGAATATGGTTGGTATTTTGGTACACACAAACCTCGATTTCCCGGATATCTGATTTGCCGGACAAAATTCGAGGTCCGGGAATATGTCAGAGTCCAAGACACTTTATTTTTTTTTTTTTTTTTTTTTTCCACGTTGAAATGCCTGGTGCTGGTCGTAAATTGACAAAGTTGTCCGGCGGTCCGAGCGTCTCCTGTCATCCCTGGTCAGTGTCCGCGCCTCCCGCCAGGTGGCAGCATGCTCAGCGGTCGTATTGTTTACATTTGGGCACACGACACTCATGGTTCACCTGCACAGCCTCCGTTAGTCCCCTGACCCCCCCTGCCCCTGGTGCAGGAACGTCTCTTGAACACTTTCTGCTGCCTCCCGCCAGGTGGCAGCATCCTCAGCGGACGTATTGTTTACATTTGGACACGACACTCACGGTTCACCTGCACAGCCTCCGTTAGTCCCCTGACCCGCACTGCCCCTGGTGCAGGAAAATCTCTTGAGACTATTGAACACTTTCTGCTGCCTCCCGCCAGGTGGCAGCATCCTCAGCGGTCGTACTGTTTAAATTTGGACACACGACACTCACGGTTCACCTGCACAGCCTCCGTTAGTCCCCTGACCCCCACTGCCCCTGGTGCAGGAACGTCTCTTGAGACTATTGAACACTTTCTGCTGCCTCCTGCCAGGTGGCAGCATGCTCAGCGGTCGTATTGTTTACATTTGGGCACACGACGCTCACTGTTCACCTGCACAGCCTCCGTTAGTCCCCTGACCCGCACTGCCCCTGGTGCAGGAACGTCTCTTGAGACTATTGAACACTTTCTGCTGCCTCCCGCCAGGTGACAGCATGCTCAGCGGACGTAAAAGTCCACGGCGGGATAGTTGATATTGGCGGTTGCCGGACAGTAAATACTAGAGTAGGATAAACGTCCGGGGGTGGGTAATGGCATCGGATTTTTTTTTTTTTTTTTTTTTTTTTTTAAGATAATTCCTGGACTGTTGCGATTCCCGGACTTTTGCGGTTCCCGGACCAGTGCTCCCCCCTATTAGTCCGGGAAAACGAGGTCTGTGTGTACTTTCAACCAGTAATTGAGTACGAGGACAAAAATACTCTTTTCCTATGTATTTTGATGTGTTAAGAATGATGGTCACATTCAAAATCGTGGGAAATGCCTCATTCTGCAGTTATCCCTCATTTATCCCTGCTTTAGGTTAGGCTTCTCAATGAACGTCCAGGTTAGGTTAGTAAACTAGCGGTGGGGCCTGGTGGGCAGCAGCCCCCCCAGTTATGTCAGGTTACGTAATCAATGTCCAATGTCCATGCATTGTATTTACCGTTGTAGTTAAAAGATTTAACTGGAGATTTTTCCAGGAATAGGGAAGTATTCCCGTAGACTTTATCGGTAATATATATTTATGTATTTTCGACCTTGTCATCCCATAGTGTTTACCGGATATATTTTACGTCATCCACATAATATACTATAAGTACAAAACTAGTTGCCATTTTCCCCGCCCAAAACCCAGCATTCCCGACAGGTCCCCAGGTTTGTTATGGAGGGGGGAGAACAAAATTTCCGATGATTTTTAACGTGGCCATTATTCTTAACACATCAAAATTTATGGGAAAAGAGTACTTCTAACCTCATACTCAGTTACTGGTTGATTGTACAAATTTACCATAAGGTTTATGTTTACCTTATTGGATTCTAGGAAACTTTCTCTCAATGAGCTTCCGTCGCAAATCATAACTTTTGGAAATATAACATGTTATTTATAGGGAGGAGTTTGAAGTGTAAAAATTTACCGGAAGGAGTGTATACCGGTAGGAGATATGAAAATTAACTAACCTAACTCGCCGGGTTCACTAGCCTAACCTAACCTGTAAATTTCTAGTGTTTGCCCATACTCTCCCACTTCCCCCAAACAAGTTTGGCGACCTGTGGGAATGCGGGGTTTTCGGGTGGGGAACAAATTATGCGTCGGAAACACGTAATTTAAGAGTTGTGTAGGGGGGGTACAATTCCCTAGATCTAGGGTAATTTCCTTATATCTAGAGAAATTTGCCTACCCAAAATTAACCTAACCTACCGGGGGTCTTGACCAACCGATAACCTAACCTAACCAAATCTAACCGATTACAGGAAGTTTCGACGGAATGCACTTTCGACGGTAGAAAATGGAGATACTTCCAATATGTCTATCATAGAGTAAAACCTAAAGGTATTTTGTCATTGAGAGGATTAACCCCTTCACGCCCAGATCTTTCCTTTCCTTCCCCTTCCTGTGTAATCCCAGCACTACGTTAGGAACACTTATGTGAAGGTTACTGTTACACTAAAGGGGTTAGTTAATCCCACTTCCATACAGCCATGTTACACAAATGGCCTTCAGATTCCACTTATGACTGACCACTGTTAATCGGGCCTGAACCCCGCTGCCCTGCCATCTTCCCTTCACCACACTTGACTTCAGGCAACACTTACTTCATTTCAGGGTGCTATATGAAATCGTCTGTTATTTGCCATAAAACTACGAAAAAGTAACTAAATAAACCAAATTAGCTAATGGACATGGATATATTAAACAGGTCATATCTATATAATTTTGCTTATGTTCATCAAAATCGTCGAATGGTGGTTATATTACAATCAAAATTACGTTCTCTGGCCTCAAGGGGTTAGTATAAAATACAAGGTTACTAGATCATTGCCCACCAATCCTGACTATTATACTCTTATTTACTTTGTAAGTGTCAAACATTAAATATTGTTTACAAATATTCAATTTACAATTATAATATCAAATTTACAAACAAATTTTCATTATATCGACGATATGTTAAATTGCGCATGATGAAAGATCTAAAATATTATGAAGGGAATGAATGAGAGGGTTCGACGGCGCTGACTTGGAAGGTTCGACGATGCACTATGTTGGAAGTTTCAACGGTGTCGTCGAAAACGCATTCCGTTGAACCTTCCTGTTACCATCTAACCTAACCTACCCAAATATAACCTACCCTAACCTAACCAAATATAACCTACCCTAACCTAACCTCCTAGCAGGGGGTTGGGGGGGTTCTCGACACTTCGGTCATCATTCTGTGAGGATCGTCAGGTTCACACGTCTCTGGACTGAGAAGAAATCCAATGAATTTTCCCTAGATCTAGGGAATTTTTTCAACACCCCTAACTCAAAAACTATGTGGTTGCGACGCATATTTTGTACCCCAGCCAAATATCCCGCATTCCCCCAGGTCCCCAAGCTTGTTTTGTGGGAGAGGGGGAGTATGGGGAAACACTAGAATAATACCATAATGATTTGCAACGGGAGTAGTGATTTGCGATGGAAACTCAGAGAAAGTTTCTTAGAATCCATTAAGGTAAACAGAAACTACACCCCCAATTGGGTAAAATTTCGGTAGTGGGCTTTCACCAATTTTGAGGCCAAAACTTAAGTTTTCCTGAATAGTTTTTATGAGTATTGAATGAATCTGGCACTCGTTTTTGTCGGAAATAATGTATTTTTTACAGGTGTAGGTAGAGAGTGCCCGCCCCGCCCCTCCCGGTCCGCCCCGCAAACATTGCCCCGCTTCGCATTGCCATAGTATTAATAATTTTCTTTTTTCTTGATATCATCTGTTACTAAACCAAACTCCACCTCTAACCTAACCTAATCTGATTTAACTAAAATTGACCGTTTCTGGCTGAAATAACTGTAGATTTTCGGTAGTACATGTCAGTTTGGGTAAAAATGCCTGTGTCCAATATTTCCACCACGCTATGTTCCTGATAGAAAGAAGACATGCCATATGCGCTGCAGTGTTCAGGGAGGGGATGCAATAACACGTCCAGCTACAGGATAACCCAGTGTAAAAATAAGTGATGGCGTCCATGAAGCTTTGGTTCATGAGTCACCGCCAGGCAGAGATTATTCCCGTCCCTCCATCATCACACCAACTCTTAAGGACACAATGCAAGCGCGGGCATGAAACACATACCTTTGTTTAGAGGATAAGAGCAACACTTCCGATAAATCAAGCTGTAGGTCAGTCTCTTTGCCTCGTCAGCACTGGCTTGGGAATCCAGTTGTGTTGCCAGTTGCCACTAGTACATGCCGCGGCTCGCGCGTCACACAGGAACTGTGGCCTGGGTCTTGGTCTTGGTTCTTAGATATATATATATATATATATATATATATATATATATATACATAGAGAGAGATATTATATTATATTAGTTTGTTGACAAAAGTTTCACAAACATTTTACCGTAGATTACATTTATATAATTTTCCCATATTTGTCCAAATTTATATGCATACATATTTCATATTAAAGTAATCGTCCAGACCATTTCATCATTCCTGATTTAATGCAGTCAAAATATAGCCATGATCGAGTATATCAACAATATGTTGTCACATTTTGCATCCAGTCACCCGTTTTTAAATGATCCGCATTCAAAATCTGTAAATTCCCCGTGCTCTCAGAACACAACTGTTGATCAGCAGACGACGCACCATGGGTCGGCGACGTCACAACAGTTAAGCCCCTCCCAGCCCTGCCTGACACAGATGCGCGGAGACTGAGAAAAATGTAGTACTTGGGGAATTTTGGGTGTTTCTGATATTTTTTTTGTGCGATGTGGCATGTACTCATGTAATCTTGTGTGGGTGCAGCGTGGGGACTGTGCCATACCCGAGAGCTTAGCACCCATTTGCAAACTGTGGGGCGACGATATATGTGTGCAGATGTGTGCAGCGGCGGGAAGCGGCGGGGAGCGGCGGGTAGTAGCAAGGCCACCGAAATGAGAGGGCTGCAGTACCCTGGCTACTACCAGCCGCTCCCCGTCGCTCCAAAAGTCTGCACACATATATCGTCGCCGTGTCGGTTGTGAATGGGTGCTAAGCTCTCGGGAAGGGCACGGCTTTCTTGCTGTGCCCATGCAGGATGCAAGTATTTGCCGTGTCGCACAAAAAATATACCAGAAGCACACGGGATTCTTAGGGTACTGTATTTTTCTCTGAGTCTCCGTGTGTCTGTATCGGGCGGGGCTGGGAGGCTTACCTCTTGTGACGTCGCCAGCAAGTTTCGCGCCACGGCTGGAATGTGGCTATTGTTTTTCCCGCGCTTATTACAAAAGTCATGTTTTTAGGGAAATAAGGCGTGTAAATGAATAATTTTTTGTGGATTAGGTATTTTGAATGATGATTCAACATGATTATGCAAAGAAAAAATGGGTCTGGACGATTACTTTAACCTAAAAACAAACAAACAAAACACATCTACTATGGTGACACATCCCTTACGTATATAATTTCAATACATCATATATATATAACTGCATAGATAGCCTACTGTATCACTTGTATACGTACCCATCAAATTATCCATACTGAAGAAGTCTAGCATGTCATAGTTCATTCTACATTGGCTGGAGAGTGGACACTGCAACAACACATGGGACTCAACCTGCACTACATTTTCTACACATGAACACAGTCGTATGTATAGTTCTTTCGGTATTCCATTTCTCCTACCATGGTTTCTATTCGATTATGGGACATCGTACGTAGCCTCGTAAATGCTTGGCGTTTATAATCCGGGATTAAATCCCTATTTACATACACTGAATGTACAGAGAGTCCGTCGTTGAATTGTATATGTGACATATTTGGAGGCAGTCTGAGGTTTCTCCCGAATCCGTCTAGCCACCCTGTCAAGTGGGTTTACAATATTCTCATACCTTTAGTGCCTGTGTCAGAAAACTGTACCCCGGAGTATTGGCCGCCTCACACAACCAGGGGCCACATTCAGAGACGCGAACGTCCATGCTTCACGACCTAGCAACATCCATCAGCTGTTTTGGCATTCAGCGTGCAGATTGTGAGGTATTTAAAGACGTTAGAAGACTTTAAACTTAAAGACTGCCTAAGGGGTAGTGTAGAGGACGTAACATATATAAAAATACTCATAAATTGAGTATATATGATGTTTTCTGACTCATGAACTGAACAGGGCAAGTATACAAATGAAACTAGGCCATATAACAATCCCATGCGCTCGTGATGAGTTTGTTATGGGTTGATGGGCCGAGTGGTGAACGGCGGCATCTCACCACGACCCACCACACCATACACCACCACGCACGGCTCCGTGACAGACAAGGTATATTCCTCCTCATCCTTCCTCTTACCCTTTATTCTTCCCTTCTTCCTCTACCTAATTCCTCCTCCTTCATCACCACTACTACTACTACTACTACCACTACTATTACTGCTGCTACTACTACTATAGCCGTATTTTTGTCGTCCAAGCATCGTCTTGGTACGAAGACCGTTTTTTCTCACAATTGAAAACGGATTGGTTTCTGCGACAACAACACAACAAGCTTGTTAGGGGCCGAACTAATAATCAGTCTAAAACATTGCAAACAATATCACAAAGCAGTATAATACACATTTCAGCAAGTGTTATTGGAGTGGTCTTCGTAATCCAAGACGGTGCTTGGACGATAAAAACACGGCTTATTACTGCTGCTACTACTACTACTAGTATTACTGCTGCTACTACTACAACTACTACCAACTGCTATAAGAAAAGGTTAGGAATACAAAGGAATACAAAGGAAACACAAACAGCAACAGACCGATAGGTCCTTACAAGGCTGTTTGCTTTAACTACACTACACTAACTAGATAATAAGAGAGAAAGGATAGGAAGTAGAAGGCTCCTCCCCACACACCCATCCCTCCAGCCGAAGCTGGCCGGAAAAGAAGTGATACCATGCAATATAGAAAAACTGCATGGAATTTGTGAGGAAAGATGAAAGCTGTAATCTATGGCTAACTACTACTAGTTTGTGGGGGTAGGTTTAGTGCTTGATAGATAGGTCATGTTATGTGTGTTTTGTAATGGTGTGAACACAGTGTGGAGGTTCAAGGGTGGTGCGGCAGCCTTGCCTGGCGCTTTCTTGGAAGGCAGCAGTCAATCAGGCCCCAGCTCCATTCAATCCACTGCGGATTGTGTACTTTCCATGTAGGGCGCCGTACACTTCAATGCCTCCTGCAGCAGTGACCCCTGGTACCTTAAATCCCGATGGTGGTCACTAACTGTCAGGACCCTAACTGAACCACAGCCTGTCACAGGTCGAGAGTAGTAGTGGTAACCGTTAACTCGGGGCTATCTGTGTGTGTTATGAGGTCTAATGTAGTGTTGGTGTAGGCTCAGTGTGGAAGTTCAAGGGTGGTGCGGCAGCCTTGCCTGGCGCTTTCTTGGGAGGCAGCAGTCAATCAGGCCCCAGCTCCGTTTCAATCCGCTGCGGTAGTGCACTTTCCAAGTAGGACGCCGTGCACTTCAATGCCCCCTGCAGCAGTGACCCCTGGTATATAAATCCCGATGGTGGTCACTAACTGACAGGGCCCTTACTGAACCACAGCCCGTCACAGGTCAAAAGTTGTAGTAGTGACCGTTTACTCGGGGCTGTCTGAGACGTGTGGGAGGGGTTGTGTAGACGCGACTCTCAATCATTTTTGAGAGTTTTTCTCATTTTTTCAATGAGAGTAGGTATCAGAGGCCCGCGAGATAAATTTATTATTCCGAGATAAACAGTGACAACCGGGGATTTGATATGAAATATTTATCGAGGCGATTTTTAAATGATTCTATTGTATTTGAGTTTACTACGTCTGACGGCAGCCCACTCCATACGTTTACAGCACGGTTTGTGAAGAAGTACTTTGCTTCGTTCGTTACAAACCGTTTCCTGCTTATTTTAAATCCGTTGTTTCTAGTTGAGCTTGACCGGTCTAGCGTGAAAAGATTTTCTGGGACTACGTTCGTAAATCCATTGAAGATTTTAAAGACTTCGATGAGGTCACCTCTTATCCTTCGTTTTGTTAGTGGGAATAAGTTAAGTTCTTTATAAGGTGACCAGAACTGCACACAGTATTCTAGATGGGGGCGAACAAGCGAGTTAAAAAGAGTGAGTATAACTTTTTCAGATTTGAAACTGAAAGTTCGTCCAATAAAGCCAACCAATTTATTTGCAGTTTTTACTACCTCTATAATTTGGTTATTCGGTTTGAGATCTTTCGAGATTATAACGCCTAAATCTTTTTCTTTATCAACACTTGTTAGTTGGAAATCGTTCATCACGTAACTTTTATGAGGGTTGTTATTACCGATATGTAGTACATGACATTTGTCAAGGTTGAAATTAATTTCCATGTTTCTGACCATTCTGTTAGCGTGTTTAAGTCGTTTTGTATGAGTTGGCGCTGAGATTCTGTAGAGGCTATGTTTGTGATTTTCGTGTCATCAGCAAATTTCGATATCCTGCATGTGATTCCCTCGTCAATGTCATTTATGTATATTAAGAACAGGATAGGTCCGAGAACTGATCCTTGAGGAACACCACTATTTAAAATGGTCCAGTCAGAAGAATTTCCATTTATTACCACCCTTTGTTTACGATTTGACAGCCAGTTAGTTTTCTATCCAATTTGAAAGATGGCCTGTTATACCATGAGCTTTTACTTTGCTAATGAGACGCTTATGAGGAACTTTGTCGAACGCTTTTTGAAAATCGAGGTAAACTACGTCTACTGCCTTCGTGTTGTCGTACATTTTAAATACACTATTGTAAAAATCAAGTAAGTTTGAGAGGCATGAGCGTTTATTTCTGAATCCATGCTGCGAATCTTTGATTATGTCATTTTCTTCTAGGAACTTAACGATTTTGTCTCTTATGATGGATTCCATTACTTTTCCAGCAACTGATGTTAAACTGATTGGGCGATAGTTTCCGGGCTGCGACTTGCTTCCTTTTTTAAATATGGGTGTGACATTTGACCTCCTCCTCTTCCTCCTAGGAGGAGAAAGAGGAGGAGGAGAAGGAGAAGGAGAAGCTATATAGGAGGAGGAGGAGGAGGAGGAGGAAGAAGGGTGGAGCATTTTGGTGTAGATGATAAATTTGTAAACACAGCTGAGAGCATGGAAGCCTTGTGATTGGCTGAAACTTTTTGAGAAATACTATGTGATTCGCTGGCGAGGCTGTGACGTCATTGTACTCGCTCAGCCAATCAGCTATCGAAGCCCATAGCGACAACGTACCGCCACTGCCATATCTCGTACTGGAATCCCCACGAGCTCCGGGGTGTAGAAATAGAGGAAGTTAGTTAAGCTAAACACCGTGCCCTTTAACTCTCTCTGAATGTCTGCCCTGGTGCTCTGGGCAGGGATTCAGAGAGAGTTAAAGGCCACGTGGTTGTTAGCTTAACAACATCCCTCTATTTCTACACCCCGGCGTTAGCGGGTTTCACAGACGAGACATGGCAGTGGCGTTACATGGTTGCTGATAGCTGAGTGGCTGAGCGACTACAATTACGTCACAGCCTCGCCAGCGAATCACATAGTATTTCTCAAAAAGTTTCAGCCAATCAGGTCTTGGCGGCCTCGTCGCCACCCCTTCCCCCTCGGGCCCATCCTACACCAAACCCTATTCCCTCTCCTCAGCCTACACCTGCCCCACTCACAACACCTCCCCCCCCCCTTCCCCATTCCTCATCCTACACCTGACCCACTCACAACAACCCGCCCATCCCCATTCCTCATCCTACACCTGCCCCACTCACAACACCCCCCCATCCCCATTCCTCATCCTAAACCTGACCCACTAACAACACCCCCCCCATTCCCATTCTTCATCCTACTCCTGACCCAGCACCTTCTGCCCCCCACCTTACCCTCGCCTCCACCTCCCTTCCTCCCCCCCCCCCACCAGTTGCTTCTCCTCCTGCAGATCTGGCGGTTTCCGACTCCGCGCCTCCTGCCCTTCCCGGCAACCTTACAGCCGCTGCCGTGGAATCGCCTTCGGAGGACAGCGATGCTGGGGCGTCTATGGACGGCTTCGTTCCTGAGGGCTACACAACGCGCTCGGGGCGGGTCATTCATCACCCACAGTTCTTCCGAATGCAGTAATATAGCGGCTTTGTTCATTCACTTACTATTATTATTTATTTATTTTTGTGAAAAGGGGAGTACTGTAGTGACCCCAATGTTGGGCTTCACGCCAGCTGCTTAATTACCCTAAAGGTCACGCCATGCCAGATGCGGCTGACCTGACTGGGGTGACCTAAATTCCCCGCACCTCCTGCCCTGGGAGCGGGAGCCGGTCAGTCTTCCACCTACCATCACAGAGAGCTAACACACTCCGCTCTGTGATGCTCGCGCGTCCGTCTCTGCTGTAACATATACCTATTCCCGCCTTAATAAACTTGTGTGGGAACTTAGTGTTTGGTTTATCCCGTGTCTAGCTAAAGAACTACTACATTTTCTACGGTAGATAGTGCATGCAGGGGTATTGTGTCGGGAAAATATAGGTTGGGTATTTTGGAGGTAAGAATTCAATGCAATCATAGTTCTGTGTCATAAAATTTCCACAATTATTATCTTTCACTACAATGTTGTTTATCGATTGTTACCTCCGCCAACGAAGTTGGAGGGGTTATGTTTTCACCCCGATCTGTCTGTCTGTCTGTCTGTCTGTTTGTTAGTGTACAGGATTTCTCGAAAAGTTACGAATAGATTTGAACCAAACTCGGTATACCAAGTCTATTTGGTATAAGGAAGAACTGATTTAATTTTGGATGAAATCTATTGACAACTGTTGCCATGGCAACCAATTGATGAAATATTCGGCCGGAGGTATGCGCTCATACTGAGTGCATATATATATATATATATATAT